>LR812537.1:3399210-3636710 GCA_903798195.1 Danio kyathit
AGCTTTGGTTCATCATTTGTATATCACAGCCTGCTTATGTTGTGTTTTTTGTATGTGTAATGAAGGTATGATGATGTGTAATGTTTGTACTTTAAAACACTGGTGTATGATACTATAAATAAATCAAATACGGTAGTTTACTGTCATTTAAAAAAAACTAATTTACGGTTTCTACTGTATTTTTAACAGGTTGTTATTTCTAACAATCACAGTTGCCCTTTTTTATTTACTGTTTTTTTATTTACAGTTAGTGATGATTGTCAAAGCTGCCATTTATTTACTGTGAATATTACAGATTTTTTTTACAGTGTTCGATTGTGAGTATTATATTGGTTTTGAAAAAGTTCAATAAAAGATAAGATAGTATTAAATAATTGACATCCAGACTCTAAAACTGTACAGTTAAAAATACGGTAGAAACTGTAAAATAATTTCTAAATTTTACGCTTTCTACCGTATTTTTAATGGTGGAGTTCTTACAACCACAACTGCCATTATTTTTTACCATAAATATAATTTTTTACAGTGTATGATTGTTACAGCTGCTGTTTTTTACTGTAAATATTACAGATTTTTTTTACAGTGTTTGATTGTGAGTGTGATATTGGTTTTGAAAGAGTGAAAAAAAATCTAATATTGAATAATTGACATCCAGACTCTAAAACTCTAGAACTTTACCATTAAAAATATGGTAGAAACCATTAAATAATTTAGAAATTGTTCCGTTTATACTGCATTTTAATGGTACAATTCTAACCACCACAACTGCTGTTTTTTACTGTAACAATTACAGTTTTTTTACGGTGTATGATTGTAAGTGTGATATTAGTTTTAAAAAAGATCAATTAAACAGAAGTCTAATATTGAATAATTGACATCCAGATGCTAAAACTCTGAAACTTTACCATTAAAAATACGGTAGAAAATGTAAAATAATTTCTAAATTTTATATATTGTTTTTACTGTATTTTATGTTTTACTGTATTTTAAAGTTCTAACAACCACAGCTGACATTTTTTTACCGTAAATATTAAACAATTTTTAACTGTTTATGATTGTCACAGCTGCCGTTTTTTAACGTAACTATTAAACAATTTTAACAGTGTATGATTGTCACAGCTGCCGTTTTTTTACTGTAAATATTATGGATATTTTTTTACAGTGTTTGATTGTGAGTATTATATTGGTTTTGAAGATATGATATATTAAATAATTGACATCCAGACTCTAAAACTCTAGAATTTTACCATTAAAAATACAGTAGAAACCATTAAATAATATAGAAATTGTACCGTTTATACTGTATTTTAATGGTACTGTATTTTTTTACCGTAAATATTAGGTTTTTTTTTTTACATAGTGTGATATTGGTTTTAAAAGAGTTCAATAAAAAAACAAATCTAATATTGATTAATTGACATCCACTCTAAAACTCTAGGACTTTACTGTTAAAAATACGTTAGAAACCATTAAATAATTTATGAATTTTATGGTTTCTACTGTATTTTGTATAGCAAAGTTTAACCACCACAGCTGTCATTTTGTACTGTAAATATTACAGATTTTTTTTACAGTGTATGATTGTTACAGCTGCTGTTTTTTACTGTAAATATTACAGATTTTTTTTTACAGTGTTTGATTGTGAGTGTGATATTGGTTTTGAAAGAGTGAAACAAAAATCTAATATTAAATAATTGACATCCAGACTCTAAAACTCTAGAACTTTACCATTAAAAATATGGTAGAAACCATTAAATAATTTAGAAATTGTTCAGTTTATACTGCATTTTAATGGTACAATTCTAACCACCACAACTGCTGTTTTTTTGCTGTAAATATTACAGTTTTTTTGCGGTGTATGATTGTAAGTGTGATATTGGTTTTAAAAATGATCAACTAAACAAAAATCTAATATTGAATAATTGACATCCAGATGCTAAAACTCTGAAACTTTAACATTAAAAATACGGTAGAAAATGTAAAATAATTTCTAAATTTTATATATATATTTTTTACTGTATTTTATGTTTTACTGTATTTTAAAGTTCTAACAACCACAGCTGACATTTTTTACCGTAAATATTAAACAATTTTTAACTGTTTATGATTGTCACAGCTGCCGTTTTTTAACGTAACTATTAAACAATTTTAACAGTGTATGATTGTCACAGCTGCCGTTTTTTTACTGTAAATATTATGGATAATTTTTTTACAGTGTTTGATTGTGAGTATTATATTGGTTTTGAAGATATGATATATTAAATAATTGACATCCAGACTCTAAAACTCTAGAATTTTACCATTAAAAATACAGTTGAAACCATTAAATAATATAGAAATTGTACCGTTTATACTGTATTTTAATGGTACTGTATTTTTTACCGTAAATATTAGGTTTTTTTTTACATAGTGTGATATTGGTTTTAAAAGAGTTCAATAAAAAAACAAATCTAATATTGATTAATTGACATCCACTCTAAAACTCTAGGACTTTACTGTTAAAAATACGTTAGAAACCATTAAATAATTTATGAATTTTATGGTTTCTACTGTATTTTATATAGCAAAGTTTAACCACCACAGCTGTCATTTTGTACTGTAAATATTACAGATTTTTTTTTACAGTGTATGATTG
Source organism: Danio kyathit (assembly GCA_903798195.1). Taxonomy (NCBI): domain Eukaryota; kingdom Metazoa; phylum Chordata; class Actinopteri; order Cypriniformes; family Danionidae; genus Danio; species Danio kyathit. Next base: position 3,401,846 of record LR812537.1, read on the forward strand.
TTACAGCTGCTGTTTTTTACTGTAAATATTACAGATTTTTTTTACAGTGTTTGATTGTGAGTGTGATATTGGTTTTGAAAGAGTGAAAAAAAATCTAATATTAAATAATTGACATCCAGACTCTAAAACTCTAGAACTTTACCATTAAAAATATGGTAGAAACCATTAAATAATTTAGAAATTGTTCAGTTTATACTGCATTTTAATGGTACAATTCTAACCACCACAACTGCTGTTTTTTTACTGTAAATATTACAGTTTTTTACAGTGTATGATTGTAAGTGTGATATTAGTTTTAAAAATGATCAACTAAACAAAAATCTAATATTGAATAATTGACATCCAGATGCTAAAACTCTGAAACTTTAACATTAAAAATACGGTAGAAAATGTAAAATAATTTCTAAATTTTATATATATTTTTTACTATATTTTATGTTTTACTGTATTTTAAAGTTCTAACAACCACAGCTGACATTTTTTTACCGTAAATATTAAACAATTTTTAACTCTTTATGATTGTCACAGCTGCCGTTTTTTAACGTAACTATTAAACAATTTTAACAGTGTATGATTGTCACAGCTGCCGTTTTTTTACTGTAAATATTATGGATTATTTTTTTACAGTGTTTGATTGTGAGTATTATATTGGTTTTGAAGATATGATATATTAAATAATTGACATCCAGACTCTAAAACTCTAGAATTTTACCATTAAAAATACAGTAGAAACCATTAAATAATATAGAAATTGTACCGTTTATACTGTATTTTACCGGTACTGTATTTTTTACCGTAAATATTAGGTTTTTTTTTTTACATAGTGTGATATTGGTTTTAAAAGAGTTCAATAAAAAACAAATCTAATATTGATTAATTGACATCCAGACTCTAAAACTCTAGGACTTAGAGTTAGAAACCATAAAATAATTTAGGAATTTTATGGTCTCTACTGTATTTTATATAGCAAAGTTTAACCACCACAGCTGCCATTTTGTACTGTAAATATTACAGATTTTTTTTTTACAGTGTATGATTGTCACAGCTGCTGTTTTTTTAACCCTACATTATATGGATATTTTTTTCAGTGTATGATTGTGAGCGTGATACTGGTTTTGAAAGAGTTTTAATATTAAATCTAAAAGAAGCTAATATGGAATAAATGACAACCAGACTACAAAAATAGCAGCAAAAGCTGCTGCATTTTTTATGAAAGTCTGTATTTCCCACCCCAACAAATGTTTAATTGCAAAGTTGCATTATAATTTAAACTCTTTGGAGCAACTGTTTTATATTATGCTGTGTACGTAAAACGTCAGAATTACCATAATTATGCATTTGTAACTTTCCGATGTAATGAATGATGTTAAATGATGGCATCAAGTAAAATGCCGTTTTGATGACTGCCGCTTTAAATTCAAATGAGATTGTGCTCTTTTCAAAAGAGGGCGGAGCTATAAATGCCTATGTGTCAGCATAGTGGCAGATTCAAAAACAAGACTAATGTCATGCTAATGAGGGAGAGATGGTCACTAGTGGGCGGGGCTTTCCCCCTCTGATGACGCGTACAAAGGAAGAATGTCAATCAAAGTGTTTCTGCAGACTGTTTTTATCAAGTCGGATTATAAACAACACAAGTAATAAATGTTTACCATCAGAAGCTGCTTATATTAACACACTGCTGCCACACAACTGTGTTTAAACCCCTTATGAAAGTGATTTTTGCATAATAGGTCCCCTTGATTTCTCGCAATAATACTGTTTGTAAAGTAGCTTTGATCAAATGGTGAAACTGCAGACACAAAAACATACTGACTGTGCAAATCATGTCACGAAAAGCTTTTCATTTTAATACAGAGCACTTACTTCAGACAGGTGTGTGTGTGTCTGTGTGTGTGAAGAGCAGAAACCTCTCCTTAATCTCTCTCGCTCTGTGTTTTCCTGGCAGGAGGATAAACATGATGTGCACATTCCTGAGGTCACTATGGAGAAGCTGAGAAAGCACAGCTGGACCTGGAGAATATGAGGTAATCCTGAGCCCCGGGGGCTGCTGGGTAAATATTGATCTTGAATAAGAAATCAAATACAGTAGAGACAATGGCGGCATTTGTGTCGAGCGGTTAGTGTGAACAGTAGGCAAAAGTACAGATGAGCTGAAACAAACACCTGCCTCTGCTCCAAACAGCTCAACATTTAGCTGGAGTTCACACAAAATCAACACAAACACAAGGTTTACTGCGGGGACGGACTCAGTATCATAAAATAGTTCGCGACTTGTACACTACATTGTTAATGTACTTGGTTGAAAGCAACATAGGCTCATTCTGAAACTGTAGCCCTACAGTATATAGATTTCTGGAGATCATGAATTATATAGGCAGAAGTACATATAGCTGCATTTCATCTTTAAAAGGAACCTTACCGGGCAGTATGACCAGCTGGATCTCACCAGGAAACGTAAGTAGTTTACGTTGTCAGTTTAGTGGCTAAGTTCAGTCGTACGAAAATGTACGATTTTAAAAAGGAGGCGTGGCACCTAACCCCACCCCTAAGCCTAACCGTCATTGGGTGATGAGCAAATCGTACTAATTTGACCGAATTAGATCGTACGAATTCATACAAATTAGCCACTAAATCAAAACGTTACGAATTGCCGCGAGATTGCGTTGGTATGACGCCGTTCCTTTTCGCGCTAGCAGCTGACCATTTACCTCCGTATGGACGGCTTTCCAACTGTTGCCAGTTTGTCCAGTAGCTCACCGCATATGTGGGCGGACTTGAGATGCAGAGAGGAGTTGACCACGACGAAGGGGTTCGAGTCCGGTAAAGAACGGTTCCAGAAAGCAGAAAGACAAAAACAAAAGCCAAAAAATAAAATAAACGAGTAAGTAACAGGGTGAGAATGTGGCAAAATCTGAAAACGTGGTAAAAATCAGACAAGGGATTTTCTTTTTCTGGATTGCTTTTCAAAACTGTCGATCAGTCAGTCAGTCAGTCATTCATTCAGTCGGTCAACAGCGGCTTCTGGTGGATTTACGTGAGAACAGCAGGGGCGAATGGCACTCCCGAGAGAAATTTGAGACCTCAAAAAGCGTACACAGTGGCCTCTGGTAGATTCACAAAAACTAAAACTGCAAAAGAGCCTGGGTTGGTTAAATATGGACAGTTAAAAATTAAAAATTTTTTTAACCCAACCACTGAATTTATTAATTTTGTGCGCAAATATGAGTTAAAGCAACTCATTATTTTTTTGTCAGCTAGCTTTGTGTGATAATGAACATTTACGGAATATTTTCATCCATGTTTCATTGTGCAGACAAAGTGCAACATTAACATTTTGCTGAGTTTTAATATTTTTGTTTTGCATTTTTTGTGATTTTATTACTTTTTACTATGTTTATTTAGCTTGAATGTCTGTTTTTTTTGGTCTAGTCATTTTTGTGCCTTTTCAAATAATTCAAATATTTATTTAAAAAGTTTTTAATGATTAAAAACCTAAATTCTTATCATTTTTTAAGTCTTTGTTTTAAATTTACTAATTCTATTTTATTTAATGTAATATATTTTATTTGGTTTTATTTCAGCTTAATTTCAATTACCGATTTTTTAAAAAATGATTTATTTATAAACAGAGTTCTACATTACATTTTATTTTTATGGATTTTGTTTTAATTTTGGTTTCAGCCATTTTACAATTTCTATTCCGATTTAATTTTCTCAGTTTAGTTTTAATGTCAGCAATTAAACCAAGCAATAATTAGCCAAGTAAGCAATAATATTTTCTTTGAAGTTTTCATCATTTAATATTTAAATTTTATTTAAATTTCAACAATGTCAATCTAAAACCAATTTAATTTTTATGTAATATGATGCTTTTTTATTTCAACCAGTAATATTTGTGAATAATTTCTTATTATTTAAAAAAGCTTGAAATATTTCCATTTACTTTTTAATTTTCATAGATTTGTAAAACACTTTAGTTTCAGTCATTTTGTAATTATATATTTATATTTCAACAGTGTCAATCTAAAAACCATTTTTATTTTACATAATATTTTTATTTGAGTTTATTTTTGCTTTATTTCAATTACCAAAAATATTTGTTAAAATAATTTATTTATAGAGATAAAATTATTTAATTTTTACAGATTTTGTTTTTATTTTAGTTTCAGGCCTTTTTTACTGTGTTTCTGCCATTTTACAATATCGATTCAGCTTTCATTTCCTCCGTTTAGTTTTAGCAATTTCAGCAATTAAACCAAGTTATTAAATGTCAAGTAAGTATAATATTATCTTTACAGTTTTCATTTAGTTGTTATATTTTACTTTATTTTATTTATATATAACATTGTCAATCTAAAAACTATTTTCATTTCACGTAATATTTTTATTTAAGTTTATTTCAGCTTTATTTAATTACCAAAAATATTTAAAAATAACTGTAATTATAAAGAGATAAAATCATTTTTTCAGTCAATTTGCAATGTGCTTTTGCCATTTATTTTGATTAAGGTTTCATTTCTTCAGTTCACTTTTATTAATTTTAGTACTTACTTGATTACTTTACTTACGTGATTAACTGGCCAAGTCAGCTATCATTTTTTTTTGATTAAAAGTTTTTTTTATTCATTCACTCATTTTAGTCCCTTATTTATCAGGGGTCGCCACAGCAGAATGAACCGCCAACTATTCCAGAATATGTTTCATGCAGTGGATGCCCTTCCAGCCATAACCCACTGGAAAACACCCATACACACTCATTCACACACACACTCATACACTACGGCCAATTTAGTTCATCCAATTCACCTAGAGTGCATGTGTTTGGACTGTGGGGGAAAGCGGAGCACCTGGAGGAAACCCACGCCAACACGGGGAGAGACTTCACACAAAAATGCCATCTAGTCCAGCCGAGATTCAAACCAGCGACCTTCTAGCTGTGAGGCCACAGCGGTAACCATTGAGCCACCGTGCCGCCAAGTTTTCTTTTAGTTTTAATGAACAATTATAACCCCTGGTTTATGTCAGTGGCATAAAATAGACAGTGTGCATAAGTCAGGGTTTGAGTCTGCTGAGGGAATAGATACGCCGACGGATCATTTGCACTTGCTGTTAAAGAAACAAAAGTATGTTTTCCCAGAAGAGGCTCTGAGAAGGACTTTCAATCCAGATCATGCATCACATAAGCAAATGAAAACCCAACCGAGGCTATTGGAGCTATAGTGGGTGGTAAACCTGCCTGATCCAGTTCTTCAGCCCAGGGGTTTCAGCCATCCATTTATTTCCTCTCTGTCTCCCAGCGCTGCAGTCGGCCATCATTTCCTCTCACTTTGTTGTCGGAGATCTGCGGATAAACCAGAAAAAAAACAGGTTTTTACTCGACTGAGCAGAATACTAAATAAACAAGGAGCGTAATTGTGGCTGGGGAGAGAGATCGAGATGGGGATGAATGTTCAGAGTGCTCTTAAAGGGACAGTACACCAAAAAAATGAACATTACACACTGTTAACTCAAGTAGTTCCAAACTTGATTGAGTTTATTTTTTCTGTTGAACCCAAAGGAGGATATTTTGAAGAATGTTGGAAACCGGTAGTCATTAACATCCATAGTACAAAATAAAGAACATTTGGTGAATTACATTAGTTTGGGTTGGTTATATTTTTGAAAGAAAGAAAAATGGTTGACTTTAGCGATGACGAGGCTTCATTTAAATGCCACAAGATGCCGTCTGACAATGAGGGGAAAATGCCTTGCAGCAGTTGTTTTCCATCCCATTAGATTGCTTTTATAAAAATAATCAGTCCAGCAGGTGGCGATGATTGACAGCAGGATTAGTTCAAAGATTTTAAAAGCAGGTAAAATAGATTAAGAAAGCTGTCAGAATGTGACTGTTTATACGCATCAGCTGCCAACGGGAAGTTCTTAGCATCCTTCTTGCGCATACACGTAAAGCATAATGGGTAATTTTGCGTTCTAATATAAAGGTCTACAAACACCGCCGCATTTATGGCAGGCCCGGACCTGCTTCCATTTAAGCGACGTCATCACCTGGAGACACAGGCCCCGTTTACACTAGTACGTTTTAGTTTTAAAACGGCGTTTTAGAATGAAAACGATCCGCGTCCACACTATCGTTTCACCCAGCGTTTCTGAACAGCTCTCTGTCTACACTAAAACGGTGAAAACGCACATCACGTGATCACACACACACTCTCTGGCATGCACTACAGCGTGCTTTGATCGCATACCCATATGAGAGCTGTCTTCGTCGGACTGTTCATCAAGGATTTCCCGCTGGATCTAATCTTACTATATTTGTTAGACGTGATATTTAATTAATCTTGTTGTCTATATCTAACTACATTTTCCCCAACTTTGGTCTTTTGAATCTATTACTTGTGCTCAGGTAAGGTGTTTTGACTGAGCGCAAAGATAAGTAAGGTTAAATATCTTAATTAATGTAACCGCGGACACCGATTCTGCACATCTGACTGATTGTTTGCCTTTATTTTCTTTATTGTATAAACTTATTGTGCGTTATACTTTTATAATGGCCATTATTGATCATTAAAACGGATATGCAATGTAAGAGAGGGTATGTTTCGTATTTTCAATGAAAATGAAAGGAGGCAGTAATGTTATAGGCTCCGTTTTGTTACAAATATGCATGAAGATGACGCTCATATTATGAAGCCACCTGACGCCTCAATATTTTTGATGTCTGTTAAGTTGCTAATATCAAAGTGAAAATATACAGTTCCTCACATCATGTTTTCATTTTATTGTCAAGATAGTGAAACAGCATAGCCAGGGTGATGTGAATGACTTTATAAAGTACACACTCGGGAGTTTGTTTTCCATATCAAACTTGCGAAGTCTGAACTTACAAGGAGAGGATGCAGGACTGAACTGTGTAAAGGCTACTTAATATTGAGGGAAAAGCCCCAATCAGAGAGGCGAATGTTTGCAGCCCCGCCTCTGTTTTCAGATGTCTCCGTTTTCCCCCATTCACACTGAGACGGAGCAGCAGCGTTTCAGAATGAAAACGGGCTCTCCAGCGTTTCCAAAACACTCCGTTTTCGGGGCTCGAAAACTCCGGCGTAGTGTGGACGGATGGCGTAACCGTAGCAAAACTTATCCGTTTTAAAACGAAAACGCATTAGTGTAAACGGGGCCACAGTATCAACGAGGTGATCTTACAGACCAGCAGGTCCGAGCCTGCCATAAACGCCCAAGTTCCTTTGACTCCGTCCCCTTGTCAAATGAGGGCCACAAAGTGAAACGCGCAGAAACGTGAAAACAGCCTCGCAAACTCGTGGTTGACAAAAACGCAAATCAAAATGAGCATTACAATTGACTGGACAGGTTTTGTAAAGGTAATCCTATAAAAAATGTTTTGCAAATATATATCATTTTTTCACACTGCTTGATTTTTATTTGCAGTTTTTTTTTGTTTGCAAATTTCATTTTTATTTCTCAAAAGTTAATTTTCCATTTGCAGTTCTTTATTTTTGTTAGCAAAATTAATTTTTATTTCTCAAAAATTAACTTTCGCTTTGTGATTTTTGGAAATTTGCATTTATTTATTTATGCTCGATACTTTATTTTTTGTTTTCAAAACGTTCTTTTACTTTTGTAAGTATATATGGCCCTAGATTATGGAGAGAGATCTGTTTCATATTTCCAAACAAATATAATACGATCCACAAACAAAATGTAAAGCGATTGACAAATACCAAGTATATTCACAAATAAATACAATGAGATCCACAAATAAATGTGGAGTTCCACAAACATTAATTATATTCACAAGTAAGTAAAATTAGACTTGCAAATAAAAAATATACTCACACATTTTTTTTTTAATTCTACAAACACAATTTTGCCTGATATTTATATGTGAATTGCCTCCTGTGCATTTGTAGATTAGTGTGCATTTGTGGGTAGCTCTCTGTGCATTTGTAGATCACTGTGGGTATTTGTGGGTAGCTCTCTGTGCATTTGTGGATCACTGTGGGTATTTGTGGGTAGCTCTCTGTGCATTTGTAGATCACTGTGGGTATTTGTGGGTAGCTCTCTGTGCATTTGTAGATCACTGTGGGTATTTGTGGGTAGCTCTCTGTGCATTTGTGGATCACTGTGGGTATTTGTGGGTAGCTCTCTGTGCATTTGTAGATTTCTGTGGGTAGCTCTCTGTGCATTTGTAGATCACTGTGGGTATTTGTGGGTAGCTCTCTGTGCATTTGTAGATTTCTGTGGGTAGCTCTCTGTGCATTTGTAGATTTCTGTGGGTAGCTCTCTGTGCATTTGTAGATTTCTGTGGGTAGCTCTCTGTGCATTTGTGGATCACGCTGTGCATTTGTGGATTTTGAAACATTTCTAACATCAAGACGAACACTGATCCATAAATAGATGAACTCCACCCACCTTCTACTTAAACCAATCAGATACCGGCAACGTGGGGCTGACCAATCGCTGCTCGTTCTCGCTCCAACCAATCACGCTTTGCCTTACAATCAAAGCGGGACCAGGCCAGCCGGTAATGCACAGGAGGCAATTCACATATAAATATCAGGCAAAATTGTGTTTGTAGAATAAAAAAAAATGTGTGAGTATATTTTTTATTTGCAAGTCTAATTTTACTTACTTGTGAATATAATTAATATTTGTGGAACTCTAAGAGTTATTTGTGGATCTCATTGTATTTATTTGTGAATATACTTGGTATTTATCAATCGCTTTACATTTATTTGTGGATCGTATTATATTTGTTTGGAATTACGAAACAGATCTCTCTCCATACTAGATTGACTCCATAGTTTGGAATTGTTGGATGCTTTTTTGGGGGTGAGGCGGTGGTTCCTATAGCCTTGCTATGTAGCTGCTAAGGGGTTTGCAATGGTTGGATGCTAAGGTGTTGCTATCTGTGCTACTAAATATTTTGGGGTGGTTTCTATAGCATTGCTATGTAGTTGTTAAGGTGTTTGGTGTGGTTTGCACAGTGTAATTATGCTGTTGCTAAGGTGTTTGGGTTGGTTGTACAGCATTGCCATTTGGATGCTAAGGTGTTGCTATCTATGTTGCTACAATTTTTGGGTTAGTTCTATAGTCTTGCTATGTAGTTGCTAAGGTGCTTAGGGTGGTTTTTACAGCATTGCTGTGCAGTTACTACTAACTTGCTATGCAGTTTTAGCTTTCTACAGCTATGCTATATGGCCTAGTTACATGTTCCTACAATGTTGCTATTGTAAGTGGCTGGCTGCTAAGTCAATTTCAGTGGTTTCTATAGCGATCTTATGTGATCCGACTATGGGTTTCTACAGTGTTACTATATGGTTGCTAAGGCGTTCAAAGTGGTTTCTACAGAATTGATATGTGGTTGCTAAGTAAAGCACAATACATAATTTTAGCCACTAGAGGGTTTGTATTCACAACAAACAAAGGTGTATTCTGATGAGGGCGTGACTGAGTGTGGAATCATGGGAGTTGTGGTCTTTATTAGATCCTACAGGTCTCTATGACTATGAAGTAGAGTAAGACTGAAAGCTCGAAACAAAATAAACGATGAAGCAATTGCTGATGAGACGAGCACGGCATGAAAGCAGCGGAGCTTTTATTATGCCACAGTCCCACCACTTCCTGTTCTTTAGCTCATGATCACATTGAGAAGAATCAAGGTTATTGGATATTTTAATGAAAAAATTGTATATATTTTTGCCTTTAAATGTCTGTGGTTCTAGATCTAGATGTAGATCTAGATAGCATTTGGGTTAGATTTTTAGTGTTTACTGGGTAGATTTCATCAACTGTTTTAAGTCAATTCTCTTAGAAAAGATCATCTCAGTCTTATCATCCAAAAATGCAAATCATAAATAAGCCGCCAGCAGAGGAGATCAGTGAGAGTGTGTGTTTCTTTAGATCAAGATGTTGTCAGGTTTGGTGTAAAGCGTCTGAACTGCTGTGTTTCCTCTGGGCTTTGTTCATGGTGGATTTGGGCCGCACTGCAGCGATAAATCTGAAATTAAATATCTCTCCATCCCTCCCTCCTGTGTCCCTCTGTCATCCCTCTGTCTGCGTCCAGATCTCTCTCTTTCTCTCAGCCTCTTCGTCTTCTCTTCAAGCATCTCACAGCCAAATTTCTTAAAGGGATAGTTGACCTAAAATATAAAACCCTGTCATTTACTCAACATCTTGCTGTTCGAAACATGCATGGGCTCCTTTTATCTGTGGAAAGACATTTTTAGATTAATGTGAACAATCTTTTTCAATGCAATAAATGTGAATGATGTTTAAAAGAGCTAAAACAGTAGTCTGAACAAAAAGTGCACTATATTTTATGACGTCTGTATTGAAGTTGGTTTCGGCAACAAAATAATACTCACTCTTACTCACTATTTAAAATCACGCTTAACAACAATAGTGAGACGCCATCCAGCGGTACATCCTTGATAAACTGTCTGATGTGCACTGCTCTCTGGGGTTTTGTGCTCAAAGCACCCGCTGACTGCCTGGAGCTCAGACGTGCGCATAAGCTGCAGCGCACACCAGAGTGTGTGTGTGGTCACGTGATGTGTGTTTTCAGCTGTATAGTGTGGACGGAGGGCTGTTCAGAAATGCTAGATGAAACGCCAGTGTGAATGTGGATTGTTTTCGTTCTAAAATGCCATTTTAAAACTAAGATGTGTAAATGATAGCCTGAGTGTGTATTTTTTGCGAGCGGGTTGCTACTGCGATGGGGTGGGGCAGATGCCGGCTCAGCATCGTGATGTCTATCAGCCATTGACGATGCATGATGGCATCGTCTGTCAACCCAACCCTAATACAAGGTACACACACTAACAGACCCCCCAATGAAGGATGGACCACAAATCACGTCTAGAACTTAGTTGTGTGAGTAGTGTGAGATGTTCAAGCTGTTATCTGCAGAACAGTTAGGGCTCTATATTATTGATCTAAGCACATGGTCTAAAACACATGAAGCAGGTGCATTTAAATCTGTCTGAATCCACAAAACATGGTCCAAAAGGGTTGTCCTTATTTTTTAAATGAGTTATGGGTGTTTTGGGGCGTAACGTAAATTAAACCAATCAGAGTCTCACCTCCCATTCATTTTAAGAGCCAGTTGCAGTCGTGCCATAATGCATTCGTTTTTTTACATGACGGACTTTGTAAGTAAAAAAAACTGGATGCTTCTCTGTCGAGAAAACGTATCTACTTGTGTGTGAGGTTAAAAAGCCATGGAGGAGGTAGTGGTTTTTATATTTATGTAGTCAATAATAATTTTTTATACATTTAAGTCCTTTACTTGTTCATGTTTAAATATATTTGTGTGCTGCTGTGCATCCCTGTGTGTGTAATAAGCAACATGTATGCACATTTTGGACCTGTTTATCATTAACACGTTCTTTAAACAATAATAAAAAATCGTGGCATTGACTTTGAGCAGTTTTTAGTTGGTCAATGGTGCAGTCTATTTCAGTTTTCTCAAAATAGTGATGCATCAACAATGCAGCTTAACACAACTTATTTTCAGACTAGCACATCCATGGGCTACCAAATGCATTTGGCATTTAAAGAAAACATGGCGCAGAACATGAAAATGATATCAGTGCTGGACTGAAATTAGCAAAAAAAAAAACAGTGTGCAGAGTGTATGATAGGACCCTTAGTGCTATTTAAAGTTCACTGAGCCTGATGTTGTCAACGCTGCACCTCTATTAGGTATCTTGGCCTGAAAAGGAACCACACTGATATTTTGATGAGGCCAACAAGGCAGTTTGGTTCTCTGAAGTATTGAAGTGTAGATGCCAGGGAATGTGAAAGGTGCTGTGTATGAATATGTGAAGTGCTGAGTGGATGCCGTCTTCAGGCTCTGATGCCCGCTCTGTGGCTCTGCACTCACACACTGAGAGGAATTTCCTGATCCGTCTGTCTGTGTTCTCAGACTGCCAGTGTGTGGGTGTTCTCAGATTATATTGTTAGATGATTGTGCATAAAACGTGATACAAACTATTTGTTATGTAATAGTGATGCTTGATTAATCGAATATTATTATATCGAGTTTTATTGACAAAATAAAATGTTATTCTCCTGAACTTTGGAAACACACTGCTGTTAGAGTGTTTTTGGGTAGTAAGATTCATTCATTCATTTTCCTTCAGCTTAGTCCCTTTATGCATTAGGGGTCACCACAGCGGAATGAACCGCCAACTTATCCAGCATATGTTTCACACAGCGGATGCCCTTCCAGCTGCAATCCAGTACTGGGAAACACCCATACACACTCATTCACATACATACACTATGGCCAATTTAGTTAATCCAATTCACCTTTAGCGCATGTGGTGTCAGGAAAACCACCTCTCACTCAACATCAGCAAAACCAAGGAGCTGGTGGTGGATTTCAGGAGAGAGAAGAAAGAACACACTCCCATAACCATCAACGGGACACCAGTGGAGAGAGTCAGCACTTTCAAGTTTCTTGGAGTACACATCGCTGAGGACCGGACATGGACTGCCCACACAGACGCAGTGCTGAGGAAGGCACAACAACGCCTCTTCTTCCTCAGGCGTCTCAGGATGTTTGGAATGAGCCCCCATATCCTCCGCGTGTTCTACACCTGCACTGTGGAGAGCATCCTTACTGGCTGCATCACCACCTGGTACGGAAACAGCACCGGCAGCAATCGCAAAGGTCTACATAGGATTGTGCGAACTGCTGGATGCGTAGTAGGAGGTGTGCTTCCCTCCCTCCAGGACATCTATACCAGGAGGTGCATGAGGAAAGCCAAGAGATACATCAGCGACTCCAGCCACCCAAGCCATAGACTTTTCTCTCTGCTACCCTCAGGCAGACGGTTCCGCAGCATCCGGTCACGCACCAGCCGACTGAAGGAAAGTTTCTTCCCTCAGACTATCAGGCTGATGAACACTTAACACACCCCACACAAACTCTTCCATACCCCGCACTGCACACCATCAAGATGTAGCATGCACTGCACTTAACAAACCCATACTTAAAACAATACTGCCTACAACTATGTGTACACCTATCCATCGTACGCATCGCTGTCAACATTGCCAATTTTACATTGTCTTGTTTTTTTGTGAGTATGTTGTTGTATATTGTATTGTATATATACACTGTCTGTATTTTCCACTGTCTGGAGCCAGCACCTAAGCTTTTCACTCATCATAGCACACGTGCTGCTGATGATGTGACAATAAAAGTGATTTGATTGGCATGTCTAGAACTGTGGGGGAAACCGGAGCACCCGGAGGAAACAGAACATGCAAACTCCACACAGAAATTCCAACTGTCTCAGCCGGGACTTGAACCAGCAACCTTCTTGCTGTAAGGCGACAGTGGTAACCACTGAGCCACTGTGTCGCCGGTAATTTGTTTTTAAAAAAATGAATAAATATATATATATATTATTCAGCCTGGATGCAATAAATTGGTCGAAAGTAGCAATAAAGACATTTGTAATGTTACAAAAGTTTTCCATTTCAAATAAATGCTTTTTTTATGAAACTTTCATTCATTAAAGAATCTTAAAATTTCACAAGACAAAAGAAGCAGCACAACTGTTTTTAAGAATAATAAAATAATTATTATTTATATTTATTATTAATATTAATAATAATAAATAACAAATAAAAAATGTTCCTTGAGCAGAAAATCTGAATATTCACTTCAGAAGAGCCATGTAGTAATTAAGCTGAAACTTAAGCATTTAAGCAAAACAGGTATTTTAAAATTCAATATTTTATTGTATTTTTGATTTTAAAATTCTGCCTAGGCTGAATCAGAGAAATTCAAAAACATTTAATTGTCCCAAATGTTAAAATTGTAGTGTACATCTACAGTATGTGGGCCAAATACAAAATGCATCAACCATGGAACATTATTATTATTATTTTTTACATTTATTTTTGGCCTTTTTGCCTTTATTAGATAGGACAGTATTGAGACAGGAAGCGAAGTTGGAGAGAGAGAGAAGGGGGGGTAGGGTAGGGAAATGTCCTCGAGCCGGGATTCGAACTCGGGATGCCCTGACGTGCTATTACTGCACCATATGTCGGCACGCTAAACACTAGGTTATTACGCCGATGTAACATTATTTTAACTATTTTATTAATTTTTTTCATTAATAATTTTTTTCAAACAAGTTATTTAAGACATTAATGTAGATACTTGAATTCAATAAACAGAGCATTTCATTTTTTACACATGTTCTGGTGCCATCTGAAAATAGTTTATTTTTTCTGTTTTCTAAAACTACAGTTGGCTGAGCAGGTCTTCGGAGGTTCCTTGAGGTTCTCCAGCTGTGTGTGTGTGTGTGTGTGTGTGCATGCGCAGAGATCTTCTCCAGTGAGAGTGAACTGACTGTCTAAACTCTCACACTGCCAATACAAAAGAGCAATAAACATTCACCCTGGAGGCTCCGCCCACCACTCAGCCTGCCAGATTCTTCTGCCTGCTTATAAAAGCTCATTTTAGCAAAACCACATTGTTTAATATCCACTTTTTCCAAAAGAAATTGGGCTTAAGGGTGAGACTTGGTGCGTTTACATGTGTGTGTGTGTGTGTGTGTGTGTGTGTGTACTGTTCCAAATACAAAAACACAAAGCTGCTGAAAGACCCACAGCAGTCAGAGAACACTGAAATGATCAGTGGTTGAGATTTAACAGGTTGCTGGCATATTTGCGTTAAGTTTAAAAATAATAAATGTACATTTTAAATGTATATTGAAAGTGAGTTGTGATTAATATACAGATAGCTGAGAGTTTTGACAGTACACAACCACATAGAACAGATTAATACTGCCTTAGCAACCAGGTAACACCAACATTAGCAACATACAAGTTTTGCATGCAACTAATTATCTCCATTTCATTCTTCCATTAACAACTTTTAACCCAACGATTGGGTTTGTCCATATTCGACGCAATGTTTTGTTACAACCCAGCATGTTTTAGAGTGTCGATTTTTCTTAATGTACATCAGATGAAGCCTGTTGTTTGTGTTTGGGTGGCTGCATCAGAGACTTGACATTTAAATGTAATTAACACAATGTTGGGTCAAATATGGACAAACCCAACATTGGGTTAATTTTTTCAATACATTGAATGACCCTTTTTAACCCAATGATTGGGTTTGTTCATATTTGACCCAGTGTTTGGTGTGAATAATATGTGTTAAATCTTAATATATTAAATGTGAATAACTTTTGACAGTAAGCAACCACACAGATCACATTCTTACTGCCCTAGCAACCCCCTAGCAACCAGGTAACATCAACATTACCAACACGCAAGTTTTGCATGTGACAAATGATCTCCATTCCACTCTTCCATTCACACTTTTTAACCCAATGATTGAGTTTGTCCATATTTGACCCAATGTTTGGTATGAAGAATATGTGTTAAGTCTTAATTTATTAAATGTACATTTTAAATGTGCTAAAATACCATAGACGTATATGAAAAGCAAGTTGTAAATAATATATATATACATAGATACCTGAATATTGCAGAATTCAGACAGTAAGCAACCACACAGAACACATTATTACTGCCCTAGCAACCCCTTAGCAACCAGGTAACACTAACATTAGCAACACACAAGTTTTGCATGCAACTAATTATCTCCCTTTCATTCTTCCATTAACAATTTTTAACCCAACGATTGGGTTTGTCCATATTTGACCCAATATTTTTTATTATAACAACCCAGCATGTTTTAGTGTCAATTTTTCTTAATGTACATCAGTAGTTTAAGCCTGTTGTCTGCATTTGGCTGGCTGTATCACAGATTCTTGACATTAAAATTTAATTGAAAACAATTAACCCAATGTTGGGTCAAATATGGACAAAGCCAACATTGGGTAAATTGTTTCAATTAAATTTAAATGACACTTTTTAACCTAATGATTGATTTTGTCCATATTTGACCCAGTGGTTGGTATGAATAATATGTGTTAAGTCTTAATATAATAAATGTGAATGACTTCTGACAGTAAGCAACCACACAGAACACATTAATACTGCCCTAGCAACCCCTTAGCAACCAGGTAACATCAACATTAGCAACCCGCAAGTTTGCATGTGACAGATGATCTTCATTTTATTCTTCCATTCACACTTTTAACCCAACGATTGGGTTTGTTCATATTCGACCCAATTTTTGGTTACAACAACCCAGTATGTTTCAGAGTGTCGATTTTTCTTAGTGTACATCAGTGGTTGAAGCCTGTTGTCTGTGTTTATACATTTTAAATGTATATTGAAAGTGAGTTGTGATTAATATATAGATAGCTGAGAGTTTTGACAGTACACAACCACATAGAACAGATTAATACTGCCTTAGCAACCAGGTAACACCTACATTAGCAACATACAAGTTTTGCATGCAACTAATTATCTCCATTTCATTCTTCCATTAACAACTTTTAACCCAACGATTGGGTTTGTCCATATTCGACCCAATGTTTTGTTACAACCCAGCATGTTTTAGAGTGCCGATTTTTCTTAATGTACATCAGATGAAGCCTGTTGTTTGTGTTTGGGTGGCTGCATCATAGAGACTTGACATTTAAATGTAATTAACACAATGTTGGGTCAGATATGGACAAACCCAACATTGGGTTAATTTTTTCAATACATTGAATGACCCTTTTTAACCCAATGATTGGGTTTGTTCATATTTGACCCAGTGTTTGGTATGAATAATATGTGTTAAGTCTTAATATATTAAATGTGAATAACTTTTGACAGTAAGCAATCACACAGATCACATTCTTACTGCCCTAGCAACCCCCTAGCAACCAGGTAACATCAACATTAGCAACACGCAAGTTATGCATGTGACAAATGATCTCCATTCCACTCTTCCATTCACACTTTTTAACCCAATGATTGAGTTTGTCCATATTTGACCCAATGTTTGGTATGAAGAATATGTGTTAAGTCTTAATTTATTAAATGTACATTTTAAATGTGCTAAAATACCATAAACGTATATCAAAAGCAAGTTGTAAATAATATATATATACATAGATACCTGAATATTGCAGAATTCGGACAGTAAGCAACCACACAGAACACATTATTACTGCCCTAGCAACCCCTTAGCAACCAGGTAACACTAACATTAGCAACACACAAGTTTTGCATGCAACTAATTATCTCCCTTTCATTCTTCCATTAACAATTTTTAACCCAACGATTGGGTTTGTCCATATTTGACCCAATATTTTTTATTACAACAACCCAGCATGTTTTAGAGTGTCGATTTTTCTTAATGTGCATCAGTAGTTGAAGCCTGTTGTCTGCGTTTGGGTGGCTGTATCACAGATTCTTGACATTTAAATTTAATTGAAAACAATTAACCCAATGTTGGGTCAAATATGGACAAAGCCAACATTGGGTAAATTGTTTCAATTAAATTTAAATGACACTTTTTAACCTAATGATTGAGTTTGTCCATATTTGACCCAGTGGTTGGTGTGAATAATATGTGTTAAGTCTTAATATATTAAATGTGAATGACTTCTGACAGTAAGCAACCACACAGAAAACATTAATACTGCCCTAGCAACCCCTTAGCAACCAGGTAACATCAATATTAGCAACCCGCAAGTTTTGCATGTGACAGATGATCTTCATTTTATTCTTCCATTCACACTTTTAACCCAACGATTGGGTTTGTTCATATTCGACCCAATTTTTGGTTACAACAACCCAGTATGTTTCAGAGTGTCGATTTTTCCTAATGTACATCAGTGGTTGAAGCCTGTTGTCTGTGTTTATACATTTTAAATGTATATTGAAAGTGAGTTGTGATTAATATATAGATAGCTGAGAGTTTTGACAGTACACAACCACATAGAACAGATTAATACTGCCTTAGCAACCAGGTAACACCTACATTAGCAACATACAAGTTTAGCATGCAACTAATTATCTCCATTTCATTCTTCCATTAACAACTTTTAACCCAACGATTAGGTTTGTCCATATTCGACCCAATGTTTTGTTACAATCCAGCATGTTTTAGAGTGCCGATTTTTCTTAATGTACATCAGATGAAGCCTGTTGTTTGTGTTTGGGTGGCTGCATCAGAGACTTGACATTTAAATGTAATTAACACAATGTTGGATCAAATATGGACAAACCCAACATTGGGTTAATTTTTTCAATACATTGAATGACCCTTTTTAACCCAATGATTGGGTTTGTCCATATTTGACCCAGTGTTTGGTATGAATAATATGTGTTAAGTCTTAATATATTAAATGTAAATAACTTTTGACAGTAAGCAACCACACAGATCACTTTATTACTGCCCTAGCTATTTGACCCAATTTTTGGTTACAACAACCCAGTATGTTTCAGAGTGTCGATTTTTCCTAATGTACATCAGTGGTTGAAGCCTGTTGTCTGTGTTTGGGTGGCTGCATCACAGAGACTTTACATTTAAATTTATTTTAAAAAAAGTACCCCATTTTTTACATGCAAAACCTGCGTGTTACTAATGTTGGTGTTAAAACATTCTTCATACCAAACACTGGGTCAAATATGGACACAGCCAACATTGGGTAAACTTTTTCAATTAAATTTAAATGACACTTTTTAACCCAATGATTGAGTTGGTCCATATTTGACCCAGTGTTTGGTGTAAAGAATGTGTTAACACCAACATTAGTAACATGCAGGTTTTGCATGTAAAAAATGATCTCCATTCCATTGATCTATTCACATTTTTAACCCAACAATTGGGTCTGTCCATATTTGACCCAATGTTTGGTGTGAAGAATATGCGTTAAGGCTTAATATATTAAATGTTAATTTTAAATGTGTTAAAATGCCATAAACGGATTTCAAAAGTATATATAGATACTTGAATTTTGCAGAGACTTCTGACAGTAAGCAACCACACAGAATACATTATTACTGCCCTAGCAACCACCAGAACCACCTAGCAACCAGGTAACACCAACATTAGCAACATGTTTTGCATGTGAAAAAATATCTCCATTCCACTCTTCCATTTACTTTTTTTAACCCAATGATTTGGTTTGTCCATATTCGACCCAATGTTTGGTATTGAAAATGTGTTAAGTCTTAATATATTAAATGTAAATTTTAAATGTGCTAAAATGCAATAAACGTATATCAAAAGGGAGTTGTAAATAACATATATACTTACTTACTTACTCCCAGGGCCATTTTATATCGAAGTTGATATTTAGTCGCACCATATTGGTGTTTCGTAACATCTAGTTTTTATGAGGTGAGTTGTTAGGACCAGGACATACACTAAAGACAATTTATCTTACCCAATTCACCTACATCCATGTGTTTGGACTGTGGGGGAAAGTGGAGCACCCAGCGGAAACCCACGCGAACACGGGTAGAACATGCAAACTCTACACAGAAATGCCAACTGACCCAGCCGAGGCTCGAACCAGCGACCTTCTTGCTGTGAGGCGACAACGCTACCCACTGCGCCATCGTGTCACCCGTGAATAATATATATAGATACCTAAATATCGCAAAGACTTCTGATGACAAGCAATTAAAGAAAACACATTATTACTGCCCTAGCAACCCTAGCAAGTTTTGCATGTGAAAAATGATCTCCATTCCATTCATTCATTCTCATTTTTAACCCAACGATTGGGTTTGTCCGTATTTTACACCAACCTAGCAGTTTTAGTATTGATTTTTCTTAAAGTACATCAGCAGTTGAAGTCTGTTGTCTGTGTTTGGGTGGCTGCATCACAGAGTCTTGACTTCTAGGCTTTGCCACCTTCCTGCTGTTTCTCTGGATTACTGGCTGCTGTTCCCCAACAAAGCCTGAAGGATGTTTGCACAGCTGGATGACCAGAGAGAGAGAGAGAGAGAGACTTCGGCTACCCCAAAAATATCAAACCTTCCAACTCCCCGCTCGGCACTTGCAGTGTTTTTTCAGCGTCAGTGTAAAAGGTGCAGCTCTGCGTCAGTATTTATTTGCTCAAGAGGACGACCCAACAGTGACAGAGTTCAGGAGCTTTTAGTAAGCCTGCTTTTGTTCGTCGTGAAGATAAAACTGTCCGCTATTTTTGTTTCCATTACTGTCTTCATCGTGTTTATTCTATTTGAATTGCAGTTTTTTTTGTCCACCCAAGGATGAAATCAGTCCTGATGTATGATGGTGTGATTCTCTGAATAGTTTGGGGAATTTAAGCAGACGACAGGGGAATGTTATTGTTTTGGCTCTGAGCTAGATAATCGTGACCCATCATTAAAGAACTAAAACGGTTTCATAATGACCAATAACAGATTACACAGACTCTGAAAACTTTCCAGTCTGAAAATACAAAGCCTGCTGACAAAGACGCATTGCGTTGTGCAAGAGTGTGTAAATAAAGACTGGACAAACACAGAGTGCCGACGATATTACAGCATTAAGCTCCGCCTATCAAGCCTTCTCAGAAAATTCCTTTGCAACTTGAAGTCATGGTTATTCTGGGATGCACATTTTGTGTCAAATTAAGGCCCAATCCCAATTTAATTTTTATACCCTTCGAAATTTACACCTAAGAAATGGGACAGCACTACAGGACCTCCACACGTCATCATACTGTATGTCATTGTGATCTCTTGCTTCATATGAGTTCGATGACGGCGACTGCTGTAGTTATTCCAGTTGCGTTATTTTTGGTATTTATCTTCAGGAGATCACTGAAGCAAACAATATCATGTTATCATAATGATTTAATGCGGCAATAAGATCGTAACTCTACTGTACATTTACACCGTGGCCATTCCCAGACACTAGACCAGGGGTCTCAAACTCAATTTACCTGGGGGCCGCTGGAGGTTGAGTCTGGATGAGGCTGGGCCGCATCAGGTTTTCCACAAGAAATTAATTATATTATTAATTTCTAATTTGTTGTTTTTTTCATCTTTTTAAAAAATAAAAATAAAGAGATTTGATCAGATTGGAATTTTTTAACACAAAATAAGATGAAAAACAAACCAATTGAAAATGAATAAGAAAATAAATCAATCAGTAATTAATAATAATAATAATTGGATTTACTGTTATCCGCCGCACTGTTGTTACAGAAAAAGAAACAACACTGTGTTGTTGATATTTGTTTTGACTACTTTTAAATTATATAGAAATATATGTAATGTTTATTGTGTGAGCAACGCAAATGACCCACAAATATTGGCGTGACCCTATTTTTGGTCCGGGTTACCAGGGACTCTTATTGCCGATGAACAGGTGTCAATATGTGACTGCAGATAACTACATTAGGCGGCAATGAGTTCCTTACTTTTCTTTTATCCCGTTGTGTACGCATCACTTGATTTCATTTGTCAGAGAGAGAGAGAGACCTCACATTAACTCTCTAAGTGCCATTTCAGTTCACTTCCAAGCGAAAAATAGTAATTAAATCCCTCACTGTGTCTAATCTTCAAGAAGAGCCCACAGTTAGCTCTTCTGTCATATTCTGTGGCAGACTTGACTCGAGTTACTTCTGTCTCCGCTATCCTGATGCAGGGACAGAGTTCCAGCTTCTCAAGATCTTGTTTTATCAGATTTACTCATGGTTTTAAAGAAATGAAAATAAGCTTGATTGCCTCTTTGCAATTTTGAAAATATAAACATTATTTAGGCAGGCCACAGCAAAACATGAATATCTGACATTTTCCGAAACGAGCTTCGGCTCAAATTAAGCACTGATTTACATACATTTATCTACGTATAATGTCCCGCTGGGCAGCAACTTCAAAAACTTGTTTTGAAGTGTTGTGAATGAAGCATGCTGGGACGGATGTCCGCGTGTGCCCAATAGGAACGAGCCAGCAGGCACGCGAGAAAACACTCCATGGCAACGCTGCTGTAACTTTCACAAATGTCTCTCTGCCTGCGTCAAGATCAGCCGATGTCCTGCCCCTGAGAGCCATATACCCCACCGTGATTAGTAGGTTCGTTCAGCTCCGCACGCAACACTGTAAAATTCCATACACATCAAACTCGCGGGCCACACTGACATTAAACGTTCAAATTAAGGCGGTGGCCACAAACTATCGTCCCGCGGGCCAGCCACGAGTTTGAGACCCCTGCACTAGACTTTTCTGACAGGGTATTCGAGTGTCATCGAGTGTCAGAATGTTGTGAGACTACTATACATGAGTTATTATTAAGGATTATAGATAGCCAAATTTTAAAAAAAAAGCGCTGTTATGAATGTATTAAAACATGTGTTTGTTTGTTGTAAAAATTTGTAATAATGACAAAAATGCTAATTTGTGCATCTCCTTCCATGTGCAGCCATGCTGCCATTGTGGCTTGTGTATTCTGGGAAATGTTCATACCCCTTGGTTTCGAGTGCTATCTAGCCCTTGCCCTTAGCCGAACAGATCAGCCACTTTTGACGCTCATAAAGTCCTCGTGCTGCAGGAATTAGGAGGTTTGCTGAAGGTGCAGCTGACGTGCAGTGAGGGGTTTGCGTCTTTAATAAACTACGACAGTTTGCATTCATTGAACAGCATGAATGATTAATTAATCCATATCAGTCCTTTAAAAGTCACGTCTCGCTTTCAGTTTCGGGCTTAGGCATGCTTGCACTCATACTGCAAGCGTACCACGCCTGAGCCCAAGTGAACCGCGATCAGGCCCACCTCTTCCAACCGGGCCAGGGCCGGCCAAGTGATCCGGCTTGAGCCCGGTTCAGAGCACTCACACTTCTCAAACGATCCGGGAAACGGGCCTGGGCACCTGACGGGCCTGGGCACCTGACAAGTGGAATAACATGAGTTAAGGTGTCTTTTCTAAGCTTCTGAGATTCTTCATTCATTTTCTTTTGGCTTAGTCTATTTATTAATCAGAGGTCGCCACAGCAGAATAAACCAGCAACATATCCAGCATATGTTTTACGCAGCGGATGCCCTTCCAGCTGCAACCCAGTACTGGGAAACACCCATACACACTCATTCACACTCATACACTATGGCCAATTTAGTTTATCCAATTCACATAAACCGCATGTGTTTGGACTATGGGGCAAACCAGAGCACCTGGAGGAAACCCACGCCAACCTGGGGAGAACATGCAAACTCCACACAGAACTATACTTTAAAACTACTGTATAGTTTTTGCACATCATGATTTTGCCAAGTGCGATGCAATCCTGGATTAACATTTATGTTGATCCTGGAACATCATTTTTGTTGGAAAATGTAATCCATACTTATTCCCTACCCCTAAACCCAACCATAACTGTATATTATTCCCAAAATCAGAGGAGAATAATAGTTAGATAACAATCATGTAGAAGTGCATAAACCTATTCGTAAGCCTAAAATTAACATTAACGGTAAACGTATCCCTTAATTCGGACTGGCTGATTGGAATGTTGTTCCAGGATCAACATAGATGTTAATCCAGGAGCATGTCTTAATTGGTGAAATCAGGTTGGTGATATTTTTAGTGCAGTTCATTTGGATATGTCTGAATGTATTGGACCAAATTCATGTAAATGAAACAAAACTCAAATGCAATCATACACATGTCAGAATGCTCAGATATGAATAAAGATTCTTTACAATGAGTTATCATCAACTACTGGCCTGAAATTCACTATCCTGCACAGTAAAAAAATGCAGGGTCCACACAATTCAGTCATGTTGTCTCAACACAAATCGATTTAGCTAACCTAAAAAAAATGTAAGTGGATTGAACATGAAACAATTAAGTTGTCCCAAAAAAATCTCAAGAATTGTATTGTTTCAGTTAATTTTAAATAAGTACTTTGAACAAGCAGCAGTGTGTAAATGAATCCTAAATCCTAGCAACAAAGACATACATAGATATTCAACAGTAGAGAAAATCCACGCATAGTACATGGTTTTCCCTCTTTCACAGTATTTCATGAAAATGCAGTGAAGTACCTTTGCTGTTGTGGTGGCGGTGGACAGGCTGAGGTCAGCTCGGGGCTTTTAGCACCTCTGCAGCTCTCTGGATCCATTCAGCAAGGAGCTGCAGGAAAAATCCCAAACAGATGTCGTTCATAAAACATGCATTTTCAATTACTCGCCCCCCCTTTGGAGCACGCCACATGCACACGGCCCTGAGCGCAACCCAACACGGCCCTGCTAATGCTCAGGAAATATTACATCACCCAAAACTAAACTGGTGGGTGTAAATATATTTTTGTGACCAGTTAACAAACTTAAGACTCCAAAATCCTCTAGAATTCCCCGCTTGACTAATGTCCACTCTGGTTTCTTTCCTGTTGGCCAGGAAAACGGTTGGAAATACCCAATATTGCAAACAAAATACCTCATATTAAATGTAATCTAAATGAGTGATGACAGGCCAGCAGGGTTATTATCGTAAATGAAAGCAGTTTTGTTACCTGAAATAAAGCAGAATATGAAATATAACTATTTGACGAAAATCAAACACTTAAAATAACTAAACTAAAACTAAAGATGCTTTTTAAATAAAATAAACGTTTAAATAAGCCTAAATAGTAATATGAAAATATAGTAAAATTACATAGATGTACATAACAAATCATAACATGCTAAAATATGCCAAAACATTATTAACTGTATGTAAAATAATGCAATAAATCTATTTTTATAGGGTTATTACTACCTCTTTTGACTCTTTATTTGTGACCAGGGCTTGACATTAACACCCGCCAACCCGCCAAATGCGGGTAGATTTTAGCTGTGGCGGGTTAGACAGCTGCTCTCACTAGCCACTTTGGCTAACTGGATAACTTTTAAATTGTAGTTTTCTTAAAAGCAGTGTTCGACAATAAGGATGGCCCAATATTCGAATATTTGTGCAAATGAAATAGAATCGAGAATCAACACAACTGACAAAAATAATTGTGTTCGCGCGAGCAAAAGAAAGGTGAATACCAAATGACTAGACAAAAAATTATGCTCATGCACCCAACAGTCTTGCTGCTTTCAAGAGCTCCAGATTTGTCTTTTTGTAAGCAGCACCGGTTGCTTTCGCTTTAACCATTCTTTGAACAGATTATTATTGGCCTAACGTTAACCATGTGCGGGAGATCATCCTTTCATTATTGCACATGGTATGTTTTTACAAGTGTGTTAGAGATAAATTTGGTAAATCCTTCATTTTGAGCCCTGAAAAGTCATGTGAAATAAAAACTATTTGTAATAGAACACCATGAAACCATTTACTCATGCTCATTGAGCAAGCTCGTACACGACAGACAAAAAGTGAAATGAATGAGGAGGCATGTGGACATAACACAAAATCTAAATCAAGTAATTTTAGCATGTCAAAGTCAAATGTATGCATATAAAATATACTTTCCCAACAACAAAATTGTGGCTAGTGAAAATGCAGAGTGGCTAGTAACGTTGGAAAACTACTAGCCACAGTGGCTGGTGATCAAAAAAGTTAATGTCAAGCCCTGTTTGTGACAATTACATTCAACATGCTGATGAAATATAATTTTTTAAAAATATATATTTATTTTTAATCACAAACACACTAGCAACCACAAAGCAATGCCCTGGCAGCCACCTTTTTGACCAAAATTCCCAAGTAAAAATCGCTGCCAAGTGTGACTAATTGTCATAAAAAAATGTGGATAGTTTATTTTCAACAAATGTTTATGAAGCTTAAATCTTTAAGACATGGGAAAGACTTCAGAAATGCACCTGGACAATGTTTTTCTCCAATTAACACTCCTCCAATGTCTTTGGCATCCAATAAACAACTCAACCACAATGCATAGAGAAAAACAAAACCCACACAAACAAGTGCAGAAGATCAGCACCGCCTCTAGAGGATCTGGACCTCAATGCTGAGATATTTACAAGCAGTTCATAACAAATCAAAGCGCTCTTCGTTTTATGTGTCGTTTTAAGTCTTTTGGCACATTGACGCGTGGTTTGTTGAATTTCTCCCCAGATATCATCCTGTTGGATTGGACGCCCTGAGAGTTTGGCAAGCCGCTCCAACTGAGACGTCAAAGCGCTCTCCATCATCTCTGGAAAACCTCCGGGACTTTATTTAGAGGCCGAGAGCCCAGTTCCTTCTGAATGAGAGGTGCCTGAGCCAGGCTTTTGTTTTGTGAAAAGCAGAAAAAGAGCAGCCGAACATGAAGGAATCCGGGGAGTGATATTTTGCAATGAAAGACAACAGAGCTGCGTTTCTACTTTTCCCAGCTATTTAACTTCACATCAGAGTCCGTGTTGGCCGGATTCATGCCAGTTTTGTCAGGCACCGGTGGCCGACAAGAAATGTTGTTTTTGGAAAGACGAATACTCAACCTACGCCGCACGTCTGCCAACATAAACCCCCAAAACCACAGCCCTCACACTGCTGACGGGCAGAAATTAATCGTGAAGGCTGTACATGGGGCAATTTATCAGAGGCCACTCTAATGCGTGGGCTGTGGCCAGGAAGGCAGGGTGCATCATGGGAGCCGTGCCACTGGGAAAAAGAGTTAGAAAGCCGAGAGACAGAGTAATTAGCTTTGGTTCTGGGTAAAAACGCGCTCATATGTAAGGCATGGGAAACGCTGCAAAAGATCGGTCTTACAAACTCATAAATACCAGTAACTGATCTCACTGGCCATGTAAAGTGGAGCCCGGAGCAACATCCCAGAATAATCGCTCACAAAGATCAGTAAACACAGAAATGTTCTCAAGAATACTAAACATTACGTCCCTGAGGGCTGAACCCACACAAATACACAAAAAACAATGTGAAACCTACAGCTTGCAGGTGTTTATCTGAAGGCGGAGAAGCTCCACCCACTCAAACATGACTCCGCCTTCTGACATTCTGACATAATATTGTTTTTATAAGTCAGATAGATTACTAGATAGATAGATTACTAGATAGATAGATTACTAGATAGATAGATAGATAGATTACTAGATAGATAGATAGATAGATTACTAGATAGATAGATAGATAGATAGATAGATAGATAGATAGATAGATAGATAGATAGATAGATAGATAGATAGATAGATAGATAGATAGATAGATAGATAGATAGATAGATAGATTACTAGAT
Organism: Danio kyathit; assembly: GCA_903798195.1. Taxonomy (NCBI): domain Eukaryota; kingdom Metazoa; phylum Chordata; class Actinopteri; order Cypriniformes; family Danionidae; genus Danio; species Danio kyathit. The sequence goes on from LR812537.1 coordinate 3,428,929, forward strand.
AGATAGATAGATAGATAGATAGATAGATAGATAGATAGATAGATAGATAGATAGATAGATAGATAGGCAGATAGATAGGCAGACAGACAGACTATATAGAGAGATAGATAGATAGATAGATAGATAGATAGATAGATAGATAGATAGATAGATAGATAGATAGATAGATAGATAGATAGATAGATAGATAGATAGATAGATAGATAGATAGATAGATAGATAGATAGATAGATAGATAGGCAGATAGATAGGCAGACAGACAGACAGACAGACAGACAGATAGATAATAAATGCTGAGTGAAATATGTCATAACTCCAGAATTATTTCTCAAATAATATGCATCTATAATGAGAAGACTGGATATTTGTGGTGTCACATATACAATTGACAGCCACGATAAATAGGAAAGCTGAAGAAAAGCAGATTTATTACATGTAGAGGAAAGATTATATATGGAAATTATTTTCTTCATTAAGAATAACATGCTTGATCAATCATTAATAATATATCCAGTAAATATGGTTAATTTAGATTCTGTTGACTATTAACAGATTTTTTAGAGACTCTATTTAAAACTAACAACCCCCCGTCACTTAAATCCCCGTTGTTTCTCATTCAGATGCTCAGTTTGAACTTCAGCAGATTGTCTGAATCATGTCTACATGCCTAATTGTGTCGAGTTGCTGCCATATTGTTTGGCTGATTTGATATTTGCATTAACAAGGTGTACAGAACAGGCCTGCATAATGATCTAATGCTCATAAATAAACAAACAATAGTTACATATTATGAGCATGGATGTACTGTTCAAATATGACTGTATTTACAGGCAGCTACACAGTAAAAAAAAAGCAATTAGTTGACTTTACTTGAGTAAACCTGTTACCTTAACATAATTAAGGGTACAACAGATCATTGAAAATAATTTAAGTGTGTATAATTTGTATATTTATTATGTACTATGTAAACAGACATGTGCATGCAAATATTTGAGAAAATGTCAATTTATATATCTACGCAAAAAACGTTTTGTACATTTTTGTTTTTACATATGTGTGTGTATTACATACACATTAATTCATTTTTCTTCGGCTTAGTCCCTTTACTCATCAGGGGTCGCCACAGCGGAATGAACCGCCAACTTATCCAGCATATGTTTTACACAGCGGATGCCCTTCCAGCTGCAACCCAGTACTGGGAAATATTACATATGAGCAATTCCAGCGTTATGGATGTGACGTTTGCAGTAAAAACTCAAAACATAAATTCACTTAGAAAGTATACATAAAGATTATTTTGAAGCAACTGTTTATATTTTCCAAAACGACTAACCCCAGAGTTATAAGATCAGAAAAATATCAATCTGTAAACATGTTTTATATTTTAAATGAGGAAAATAAACATGCGTTACGGATGTGACAAAAAAAGTCTGTGAGTTTACAGCAGGGGTGGGACGATAACCGTTTTCAAGGTATACCGCTGTTTGGAAAAGTCAAGGTTATCATATCGCCAAATTTTCTCTAATACCGTTCCTAAGGTATATGTAAGATTTTTTTATTTACATTTTTTTTTAACAACAGCATCTCCAGCAGAAAAGATATCCAAAGATGCTATTTTAAATAGTAAGTAAATCTGTGTTTTTTAAACTAATGAAGACAGCAGAAGTCAATGATTCATTTTCATTATTTAGTCTGGAACGTTTACTGCTCCAAAATATTATAAATGATTCTCAAAATAAAATATATTGTGTTCAAAGGGGAAAAAACTTTTAGTTTTTTACCCAGACATTTAAAAAGAATATATTTTAGAGCAGTAATCACAATACCGTGAAACCGTGAAACCGTGATATTTTTATCCAAGGTTATCATACCGTCAGAAACTTATACCGGCCCATGCCTATGCTCAACCCTGTTCCAGGCGATCGACCTTCCAGCTGATTTCAGCTCCAACCCTGATCAAACACACCTGAACCAATTATTTAGAACGTGAGGAGCACTTGATAATTACAGGCAGGTGTGTTTGATAAGGGCTGCAACTGAAAACTGCAGAAAGGTCGATCGCCAGGAATAGGGTTGAGCACCCCTGGAGTATCCAACATACTTTGTAGAAATTCTGTCAATTAAACTGCACAACTCAAAAGAAATAATGGCTATCAAAAAAGATAAGAGTTGCTCTCGACAGAACAAAACTTGTTAATTTTATTTAGATGTGAAATTGCCACTTGTGTGACTTTGGTAAATCAAATATAATAGTTTGAAAACATTGACAGAGACATTTTTAAGTATTTTTAAAGTACTGTAAAATACTTGTCTACATTTTTTTGTGTAAGGGTTTCGCTATTTTGCCCAGCACTATTAATTACAAAAAAATAAATTAACTCAACTTAACAGTTCCAAGTTACCATGGCGTTACTCACTTTTTTAAGTTAAGTAAACTTGCTTGATTTTAAGCCAATGGGTTTTCACTTTTTAAAGTAAAGTCAATCTGTTACTTTTAAGCCAATGGATTTACTCACTTTTTTGAAATAAAGTAACTGATCGCTTTTCACAGTGTACAACAGAAGCATTTTGTTCCTCTTGAAACCTTTAGACACACACAAACCCTTCCAGCGTGGCGAAACAGATGGAGTCACAGTTGCACAAGTCTGGCATGAAAGCAGCCCAGCTCTCCCTCTCAAACACCACAACTTATAGAAATATTAAAATAAAACATTGCGGTATAAATTAAACTCGTGCGAGTGAACGGCAGTCGACCGCAGACTGAGTCCAGAGTTCTGTACACCCCAATTCACATACCAACATCACCTTCAATAATCATCCCGACTTACAAACAGTCCGACAGCTTACTGGCCATTTCCCAAGCTTTAAACGTGGGCATTATTAAACTGCGGGCTGTGTTAAACGCTCAGATATTTATAGGCATTTATTTTCTCGAGGCAAAACTCATTCTGTAGCGTCGATAGGAGACTTGTTTACCTTTTGGCTGTGCGAGTGGAAGTTTGGGTGTCACCTCATTAAAAATTTTATCACCTGACATTCTCGTGTGTTTTTATACGATACAAGCAAATGCTCTCATTAAACGGTTTTTCACTGGTGCGTATAAAGAAAAGCAGAAAAACACCACGCTGTCTCTGTGTCTGGCACCTGAGGTGTGTTTTTGACCCGTTTATTTGTTTGTAGTCATGTTTGAAGTGTGGCAGTCGCGTCCCTTTTGTCTAAGCGTCCACTTCCTGTGCTGAAAATGGAGGATTTTACAGTTTTTCCTCAATTGCTTTGGCACATTTTTTGAAACAGTCTCTAAACTGTGAAAAAAAAAATCAAATCGGTTTGCTTGAATGTCAGAACTTCATTGCATGTCTGCAAAATGTAGTTACTCATCCAAAACATTTTATTCATGCTTCAAAACTTTGTTATCGTGTCAGAATTTTGGCAATGGACATCAAAAGGTAAAGCATATTTGTTATCGTGTGAGACACACTGGTAAAAATGATTAGCTGTTTTTTCACCATGACAGTCAACTATGGAAAATAAGGTGTAAAAAATCTGATATTTGTTAAGAAGAGTCAAAAGTACATAGAAAAAACATATGAACATTTGTATTAATAAAGGCGGCACAGTGACTTAGTGGTCAGCACTGTGGCCTCACAGCAAGAAAGTCACTGGTTTGACTCCCGGCTGGGTCAGTTGGCATTTCTGTGTGGAGTTTGCATGTTCTCCCAGTGTTGGCGTGGGTTTCATCTGGTTTTCCCCAAAGTCCAAACACATGCGTTATAGGTGATTTGATGAACTAAACTGGCCGTAGTGTATGAGTGTGTGTGTGAATGTGAGAGTGTACTATGGAGCCAGATAAGTCTCAATAATAATGCATTTACCAAATAAAATTCATACATGCACAGCACAATTCACATTTACAAAAACCAATTCATAAAAGCACAAATCCAATTGGTAATATCAAAATTGCAAAAATGTATAAATGCGAGACCGAATCAATTCAAAAACTTGAACATATATGTATCAACATTTTAAATGTATTTATGTAAGATGCATTTGTGTGAGCGTTGGGGAAATGTTTATGCATACTTGTGAATTTATGAATTGTGTTTTAAATTTATGAACTGGATTTTGCGCATTTATGAATTGAGTTTTAAATTTAAAACTGGATTTTGCTCATTTATGAATTGTGTTTTAAATTTATGAACTGGATTTTGCTCATTTATGAATTGTGTTTTAAATTTATGAACTGGATTTTGCTCATTTATGAATTGTGTTTTAAATTTATGAACTGGATTTGCGCAGTTATGAACTGTGTTTTGGATTTACGAATTGGATTTCGGCTGGAAGGGCTGCGTAAAACATTTGCCGGAATAGTTGGTGGTTCATTCTGCTGTGGCAACCGCTGATAGATAAGAGACTAAACCGAAGGAAAATTAACGAATGAGTAGATAAAAAAATATATCAACATTTGTATTTATAAAGGACAATTATTTTTGTATGAATGTATTACATGTAAAGTGCAATCTTGCTTGTCCAATTACTGTATTGTATATTTCATATTTCTTAAGTTACCACAAATACACACAAAATAGCATCCATGAAAATATGCATTTATGATGGACATCCTGTCACTCTTGTTGGCCTTTCCAGAGTCTTCCAGTTGCTCTTCCACAAGCATGTTGCTGCAGTTCAGGATTGTAGAAGTTCTCCATTCTCAAAAACAGGTAAATGTTTATGGGAAATCTTCATATATGCTCCCAAACTTGATAGGTTATATAAATGATTCAAACTGTACTGCAATTAGAGGTCATTTACCAATTTAGCAGACATTACAAGCAATGTCAAAATTAGATATTTATGGTATAAACATTTGTGTATACAAATGCTTGATAACTGAATAAATAGTTTTGAGTGTGATGGCTTACATGATGAGTTCAAATGTTTAAATGAGAATTGACTAATCAGTTTGAGCAACAGGCCTTATGCAATTAGTTTTGGTCCAAACTACAGACAATTGCACTCACTGTTTGGACACATGTGCCAAAGTATTTGCAATGTGCTTAAATCAGTAAAAATGCCAATCTGAAGTGAATAATAATCCAATTTTTCAGCGATCTAAACTGATTGTTTTGAAAAATACAAATTGAGAATTGAGCCAAAGCAATTGAGAAAAGCTGCCAGACTCCCTTTGACTTCCTACACAGGTGTACCAAACCTGCCTATGACCCTCATTTCTTCTGCTTCGAAAACACATAAAATGTCGGGCGTTTCAACAGCGGCTTTGGAAAAAGGTCCAAAAAAAAGGTATTAGAGGTGCAGGGGAAAGTTTTTCCGTTGTAAATTTTAAGGGGGGCCGGGGTGCGGTTCAGGCCAGAGTGTTTGACGACTATGAGAGCGCTGGAGAAAGACTTCAGCTGTGTTTGGCACAGGAACCTCAGAGACAACCGTTAAAAGATGAAAGACAATTCAGGACTATAAAACGGATTTGCTGCTGTCTGTAGCGTCAATGTTGGGCACGCCGCTAAATATTTCCACTCACAGTCAGAAAAAAAAATGACAAAACAGATCGTAATTATACAGAATGGCTTCAAACATGGTCAAACGTGTGAAAAGGCTGAGAATGTTAAATTCATATTGGTAACTGATATAGCATTGTAAAATTCAAGTCAAAATATTGAATCAAAATCTATTTTACTGCATTAATCAGTATATTCATGCTTTTTTAAAAATTTAAACAACAATTTGACAATTAAAAGTGAAAAATGGCCAATAAAATATGAGTTTACAACTTCCTGATAAGCATCTCAACAGATCTTCTGTATGCTAATGCTAGCTGATTGTTGGAATGAATGAATGAATGAATGAATGAATGAATGAATGAATGAATGAATGAATGAATGAATGAATGAATGAATGAATGAATGAATGAATGAATGAATGAATGTTGGAATTACTTATGCTGTAATTTACAAGTCAGATAGATAAATAGACAGACAGACAGACAGACAGACAGATAGATAGATAGATAGATAGATAGATAGATAGATAGATAGATAGATAGATAGATAGATAGATAGATAGATAGATAGATAGATAGATAGATAGATAGATAGTGGGAATGAATGAATGAATGAATGAATGAATGAAAGTCGGAATGAAATTTGGAATGAATGAATGTTAAAATGAATGAATGAATTATTGGAGTGAATGAATGAAAGTTGGAATAAATGAATGAATGAATGTTGGAATGAAAGTTTGAATAAATTAATGTTGGAATGAATGATAGTTGGAATGAATGAATGATTGAATGAATGAATAAAAGTTGAATGAATGTTTGAATAAATCAATGAATGAATGTTGGAATGAATGAATGACTGTTGGAATGAATTTTTGAATAAATGAATGAATGAATGTTGCAATGATAGTTGGAATAAATTAATGTTGGAATGAATGAAAGTTGAAATGAATAAATGAATGAATGTATGAATGAATGTTGAAACGAATGTTGGAATAAATGAATGAATGAACATTGGAATGAATGAATGAAAGTTGAAATGAATGAATGAATGAATGAATGAATGAATGAATGAATATTGGAATGAAAGTTTGAATGAATGAATGAATGAATGAAAGTTGGAATGAAAGTTGAAATGAATGAATGTTTGATTGGATGAATGAATCAATGTTGGAATGAATGTTTGAATGAATGAATGCTGGATTGAAAGTTGAAATGAATGAAAGTTTGATTGAATGAATGAATGAATGAATGAAAGTTGGAATGAAAGTTGAAATGAATGAATGTTTGATTGAATGAATGAATGAATTAATGAATGTTGGAATGAATGAATGCTGGATTGAAAGTTGAAATGAATGAATGAATGAATGAATGAATGAATGAATGAATGAATGAATGAATGAAAGTTGGAATGAATGAAAGTTGGAATGAAAGTTGGAATGAATAAATGCTGGATTGAAAGTTGGAATGAATGAATGCTGGATTGAATGAATGAATCAATGTTGGAATGAATGTTTGAATGAATGAATGCTGGATTGAAAGTTGAAATGAATGAAAGTTTGATTGATTGAATGAATGAATGAATGAATGAATGAATGAATGAATGAATGAATGAAAGTTGGAATGAAAGTTGGAATGAAAGTTGGAATGAATAAATGTTTGATTGAATGAATGACTGTTGGAATGAAAGTTGGAATGAATGAATGCTGGATTGAAAGTTGAAATGAATGAATGAATGAATGAAAGTTGGAATGAATGAAAGTTGGAATGAAAGTTGGAATGAATGAATGTTTGATTGAATGAATGAATGTTGGAATGAATGTTGGAATGAATGAATGCTAAATTGAAAGTTGAAATGAATGAATGAATGAATGAATGAAAGTTGGAATGAATGAAAGTTGGAATGAAAGTTGGAATGAAAGTTGGAATGAATGAATGTTTGATTGAATGAATGAATTAATGTTGGAATGAAAGTTGGAATGAATGAATGTTTGAATGAATGAATGTTGGAATGAAAGTTGAAATGAATGAAAGTTGGCATGAATAAATGTTTGATTGAATGAATGAATTAATGCTGGAATGAAAGTTGAAATGAATGAATGTTTGAATGAATGAACGAATAAAAGTTGGAATGAATGAAAGTTGAAATGAATGAATGTTTGAATGAATGAATGAATAAAAGTTGGAATGAATGAAAGTTGAAATGAATGAATGTTGGATTGAATAAATTCATTAATTAATGTTGGAATGAATGAATGAAAAAGAAGATGAAGAAGAGGATGAGGAAGAAGAAAAAGGAAGAAAAAAGAACGGTAAGAAGAAGAGAAAACAAAAAAAACAGCAAAAGTATTGACACAATGTAGTACATTTTAAAGTTAAAAACATACTCCAATAATCTTTGATGACGATAGATAGACTATAAACAGATTCAGACTAGACTGGCAGCATCGTTACACTAACTGACACATGCTGATGATCTCTGGTTTATGTGTGTATGTGTGTGTGTAGTGATAATGCATGAGATGGATGTGTTTGGGGTTACAGGGCAAGAGACAGAGATCAGAATCAGGGTGGAGAGACTCATTTTACAGAGGCACAGGGCAAAGTCTGGAGAGGCTATTACTACACACACACACACTCGTGCACCTGCGTCTCTGAACGTCTGCTGCTGTCATTATGGGTCCTGTGAGGTCAGGGAGTGTCTCGCTGCCAGTCTGCCAACCGTCAAATAATCACAGCCTGTGTCCACGAGTGCCGCTTCACTCCACGCATGATATAATTATTCATATAAAAACAGCCGCAGCAGTATAAACAAAAAAACCGGCAATATCTGAAGGCACCACAAAAATCCAGAAAATCCCGTGCAATGCCACACGCAACCGCAGCTGGAGAAAAACAAACATTCAACACTTACGAACACACTGAAGATCCAAAAACACCCCGTGCTGTTGGTCACACTAACAAATCACGCACTTCTCAAGAAATACATCATAATATTACAGCTTTGTTTCTGTACAGAACGATGACATACTCCGACGGCTAGAACATGTGCTGTTCAGGCCAGCTGGAGGAACGTCAAACCACTGGCACTGAACACTCCAGCTTCATTTCAAACCCACCTCAATGCCTTAACCGCTACAGTCACAGTATGAAACTACAGCTTCAGCATGAGGTCGCGACCTGCACAGGTCAGCAGTGGAATGATTGGAATTATTACATCATCTTTTTTTAACAAGTCTGAATGTCATTTCATACCTTTGCTTTTCAGGGTTTCTTGGAGGTTGCTTAAGGATTGTTATATGGTTGCGATGTTTTAGTTTTATTGTCTGTTGAGCTAGTTACACAGCAAAAAGATGGGTGTTGAATTAACTCTCACAGAGTTGATTTCAACACTTTTTCAGAGTTTATATAGCTCCACACTTTCCGGAGTCAATTTAACATTATACAAATACATAAAAATATAACACTAAAGGTAGAGTTTCTTTTTTGACTCCCAAAAAGTGTTAAAATAACTCTAAAAGGGACATAGAAAAACAACACTGTTCAGAGTTGTATGATTTATGTTGGTAGAATTGTTTTCACCACTGAAAACTATTAAATGAACTTCAGCACACAAAATAATTTATCTTAAAACTTCTTTATTTTCACTATCAGTGTAATTTGAAGTTTATAACATTTCAAATACAGGCACAACATACAAACTTTCATCTGCAACACTGTATGAACTTTGAATATCAAATGGCTTATAAAATTTAATCTCTGAAACTTTTATGATACACCTTTCCCCACTTCGTAGCACTCGAAACGCATGAAGGTGCTCATCAAAATTCTCAGTGAATAGTTTGTATGCCAATAAATAAATGTGATTTGCAACCAACAGTACATCACTTATTTGGCTAAAGACTGGCATTTCACTTTCCACAGTATTGCAAATAACAAGTCCTGCTCTGTATTCTACACCATCAACTTTTACCCAACTTGTAGAGTAAACATTTTCTGACAAGAGTATTTGAAGAATTTCATTGCTGACCACAGACTCATCGAGAGAAAATGACTTAATTGGCCCAAACTCATTATGTTTAAGGTTGAATGTTTCCCAATGATATGCGATGGCCATTTGATGCTTTTTAGCAAAGGATTTTGTTATGTTTAAAAAAATCTTTAAAAAGCTTGTGTTTGGCTTCAAATCTCATACACCACATATATAATAAGGGGCCAATTTTTCTTATAGTAGAGGGGTAATGGATCATAAAATGATGTTTAGGTAATAAATTCTTATGTGGGTACAAATACTTAAATAATTTGTGGTGGTCAGTGATCAAGTGCTTCAAATACACTGTCATGCCTGAAGTAAGACAAGGTGAAAACACAATGTTCATTATTTGTAGTAACAGCAACAACAGTCTCCAGTGTTGATGTCCCGGAGGAACAATGTCTCCAAACAAAAGTGGGAGGTTTTTCACAAGACATAACGTCTGAATAGAATTTAAACCAATCCCATTTCCAGCACTCTCCAAAACAACTTTTGTGGGGCGGTTTTTACGTTCTAAAAAACCATAATCAAAAGAATAAATCCTTGCAAGTAAATCCTCTTCCGTTATAAAGTTGTGTGTAAGATGTCCAAAAAGCAATTTCATTTCATATTGAGCCACACCCTCAAGCAGATCATGCATTATATCAAATGAGTAGTTATTGCAAACATGAAAATACCTCAATGTATTAAGAGTAGATTTTCTTTTTAGACCATACAGTGACCTCAACTGTGGGTTTTCCTGAAGAGACTGGCAATGCATTTCATAGATTTCCTTTGCACGAAGTACCACCTTTGGATCGTCCTCACTGTATACAGTTTGTGAATCGTTCTTTTCAATTAAACAAAGGCGACAAAAATTATGGCTACTAAATGACTCCGTAAACCCAAGAATTGAGTGCATGCCAAGATTATCTCCAGTGATCTGTGCAATGGTGCCATATATTGGCTCATCTGAAAATGGAAGATGTAATCCTTGACTTTCCAGTATTTTTATATCTTTAAGCAATGGTTCCAGTATAACATCAAAACCATACTTGCTCAGATCTTGAGTGTGAAAAAGCGATAACAAATGAATGTTCATTAGGATGGAATTAAAATTGGGAGGCAAGTTTCTTACAATAAAATATAAACAGCCAATTTTGTGTATTCCACGTTTGGAACCAAGGGGGTTGGCAGTTTCAAAGTCATCATAGTATATTTGTATTTGTAATGCATGTTTTTTGGCTGTAAACAAAGGGTGTGTTTTAAAATAACTTCCATCTCTAAAATCTGTAAAAGTGTCAGGCTCTGATCTATACTCTTTCGTAAGTAGATCACAAATTTCTGAATTTCTACACATAAATTTCAGTGTGTCTAAAATGGGCATGTAAACAAAAGTATCCTTCACTGGCACTTGGTCATAAGTACCAGTTTTTTGATTCAATCTGTTATCGTATCTAATTCCAAGTGTTATCTCAACTGGTTCAACAACGCCCCATTTTTCTTTAAAGTATTTATTTCGTTTCCATTCTGTATTCAGATTAGTAAACGGATTTTCCAATTTTTCAAAAGAGTCATTCATTTATCACAGTTTTGTAAGGGTCACTAGTAGGTAAAGCTGAAAGCATGCTATTTTTGGCTTGTGAGTGAAGCTCATCTGTTAGTTCTTCTAAATCTCCTACAATTGAGGACACTAAACTGTTTGGAATCCCACTTGACTGTAATTTTGCTACAATGGACTCACACAATCCTTTAGTTGAATTTTTAGCAATATCTAAATCGTTGTTCTCAGGGGAAACAGTAGAACAAGGAGGTTGATGCTGGGGATTTGTTTCAACATTTAAAGAATCTACTTGAGACGAACTTGCAACCATGTAACTTGGAGAATGTGCAATAATTTGATCAGTCTGCTGAACACTGCTATGAACATTATTAAGGTGCTTACGAAAACCAGCATATGTTTGGAACTGATGCCTACAACCTTGCTGTGAACAAATCAGTTTGAACTTAGATCCTGGAAAGTAGCTATGTTCACCTCTTAAATGTGAAATTAACTTTTGACTGCTGGGATGTGGTTTCTGACAAATAAAACAGGTCAGCATCCTCTCACCAGTTTAATGCTCTGCAATTAAGATAAGGTCACTGTCTGGTTAAGTAACCTGGCTCTCAAGTCCTTTACTCTGGGTGACTCCTTTGTTTTCCCTACATCAATGTTGTACAGAGTTGTCTGCAGGAATGTGTAAAAATTCACAAGTGCACTATCATAAGACAAATTAAATACAAAATGTGCTTTGAAAAGTTCGTCAAATGCTCCAAGGGAGTGATTTGCCTGGCATGGGATGAGATGTTTATCCAGGACAATGTAGAAGTTGTCAATCTTGCTTTTCTGACGTCCAACCGCAAGGAGGTATGGATGCTGACACTGGTTGTTGCTCAGATGCTCAGCCAAACTGCAGCATGACTAAGGATGAGAAGAACAATGAACATTAGACAAAAACATAATGTCTAGCCAGAGTAAACCTCATAATAAGTGATTGGTCATATAAGGGATCATTGGGTTGTGAATTATTTAAATGGCTATAAAGACTATTTCATTTATGTTTGCGCAAACCACAACACATTATTATAATGGTGCTTACCTTATGAAAGATTACAAGTCTTTCAACAGCATCACTTGCACTAATTTTTGGAGACTTCAGTCCTCCAGGTGGTGGTGGAAGGAGATGTATCAGCAACAGAAGGGATGACATTTCCGGATCATAGACTGAAGGCAAAGATTCACATGGGAAATTTAGCTTAAAACATCAAGTATAACAAAGAACTAAGTAAGTTTTACTTTTAGGTTCATGTTTAGCTGAAAATTGATTAGCATGAATTTGTAAATTAAACTAATTAATCCAGAAAACATGTAGGTTGTAATGTTTTACCATTTTGTCATAGTTTAGTCATCAAAACAATATATAGAGTAACTGTAACTGCAAATATAGCAAATGCTCTAAGCATTTAAGTATATCAATCACAGTAAATCAAACACAACTTACTTCGTGGCTCATCAAGATCACTTTCTTGTGGACTTGTTGCTGAGAGTAACAATTGGCTCAACTCTGCTGTTGATGTAAGGTGCTTGGCCTCTTTTATGACATTTGGTCTGAATAATATGTCCCACTTTTGAAGCAGCCTGGACGACGTATCTTCGTCAAAAAGGAGAGTAAAATCCTGATCCACCTTTAATTAAAGAAGATATTAATCTGTGAACAACAATTCAGAAGTGAAGGGCATTAAAATTTTAATATTTCAAACTTACCAGTCCTTTTGTATCCAGAAATCTTGGAAAGGTGGAGAGAATATGAACACTAGAGCCTGAATCTTTAACGAGATTCTGACGATGCTGAAATGTCTCCCTCATCTTCTCAAAAATGATGGATCTATCTGTAGTATGGTTAAGCAAAGACATGGCCTCTTTGCAAGCATCTCCATCAAGCTGCCCTTCAACATTAGTAGCCCTTTGGCATTTTGGGCCTCCTTGTGAAACCTCAGGAGGGTCATCTGATGGCACAGATCCTCGACGAATCTTCCTGTGAACTGTTTTCAAACGCCAGGCGATGTACCCAGTGTTGCTTGCAGCGTCATAAAAGTGCTCCTGAAATAAGACATTTTTTTTTTAGTTCTTTGCCATGTTCAAGGCAAAATCACAGATGAAAGAATCAAATTTAAATGTCACAAAAATAGCTTGTGTCATAATATTGCAAGTATGACATTAAAGGGAATTGCGAAAAACAACAACATACATAGCCCTTCTTGGAATATGGATCTCTGAGGGAAGGGAACAGCTTCACTATGCCAAGAGCATACTGTTCTCTAACAGCTTTAGTAGGGAGTTGCCTAAGAGAAGATATTGAATTAGCAATCAAACTTAAAGCAATGGCCATGCAGTTAAGAAAAAGAAAATGAACTTGCAAAAATTACCCATGTTTTTCGATCATATGAGCCACCAATATGTTAATCATTTGTCTTCGTGTGGCATCAGTGAGGGTTTCTGTTTCTTGATACTCCTGTAGTACTGCATCACCACCAGATCTGAATTTTAGCACATCTTCAACCAACTAATAAAAGATAAAATAAACAAATGTAATAAATAAACACAATGTAAACAAATAAAATTATGTCATTAATTACTGACCCTTTCCACTTTCATTCTTCAGGAGCCATACTAACTTGTTTTGATGAAATTTAAGCTGGATGTCAGTACATCCGTTTACAACATATGCAACCACTTTCAAATATCTGCACACCACTTTACATTGGGGTTACAGAAAGTGGTCAGATTTTATTTGTATAAGTTTTACTAAAGTCTTCTGAATTTGGAATAACAGGTTGAGTCGTTAAGTAATTATTATTTGCTTTGTTCTTTTTCTAACCTGTTTAGCAGATAGTGCAGCTGTCTCTTCAGTTCTTTGTCTCTTGTTAGGGACCTCATCTAAAATTACAGTTGATGCACTTGAGCCGCTGCTTGAGTCAGAAATCTGAAAACTCTAAAGAAACAGAAAATATTAACACTTTACAAATATTTTGTAAACTACAAGTATTCAAATGAAATTGCTCAATTTACTCGAAGTGCTTGTTAATAAAAAATAAATAAAACTCACCATCATTTGCAAAAACTGTCAGTACCACATTTCCTTGACCAATGAGGTCGCTAAATATTTCTTCATCAACTTCAGTCCCTGTTGCATCCTTGTATATACATTTTGCATCAGGTGGCAAGCAAAATCTCTCAATGACTAAAAAGGATGAAAAGATTTTTATGCAAGCATACTTTCATTTTAGGTGAATGCATTTCAATTTATCCCATAAATAAAGAATACAACAGACATGTAAAAAAAAAAAAGTCAGGAAGATAAATTAAACATCTTTATTAATATTTCAATCATGATACTTAAAAATGTTTTAATCAAGTGAAATGAAACAAACCTTTTAGATGAAACTCCATGAAATCAAACCGCTCATCAACACAATCCAGCTTCACATACTTCTGTTGTTTGCCTTGCTTAACCTGGACCAGCATCCTTAACTGCTAAGGCATTTGACTCGATGTAAAGGAAGAACACTGTAAAATTCCAGGACATTATTTTAGCACTAAAATCACAATAATCGTCGCACAAACAATGAGTGCACCCCAATTAGATCGCGTTCATTAATCAGGGCACTTATCAGGGAACCACAACAAGGAAGAGACCTTTTTCGAAAAAACGAAACTTAACGTTATTTATTTATATAGCTCGACCGAACATGGCGAGACAGGTTAAGAACAAATTAGCAAATATTTATAACTGTTTAAAGGTTAAAATGTTACTGTAACAAGTTATATGAATCAATCAAATTATTCAATTGTATGCTACTTGTAAAAACGTTCTCAATCCTCCTTATCCTCGCGCCCCCCGTATGTTTCTCTTAGCCCTTCAATATTTGTTTTATTCGATCGTACATGTAAGTGCCCTGCGTAGTGGACATCACAGGATATTCTGCCATTACTCTATATGAAAGCGTGTTTAATGCTAGAGAGTGTGCGTTGTAGCGCAAATCGTTTTATTTGTTTTTCTGAATGAAGCAAGCTTCAAGTTCAGCCGATTTCCCGTCTGCAGGGGTAGAGAGCAGTGAACACTATCTAGGGAACGTGTCGATCTCAAGTTCCTTGAGTATATCAAGTATATCGTCTTATTAATGTTACGTTAATAATTCTGCCTTAATAGTCCATGTACATGACGACAAATACACAACGATAACAAAAGTTTAAATCACGTCTTTGCAAACAAACGATTCATCACGCAAAATCAAAACAAAAACATTAATCTTCGGATATAAACATGTATTTAAGAACATTTCAATTTATATATTGTGTTAATACAAATGTATATTGGGCCTAACGTCACATAAACGGAGATTCCCGGTACGGTTAACAAACTATTCCAAAATGAAGACTACTTGCTAGCGATCTCGTTTTGATATAAATATAGACTTATTATATTTGTCTACTTGTGCAGGGCTTTGTACTGCATAACATTGCACATGCTCGTGTCATACACAACATAAATCATAATTGAATAAGTATAATAGCTTAAATGTAGCCTACTTACCACAGAAAACTGCACCATGCGGTTAATGGCGATCTTGCTGATTGAGGGCGCTAAACGAAACGCAGGTTACGCAGCCAGTTATTTAACCACAGCATTTAGACTGTATATATCGTTTTATTAACTTACCGTAAATAATTTAATGTCTTAATGGTTCAAGTACACGACGACAGATAACAAAACACGTTTTTAAATCACGTCCTTGCAAACAAACGTTTTAAAAAAAATATATCTTCGGATGTATACATGAACTTTAACTAAATTTTAATGTATATATCACATTAATATAGAGTAAATGTATTTAGGGCCTACACATAAACTGAGATTTCCTCTTTTTAACCATTTCCAGCGATCTTTTCTTGTTTTAAAACATTTCAATTGAAATAAATATAGAGCTATTACATTTGTTTACTTGTGCAGGGCTCTGTATTGCATATTGCACATGCTATCATATCATAATTAAATAAATATAATAGCTTAAAATGTACTTACCGCCAAAAACTACACCATGCTGTTAATGGCGACTTCTCTCAGAGACTGACTTGAAATGCCTGGGGGGCTGGGCGCTTGGGCGGAGTATAATCATAACTCCTCGTGGGAGTTAAAGCAACTCTGATAATCAACTCCTTTAAATGACTCCAACACTTGACACAATTCGACATTATATGTGTTAAAATTACATTTTGAGAGTTAAAATTAACTCAGAAATATTTAACATCGAAAATTTAACTCCCCAATTTTTGCTGTGTACTGTTGCTAGGTGGTTGGTTACTGACCCAAGTCAAAATGAGTCCACCCTCAAGTTTCTGTGGTTTTCTGGTCTTGTAAAAGCTGTATCCAGTCCCACCTTTATTTATGTCTGCATAGCATTATTTTAAAAAATGATATAAAATAGAAAACCAACAAGTAAAAAAGTTACACTGGCCTAACTGTTCTGCTTTGAAAATAATAAAATAAATTTTTAAAATAAAATTCAATTATATAAAGTAAAATAATTCCCAGAGATGGGTTGCGGCTGGAAGGGCATCCGCTGCGTAAAAATCGTGCTGGATAAGTTGGCGGTTCATTCCGCTGTGGCGACCCCGCAAAGGGACAAAGCCGACAAGAAAATGAATGAATGAAAAGTAAAATAAAATAAAGTGAAATAAAATAAATTAAAGTAAAATAAAGTAAAATTTAAGAAATTAAAGAAAAATTAAATTAAATAAAGTTAAATAAAATAAAGTAACATTAAATTAAAGTAAAATAAAATAAAACAAAATAAAGTAAAAAAAAGTAAAGTAAAATAAAATAAAGTAAAATAAAATAAAGTAAAATAAAATAAAGTAAAATAAAACAAAACAAAACAAAATAAAGTAAAATAAAAAAGTAAAGTAAAAATAATTAAATAAATTAAGTAAAATAAAATAAAATAAAATCAAGTAAAATAAAATAAAGTAAAATAAAACAAAACAAAATAAAATAAAGTAAAATTAAAAAGTAAAGTAAAATTAAATTAAATTAAGTAAAATTAAATAAAGTAAAATAAAATCAAGTAAAATAAAATCAAGTAAAATAAAATAAAGTGAAATAAAATAAAGTAAAATAAAATAAATTAAAGTAAAATAAAATAAAGTTAAATAAAATAAAATAAAGTTAAATAAAATAAAGTTAAATAAAATGGTTTGTGCCCAATTTTGTGTTTAAAAAAGTACAGATTTTTTTAACAGATATAATAATTAAAATAACATTTTAATTATTAAACATCTGTAGAAATAGAAAGATAATACATTTAAATGTAAGTGATATTGCAAAGAAAAAATTACAAACTGCAAAAATTTTACCATGTTTTTCTTGATTTTCTTCTTTTTAAATTTTTTTCTAACATTTTTCCATAACATAAACTTGAGCTTCTAATTTTTTGACAGTTATAAAAAGTTATATTGTCAGATTAGCTGCAGATCTTGGCTAATTTAATGTATTTGCACAAATATACTGTAAAGCCTTTTATAGAAAATATTAATTAAAGAATGTGAGGGGTGTACTCATATATGCTGAGCTCTCTCTATATATATTGTACAAACAGAGTTGTATTTCAAACCTGAAGGTTGGTGTTAACGGCAGCTGATCTTAGTCCTTATCTGAGGCTGAAAGGTTGGTTTATTGGGCACCAGTGCGGGGCCGGTTCTCCAGGAGCCTCTCTCTCAGTGTGACGTCTCCGTCTGGGGGCCGCAGTGCAGGGGTGAAAGAGAAATGAAGAAAACAGAGGTGTGTTAGACAAGTCTGCCAGTCACACAAACACTCTGAGTTTGTCATTTTGACTTTATTATGTTAAAATTGAGCATCAACAAAAAAGTAAAAGTGAAGCAATAAAATAAATGATCATCCCCGATTATTAATTTTTTTAAAGGAAAGTCTGAGAAATTTGGCAAATCTGCACACTCACTTTAATTGTAGTGATCTGTTTGCTGTCTTTTTATCAGGAAAATTAAGCTAACTATCTCATTACAGTCTTAATGAAACAAATGAGATGAATTAGTGTTTATATCATTAACAAGTCTGTACAAGCTTATATTTGCATATAAAGTGCACATTTCCACATGCTACACATAAAGCCAAGTGCACTGCTCCTACACGGCGAGTAACACAGAAGGAAACTTCCCAAGTGTTTTGTCCTGCCACGGTAAATCATCTCTAATGAATGAAAGGTTGAAGAACCCTTCAGACCGGTGTATATCTCCACGAGAGGAGTGCCGTAGATCCCAGAGACCCCAGAGAGCCTAGGAATTCGTATGTTCTCCTCCAGAGATAGAGCAGCCTTCCCGAGCAGAACGGATAAATCTTACACTCCTCCAGAGTTGCTCGCGTTTCTGTTCACCTCCAGAGAAAAACACCCACAGACACGGAGAAGAGTGGAAAAACCAGCGCTGTGGAGATTCTAATAGAATAAAAGTGCTTTAGCATATTTAAAGAGGAGAATACTAAATAGGACATGATAGACAGACAGACAGACAGACAGACAGACAGACAGACAGACAGACAGACAGACAGATAGATAGATAGATAGATAGATAGATAGATAGATAGATAGATAGATAGATAGATAGATAGATAGATAGATAGATAGATAGATAGATAGATAGATGATCAAACATAACTTTAAGGTTCCTGGATGTCTTGGAGTGCCTGAATCGTTGCTCTGTCTAGCTAAATAGAGATGTTTTGATTAAAAAGTTAGGAGCCACATAGAGTTCTGTCTTGGTAAGGTTGAGTTGAAAGGGATGGTCCTTCATCCAGGTAAAGATGTCTGTCAGGCATGTTGAGATATGATCAGCTATAGCAAGATCATCCATCTGCATTGAGAGGTAGAGTTCAGTGTTCTCAGCAGTGATGGGAATTTTTTTTCTGAATTACAGATTCTAGTGATGCCATGCAGATAAAGAAGAGAAGTGGTCCAATAACTGAGCCCTGAGGCACCCCAGTAGCTGGATGTTGGGACTTCAACCTCTCAGCCCTTCAAGACATTCTGAATGACCTACCTGAGAGGTAAGATCTAAGGTACTGGAGTTTGGTTCCTCAATGTCATGAAGATAGACATGAGCATCTGTTGTTTAAGCACATCAGAACGTGCAGACAGATCCAGCAAGATGAGTAATGAGGTTTTGGAAGCTGTTCTTGTGGGTTTCAGGCCAGCAACAAATGACAGCAGGGCAGTTTCAGTTGAATACTAATTTCTGAAACTGCATGAGGATATATCATATCAGAGACCTGACACAACTGGAACAGTTTAATATACTGTCCTGCAGATTTTAGCTCCAACTTGCTTCAACACACCTGCAAGGATGTTTCTAGAAAGCCTAGTGAAGCTGCGGTCACACTGGACTTTCCTCCCCATAGACGTCCATTCATAAGCACACGAATGCGTCAGACTGGAAACGCAAGCTAGTGCGACAAGTTTTGCAGTTTGCTGCGTTGCAAAGTTCAAGCTTTCTCTGGACAGAAATTGAAAAAAACATGGACCAATCACTCGCTTTTTTTAAATGTCTAATCAGCTTGTTTAAACTCTAGTGTGACCGCAGCTTAAGAGCTTGATTAGCTAGCCCAGGTGTGTCTGATTGGGGTTGGAACTATTGACCTTATTCTTCAATGCGGAAGTGCGCTCGTTTTTGCGATTGTTTTAGAACTTCCGATTCAGTCGCCAATGGGAGAAATGACTAAGAATAATAAACGGCTGAAAACGGTCAAACTACTCGCTCTACAAACAAGTGTTTGCATGATTATACAGACAAAATAGAATAATATAATAAGAAAATATCAGTTTGCAACATCAAGCAGCAGAACGAGCTGTTTTTAATGTCTAAAAATAAATGGAAGTGAATGAGACCGGAAGTCTCGAGCCAAAATGATTCAAATGGCTGCGCCCACTTGTACGCAGAGAATAAGGTGAATAATTTCCAGGACACCGGACCTCCAGGACCGAGATTGAGAACCCTTGGCTCAGGGTCAACTCATAATATGGCATAATAGCAACCATATAATTAACACTTGGAACCACTAAAACACGTCAAGTTTGTCTGAAATCACTCAAAACACCTTAGCTACTGCATAGCACCACCTTGGCAACCCCTCTAAAATCTGAGAGACCATAATGCAGGAGTGGCCATCTCCGATCCTGAAGAGTAACCTGCAGAGTTTTGCAACCAAAGGTTTGGTAGCCATAGAGAAATATAATTTAGCATGAACCCACTCAGAACATCTTGACAACTGCATAGTAACACCCTGGCAACCACTCTATCATCACAGCAAACCACTTACATTTTTTTTATAAAGGTAGTAAAACAGCATTAAAAAGCTGTGCATCAGCGCTATATGGAGCTCTTGACACAATTAAGCTTTGTCTAGACATCTTTAAAACCATTGAATTCCTGCAGATTAGAAGCTCTAATTAATCTAGTAGAGTTGGCAGAGGTACAGGAGACCGAGACAGGCCTCTAAAAGCTGTGGTCAGGCCCATTTGTGGAGAAAAGCATGCATTTAAACTACATTGGAAAAGAAGGGAAACATCAACAAATGCTACATAGAAAAAAAGCCACCTTTAAACAAAAAATAGCCCAGTCACGGTACTCTCCATCTGCAGGAGAGGCTGTTTATTTGTGTCATCATCATCACTCAAGAGTGACTGTGGTAGGTACAGCGGGATGATATTGCTGTAACGTTATATTCAGGCTTATTTTGAAATGACACACAGTGGTTTTCACACCAGTGGGACGTGTGTGAGACGTCTATGACACACACACACCAGGGTGGGCTGATGGCAGAAAAGTCAGATGCAGGTAATGCTCCTGTGTCACTGCGGCAGAAACCCCAGGAGACCACAACTGACCAGCGTGTCATGGAAAACAAACAAACCCATGCTGAATGTCAGAATATGGGAGATTTTATTAAAAGAGATAAACAAAAGCAATTAGCACAGCAAATTCTTTCAACATTTTGTCACCGTCAAGTCGACCGAAGAAGAAAGAACTTGCATGAAGTTTTCCACAGCAAAGAGTTCAATGATTATAGTTCGTTTGACTAATATTGACAACACTGTAAAAATGCAGTGTTTCCCACAATTCATTCATGTTGTCCCAACACAAATTTGACAAAGTTAGCTAACAAATTTAAGTGGGTTGAACATGAAACAATTAAGCTGTCCCCCAAAAAATCTCAAGAATTGTGTTGTTTCAGCTCATTTTAAATAAGTAATTTGAACAAGCTCAGAGTAGGTACTACATTTGAATTTAAATTTACTACACTACCGTTAGAAAAGTATGAGTGTGAGTGGCATGAATGGAATTTGGATGTACTACATCTGCCATTTTTCATGATTACATGACCTACCCACATCTCAGAGTGGCATCATGGGATAGTGTAGCATCCATTGGATGCGCACATCAGGTTCTCACCAGAAGAAGTAAGCTATGCCGGCGCTTCTCGAAAACTGTTTTTCGAATACTGTAAATTTGAACATGCTACTTTGCTTGCACACTGTTGTTAATGTACTATATAGTAGGGAAGTATGCGATTCGTTTGAATTTGTATGATCTCATTCGTACATTTTAGTATGATTTGCTCATCACCCAATGAGAGTTGGGTTTAGGGGTGGGTTTGGTTCCACGCCTCAATTTAAAATTCTACATTTTCGTATGACTGACTGAATAAATTTGTACGAATTAGCCAATAAACTGACAAAATGTAAAAATAGTTAAGTGTCCTCAGGAGATCAGGCTGGCGATTTAGGCCGCAGCCTAAAGGACGTCACACACCGGATGCTCCGCTCAGCTCTGCAATACGGTGCGCACATGACAGGTGAAAGTATCGCACACCAGACGCGTACATTCGCATGCTATTTAAAATGAAACTATTCAGATGGCGCTCTGTGGCGAGGCAGAAATATAAACAGTGTCCTGAGTTGTGGCTGGGCACCGCGGACAGCCGCCAACTTGCGGCGCCGGTGTGTGTACCCAGATAGAAACCTATGTTTAGAATTCTGAAATGCATGGCGCTGCGTGGCGCTTCTGGTGTGTGACCCCCTTTAAGTGTTTTTGCGAAAATAACAATTTCAGTATAACGATGTGTAAATAAATTAATGAAAAAATAAATTGGATTATTTGGTAAAAGTAAAACTGATCTTACTGTCTTACTGTATATTCAAATCTTGTTGAACATGCTTTCTGAAGTATCTGTGTTAATTTCTGTGTTCTATATATGAAATGTGACCATTAAAATAAAGGCTTTTTTTGGTACACAAAAAAGAAATGACTCGCCTTTTTCTGCAATGTGGAAGTAAGCTCTTTCTGCAATTGTTTTAGGACTTTGATTAATTTGCCTACAGGGAAATGACTAGGAATAACAAATGTCTATAAACAAGTAAAATATATATTTTTTTTTTATAAAAATGTGCAATCAAGCAGCATATGAGCAAAGAAACCAATTAAAGCTAAAGATGGAAGCTAAAGCTAAAAATCAATGACAGTGAATAAGACCAGAAAGTGAATAATCTCGAGCCAATAAGATTCCAATGGCTGCACCCACTCTTACATGAAATAATAAGGTCAATAGAATAATTTTCTGCTCTGGAATTGGCTCATGAAAGTGCTGAACACCATTAAGTGGACATGAATCCAGCACCTTTCTCTGAGAGACCTTTCACATGCCTGCGCTACAGCACATTTACGCCCTCTTGTGAACAGCCATCAACACTGACACACTTCCTTAGAGATGATTTCAGAGTCAAGACACTCAAGCTGTTCCTATGAGAGAGACCAGATAAGATCTCTATGACCTACAGGGAGCTAAACCGCACTATTAATTACATAACACAAGCACTTTAGAAATTACTGGAGGATCACTTTACATTGAAGACTGAAGTAATGATGGTTTAAATGTACACAGTATTAAATTACATCTGTGAGCCTGGGACACAATATTTGTCTTATATTATACTGGTATATTTAAAAATATCTAAACTGAATAAGTAAAAATGTTAGTTTTTTTTTTCTTTTATGTCAAAAAGCATTAGAATATTGTACATTTCCTACTGTAAATATTTCAAAACTCAATCTTTGATTAGTAATGTTTATTGTACAGCACAAAACTTTAAAAGTAGGGGGAGTTTAAAGGGAATTTTCTCAATAATTAGATTGTCTTTAACATTCAGTTTCCCGATATTTAGTTGTATATCAGCCAATATTGTCCTATACTAACAATTAGGGATGCTCCGATCAGGATTTTTGCAGCCGATACCAAGTACCGATTCTTTGTGATGGTGATCGGCCAATACTGAGTACCGATTCTGATGCTTCAAGCTTTATAATACATGAAGCACATTTTCCCCTAAGTATGATAATTAAGTGGAGATCTTGCCTTACACCTCAGAGAATAAATGAAGAATGTTGCATATAATCCCTCAAACATGTCTCTTAAAACCATTTAGTGTGGACATGTCATGGTCAGAAGCAACCTTACAGAAAATAATAGATAAAACAGATACAAAAAAAACGGTAAGAAAAACAACTAACAAAGCAATTTGGAAACATTGCAAATGATGGAAGAAGAATTCGACATGTCTCAATCAAGAAAAAGTACATATTTGATGCATAAGATGTTAAAATGCACATCTATAAATATATATATTTGTTTATTGCAGTAAGTATATTACAAAAAGGTATATTATGAAATATTCAATTAAAACATTTTTTTAATTGCATTTCAGCCAGGTTTTAGGGAACTTGTAAAAATGTCAAAAACACAGAACTCTCAGTTCTTATATATGTAAAAAGGTCTAAGACCATTCCAATATTTTGCTCTCCAACTAGCATGTCTGGTTCCTCTGCATATAAACTTGTAAACAGACACCTGTGATCAGTTCATGAGATCGGCCAGATTGGCGAGTACCGATCGAGTCATAAAATGTGATTATCGGCCGATACCGATCTCTGGCCGATCGATCGGAGCATCCCTACTAACAATTAAATAATAGAAATCTTTATTTAAGTCAGCTTTTGTGTGATGTATAAATCCCAATTTTAAAAAAAGACATGACATGACTGGTTTTGTGATCCAGGGTCACATTTTTTAATGTAACAGAAGAAAAATAATGATATTATTATTGTTTTTACTGTATTTTTAGCAATTGAAAGCAGTCTTGGTGATACTTCTGTAAGAGACCTTTTATAAAATCCAAACTTTTGACTGTTAGTATGTTTTTCCTAGCAAAACACAATCTATTAGCTATTAATATGTTATAAAATAATAACCAAGTTATGTGTTTGGTAAACAAAACATTTTGGACTCATCCAGGGAAATCTAAGTGTCAAAGTATGTAAGTAAAAAAACAGAGGTGCCAACAGGCCAATAAATTTCCCTTTGAAAAAAGCTGTAAAAATATTTCATGGATGTCAGTGACCCTTTGATATGATTCAATCCGTCTATTTAAGCCAAGATACGGATCCGTGTTGTGCGAGCGGCTTCAGGCTGTTAGAACGATTAACTTTTTTTTCTTCTGTCTTTCTCTTTTACGACTTTCCAGTGCTTGGAGCTTGGAAAGCCGGAGCAGAACTGCTTACAAATCAGTAATTAGCAGCCGGCAGTGGGTCCGGGAGGGGTGTGTCTGGACCCACACGTCAGAACCGACGACCAGCTCCCATAAATCCACGTTACTTTCATGTGTGTGGTTCAAAGCCCGTCCGCCTGGAAACTCTGACACAGATACTGAGGGAAAGCCAGAGCCAATTAGCGCATTCATACCGGTGTTGTATCAATATCGGACTCCCTCATTAAAAACCTGTTCTGATTAAACTGTTCTTTTTTTTATATTTTAAAATATACAAAGACAATCAGGAGATCAATATAAAAGAAGAAAAATACAAGTTACAATAACAGCATTTTTACAGAGAAAAAAATAAGAACAAGAAAACAAACAAAGGAAGGAAGGAAGGGCTAAGTAAATTACAATAGTATAGAAGTAGGCACGGGCCGGTATAAGATTCTGACGGTATGATTGGATAAACCTTGCATAAAAATATCACAGATTCACGGTATTGTGAATACTGCTCTAAAATATGTTCTTTTAAAATGCCTGGGTAAAAAACAAAAACATTATTTCCCCTTTAAACACAAAATATTTTGGTACAGTAAACATGTCAGGCTAAATAATTCAAATTAATAATTGACTTCTGCTGTCTTCGTTTGTTTCAAAAATACTGAATCCTTTACAATTTAAAACGGCATCTTTTCTGCTGGAGATATTGTTGTCCTAAAAAACAAATATATATATATGTCACGATTTATGGATCTGTGTGTTCCTTCTGTATGTTATGTGTCATGCCTTATGTGTTGTCATGTGCGTGGGTGTGTGCTTGTTTACCTTTTATGTTGACAGCGTGCTATTGAATCAGCTGACGTTATCAGCTGACGTATCATCCTCCAGCTGATCCCTATTTCACTGGCTATATATTGCAGCCTATGGTTACTGCTGGTTATCAGTCCGTTGTTGGTTCTTGTCCCTGTCTGTTCGTCTCACAGGATTCTCTGCTGTGTTTGTTGGATGACGACTTCTTTTGGCCTGTTGGCTTTCTTTGTTTGGAACTTTGTTTTTTCTCATGTGCTCTGACATTTGATATCCTTTTATTAAATTACTTGGACTTGGATCCTCTCTGTCTGGTGTCGTGACATATATATATATATAAACCTTAGGAAGGGAATAGCAGAAATTTTTTTAAACTGCGGTATACCTTGAAAATGGTTATCGTCCCATGCCTACTGTATATAGAAGTCTATGATTATCGTATGGTTACTATGTATTATTAATTAATTAAGACCATTACAGGAAAGCCATCTAAATCTAACCAAGTCAAAAGATAACAGCTTTTTGTTTAGTATTAAAAATCTGTCACATTTTTTTGTGGTTATGCATATGAAAAGATTTGAGTAGTGAGTATTTTCTGATGAAGTTACGATCAAATAATTCAGCAAAATTACTCTATAGAGCAAGATATGACATCAGCATAAACTTGGTTTATATATGTGACCTGTTAGACCTGTATTTGCAGGGGGAGTACTTTTAAATAATTTTGCACCATATATGAGACTTAATTTGCTTAGAATTTTATTAATTTATATATTTATTTTTGGTCTAACTGGCCTACAAAAGTTACAAAAATTGCTTTAAACAAATGTCCCATTATGATAGCCTAAATAATTACTGTTAAATTCTGTTATTTACATAAATATATACATTTTGTCAGCTTGTTTTTTATTTACGATTGGTTTTGTGTTCATATTTTGTTCATATTATTGACCATATTCTTGGCGTATACGAGCATGCGCAGCCATTGGAATATTTTTGGCTCAAGACTTCCGGGTCTCATTCACTTCCATTGATTTTGAGATGTTAAAAACAGCTTGTTCTGCTGCTTTATGTTGCAAACTGATATTTCCTTACTATATTAATCAACTTGTTATGTACAGTCATAAACACACTTGTTTGTAGAGTAGTTTGACCGTTTCTGCCGTTTATTATTCCTAGTCGTTTCTGAATCGGAAGTTGTAAACAATCGCAACGAGCGCACTTCTGCACTGAAGAATAAAGTCAATATAAGCTCGTTTTTTTGCGATATAAAGTATAAAATTGAAAGCAAACCTGCATCTCTCCGAATCCTCATCTCTCTCCTCGGCTGAAGGTCATAAATCTTCTCTTGTGTCATGCTCGCTGGCAAGTCTGTGAGATCCACCATAAAACACAATATCAAACACTGAGGAGATTCATATGAGGATTTAGGATTATGCTGATAGAAAATAAATAATAAAAAGCGATTTTATGAAGTTTAAACGCTCGTTTATAACCATAAGAATACCTGAATTTGCTCCACACCCTGCGTGAGTGAGCTGCACTTTCAAATTTTCGCGCTCTTTATAACAGACTACATTATGATTGGCTGTCAGTAAATCTGCTCCGGTAAAAATCGGTAAAAAAAAAATACGTCTGAATGTGATTACAATGTTTGTCCGATATATTGTGAATTCTATTGAGAACTTTAAATCTAGAATGATTTTGATTTAAAAGTCAATTATTAGAATTTATTTCTCCCTCTGTGAACGGAGTAGCGGTACAAAATGTACAATAAATATTTAAAACTAATAATAAATGCAAATTTAATGCTCTAGTCTAAATTAAGAGATTATAATAATGATAATTACTTAAAATACATCAAAGACCATTATAAATTGTAAAGCTAGAGAAACTGAGAATTGTGCCCTCAAGTGCTCTCTATATACATACACTCACCGGCCACTTTATTAGGTACACTAGTACCGGGTTGGACCCATTTTTGCCTTCAGAACTGCCTTAATCCTTCATAGCATAGTATAGATTCAACAAGGTACTGGAAATATTTCTTAGAGATTTTGCTCCATATTGACATGATAGCATCATCACACAGTTGCTGCAGATTTGTTGGTTGCACATCCATGATGCCAATCTCCTGTTCCACCACATCCCAAAGGTGCTCTACTGGATTGAGCTCTGGTGACTGTGGAGGCCATTTGAGTACAGTGAACTCATTGTCATGTTCAAGAAACCAGTCTGAGATGATTCACGCTTTATGACATGGCGTGTTATCCTGCTGGAAGCAGCCATCAGAAGATGCACTGTGGTCATAAAGGGATGGACATGGTCAGCAACAATACTCAGGTAGGCTGTGGTGTTGACACGATGCTCAGTTGGTACTCAAAGTGTGCCAAGAAAATATCCCCCACACCATTACACCACCACCACCAGCCTAAACTGTTGATACAAGGCAGGATGGATCCATGCTTTCATGTTGTTGATGGCAAATTCTGACCCCACCATCTGAATGTGGGTGGAACCATCCATGTGATTGGCTGATTAGAAATATGCGCTAACGGGCAGTTGGATAGGTGTACCTAATAAAGTGGCCGATGAGTGTATATAATTTCTTGTTAGAGCTTCTAAAATTCTTTTATATTCATCATAAATACAAAGTGCCAACACTATTTATCAAGACTTAAGTAATAATGCTGAATCAAGTTTAGTCAGATTTATGCATTTTATAAATAAAGTAGAAAGTGGGTGTTTTGCATAATCGCCTATAAAATGTTGCCAAGATCATACAAGCTCGAATACCTTATGTTCACTTTTAACAATAAAGAATTCCCATTATTGAGTAATACTGTAAGTCACAACTGTAGTGTGTTTATGTTGTGACAAAAAATGTTTGTCTATATACGTCTATATCAGGGGTGAAAAAACAAACTTGATTGAGGCTAGTGGGCCGAAGGTAAATATAGTTGCCATGGATAATTTTCTAATTTATTTAATAATGTATAAAAATGACTAGAAAACATTGCTTTATATTAACCAATACTGTATTTTTTTTTTTACATTTTATAATAAACGTATTACAGTAACAATCTATTTTATAACAGAATTACACTAGTTTTGCCTTGATTTGCTCACCGATGTCTTCTGCATAGTCCGTCGAGTGACCTTATTTTAATTTCAGTTTGCTGTTTTGTAGCTCAGCAATAAAACAAAAGAGGTTGCGTAAAAAAAACAAGTTAACATCAAATTAGAAATGATGATCTCTGTGTTAAAGGCATTCAACCCAACCCTCTCCACCATTCTTAATCTCCTCTCAGATGGGATGGTGGGCCAAATCAAAGCTTACAATGGGCCCACTTTGGCCTGTGGGCCCTACTTTGGGCATCTTTGGTCTATATAACATTCGAGCCTAAATAATACACATTTATTTGTAAGAAATAGGCCGCTCAATCTCTCAATATTAATCATCCAAAAGCAACATCTACAGCTACAAGCCTAATCTGGCAGCAGACAGTCTTCTGTTAAAACAGAAGGAGCGAGAGTGGAAAATATAAATCCCTCTACACTCATTCACGCGCAGCTCAAAATGTGAGTAATCCTTTTAAATGTCAAATATGAAGCAGATAAACATGCTCATATAGTCTGGGTGGCGCAGGAGGGATACTAATGACTGCGGTTCAATCGTAACAAACAACTAATCAGCGGCTCGCTCTCAAATCAACAATCAAGTGGACTTTAAAGATGCGCATCATGCTGAGTGATGAGGTCACTTCCTGTGAGGACGGCCTCCATAAACCGACATCAAAGACGAGCGGTGTGGGTAAACGAAGAACTCTGTAACCATTCGCTGATTGTTTTTCTTAGTATGTCTTTGAATTTAAACCCCACTCAAGTGGCATTAAACACAAGCCCCATTCAAAACAGTGTGATTGCCATGGAGACAGAAGTGGGATGAGTGTTGTCCATGGGGAATTTGGCTGTTTAACTGTGTGGATCTGAAACCTCAGGCAGTTTGGGAATATGTGGGTTAGTTTAGTCTGAGCACACACTGAGATGAGTCAACCTTTCCCAACAGGTACAGAATGTCCCAGATAGCCTGAACTGAGGGTTATAGAAGCGTGTTTCGGCCGTAAAAGTAAAAATATATGCAACTTTTTTATTCATTCATTTTCCTTCTGCTTAGTCTTTTATTTATCAGGGGTCACCACAGCGGAATGAACCACCAACTATTCCGGCAAATGTTTTACACAGCGGATGCCCTTCCAGCCGCAACCCAGTACTAGGAAACACTCATTCACACACACACTCATACACTACGGACAATTTATACACTCATACACTACGGGCTCCTTTTACGGAGGAAACCCACGCCAACATGGGGAGAACATGCAAACTCCACACAGAAGCGCCAACTGACCCAGCCGGGACTCGAACAAGCAATCTTCTTGCTGTGAGCCACCATGCCGCCGCAACTTTTAAATCTACCTATTGCAATTCAGATTTGTTTTTCAGAATTTTACATTGACATTTCACAATTTTGAATTTCTGATTCTGATTTTACAGCTGAATTTTTCACATAATTCTGAGTTTACGTCTCACAATTCTGCCCTTTTTTCTCTTTTAAAAATATTCAGATTAAAATTTGTCCTCAGAATTCTGTCAATTTTAACTCTTTCTCAGAAGTAGAGTTTACATTTTGCCTTTTTCTTCATAGAAATCAGTGTAAATTTCATGATTGCAACTTTTTTTGTCTCTTTTTTGCAAATGTCTGAGATTATATTTTACAATTCTGCCTATTTCCACAGAATTTAGGTTTACAGTTTGCAATCCTGACTTTTACATTTACATTACGTTCATTTTATTTTTTTGAGTTCACATCTTAGAATCTTTACATTTCTAAGTAAGGGGCATGAAACCCTCTTTCGGTTCAAGTCTACCACAACCTTTTTTCAAAAAAATGATGGGCGTGGAGCGCTGCGAGCGTGGCGGGCAGAGCAGGGGGGAAAAAGGGGGAGCGAACAACTGTTGTCAGTTGGCTCACAAAATGAGACTCAAACCATGAGGAGATGCAAGATTTTATAGTTTACACAGTTAAAATGCAAAGAAATAAACAGTAAGTAATTTAATGTCGGGGGCGATGCAGTGGCGCAGTAGGTAGTGCTGTCGCCTCACAGCAAGAAGGTCGCTGGTTTGAGCCTTGGCTGGGTCAGTTGGCGTTTCTGTGTGGAGTTTGCATGTTCTCCCTGCGTTCGCGTGGGTTTCCTTCGGGTGCTCCGGTTTCCCCCCACAGTCCAAAGACATGCTGTACAGGTGAATTAGGTAGGCTAAATTGTCCGTAGTGTATGAGTGTGAATGAGTGTGTATGGTTGTTTCCCAGGGATGGATTGCGGCTGGAAGGGCATCCGCTGCATAAAACATGTGCTGGATAAGTTGGCGGTTCATACCACTGTGGCGACCCCGGAATAATAAAGGGACTAAACCAAAAAGAAAATGAATGAATAATTTAATGTCCTGCTACATTTGTTATTCGTAATTTCATATACACATAACCACAATTTGTTATATCATTATAAAGATAATCATGTCTATATAAACACTATAAATGAGGAGGACTTCTCTCCTCCTGAATCCCCGGGTCTGATTACAGACACCATGGACAGCAGTGCAGCAGGTTTCTTGCCCTGTCAATTGCAAACATTAATCCTGCCAGTAATCTGGAGGATTTAAAAAATATAGGCGAACACAGCAGCACGGATATAGGCGATGTGTCTGAATGGTAACAAACTCAACTGATAAAAAACAAAGTGCGCCATTCTCCAATCCCGTACAGCGCTCCTGACAAAAATGCTTGCTGCAAACCAACACCCCTGACAGAATCGTGAGGAAAAACATGCAACATACCCCGTGGACCATGGAAACAAACAATTAATTTTTTTAATTTTTTGATTAATTAAAAAGCAGGCTTTTCTCTTTTTTTATAAAATATTCCTCTATGAATAATAATGAGAAACCGATGAGCCATTACTCCACTAGTAGATTTGTGCTCAGTCACTGATTTTGATCCCGCCCCAAAAATTATTTTAAAACGGGAAGATGAAATTAGCTGACAAAAGCTGAAAATTACCCAGTTTTCCCCACAATTAAAGCTGAGAGGTGCTAACGTTGTCACACACAAATCACTCCAGGGCGTCTTTAAATCTAAAGTCTTTCTTCCTGAGTTCCTGTTTACTTTTTGTTTTTAGAATTTTATTTTAAGTTTGGATCTCTCATAAACTAAATTGTTTTTTGTAGAATTCTCAGTTTATATTTTAAAACGATTCTGACTTCTTTACTTGGAAATCTGTGTATGTTTTAGTGTTCTGACTTTTCCCCTCAGTGTTTACATCTTGCGATCCTTTATTTATTTGTCCTCACTATTATTTTATAATTATTAAATTTGTACAATTCTGAGAAAATAGTCACAATTGCCGCTCATTTCCTGTGGCCTTATGGGATATTAGATTATGCACTGAAGAATATCACCCTATAACTAGCAGATCGTCCACATACATTTTGTCTGCTGTTTTATAAGCACTATGAATTGAGACATGATACTCCGCTCAGGTATTTACCTTCTCTTTATTGAAGTAGGCACTTTTGGAGAGCGGGAATGAGTCTGATCTGGCAGACACACTGGGTTATTCTGGGTCATTATCATCTATAAGGAGCGTTCAGGGGACGAGGGCGAATGGATTTATGACAGCTTGGTCTTGAGCTGTGTCAATTCATTAACAAAGCTAAAACCCAGGAAATGAAGAAATCTGCCAGGAAATTAAAAACTGGAGATGATATAAAGCGAGAGCAATGAAAAGACTATCGCGCACGTTTTTGGCAGCACCTCAGAAAGAGTCTGGGGTTTTATTTATGGCGCAAATGCAATCATTGTAAAAATAAACACAGCTTATATGGCTCCGTTCCAAAACCTAGTGAGCTGCCTTGCTGTCTACAGTCTACACAGATTGGCTTATTTCTATAGAAGGCAACTTTGTAACTCTAAATAGAAAGCTTAAAAATGCTCTTTTTATATTAAATGGAAAGTTATATGTTTTGTACTTGACAATCCTTTGTTTTCTTAACATTTTGTTAATAAGTCACCTTAGCACTGTGTTTACATCAATTGGTACACTAATAGTCAGGTTTCCATCCTAATGTGAAGTGAATCTTTTATAAGTTCACAAAAAAAAAAAAGAAGAAAAAATATGCAAATGTGAATTACGTGTGTTTCCACCAAGTTTTTAGAGTGGTTGACTGTGGTATTAGTAACCTAGCAACCAACAGTAAACAAGACAGGCATAATGGAGACAGCTGATTGATCACATTGGTTTAATGTTCTCTACATCAGAGTTTATTTAGCAAATACTTTTTCATTCATTCATTCATTTTCTTTTCGGCTTAGTCCCTTTATTAATCTGGGGTCGCCACAGCGGAATAAACCGCCAACTTATCCAGCACGTTTTTACGCAGCGGATGCCCTTCCAGCCTCAACCCATTTCTGGGAAACATCCACACACACTCATTCACACTTATACACTACGGACAATTTAGCCTACCCAATTCACCTGTACCACATGTCTTTGGACTGTGGGGGAAACTGGAGCACCCGGAGGAAACCCACGCGAACGCAGGGAGAACATGCAAACTCCACACAGAAACGCCAACTGACCCAGCCGAGGCTCGAACCAGCGACCTGGTTCTCTTCATGTTTTAGTCAAAGTTACATCAAACATTGAATATAAAATGCGCATTTCAAAGCACTTCATGGGACCTTTAACCTGATGATATGGAAACTGTCACATGTTAAAACAACAAGACTTACTGCTTCTACTTGTGAAACTATATTTGAAAAATAATATTCAAGGTGTTTGAACTCCAGGTTAATTCCTAATGCAAAGAAAACAAGACTTTTATTTACTTGGTTACACCACTCCACATTTCCACGACTTGCTAAATCAAACCATTTCCTGAAACCACATGAAAACTATGCATTTCCGAGAAGGCGCCACATATGCTTCAAACTGCATTTTTTAAAGATGATTTCTCAGACATTCGTCTTCATCATCGCTGACCCTTTGAACCATTTTTATTCTCAGGTATTGCCGAACATGACATGTAGCTCAAAACCCAGATTCCTGTAAAAAGATCTCGGCCTGCTGGGAATCGATCCTGCAATCCCGAAAGTGAAGGTGTGTGTGGGAAAATCTCTCCTCCTCCGTGAGTAACTGTGTGTGTCAGGGGAATAACGGTACAGTAAATCAAAGACCTTTATTTTCTGAATCTTTCTGAGGTCTTCAGCCATGTTTTATCATTGAGGTAAAGTTGGGTTTATACATCCAGTGCATAATATTTTACTAGTTATTTTGCGAGATACTATAGTCTTCAGCTTAAAATGTCATTTAAAAGCTTGACGGTTAATTTAAGGTGCTGTACGTATGTAAAAATACCATAATATGTTTGCAGATATTTAAGAAACATGCTCAGTGGACATTCTTGTTTATCTGAAAAACTATGCTGAAGTCAGATGTTCTGTTATGAAAATGTCTGTTATGTGCCAGAACATTTGTCTTTGTTTTGGTTATTTTAATTTATATTTCAGCACCCCGGGTTGCCTTGGTGGAAAACAGAGTATTTGATTTATTCAGTCATGATGGCTCTCATACGTGTCCGCGACCAAAAATATGAACTGTGGTGGACAGTAACAGACTTAAAAATGGTGGATTCAGAGTTCCACGTGAGGTTATTAATTAGCAAATGATATAAATATTATGAGCGTAAACATTAGGTGAGCAGGTTACATTGGAACCCCCACGTCCTAACAACATGCTACGTGACACGATTTCCAGTGATGAGTAATTGGGATGTTTGCACCAGACGAAACATTATAGAAATTTAAATACAGCCATTCAGAAGCACAGAATAGTGCACTCACTGCACTCCAGCAAGATGGTAAGGTTTATAATCTAATTAATACATGTTAAACCTCTTATTAAATGTACATGCTAAATCACCGATATGTGATGGTTTACATTATTTCACAGTTCTAAAGTTCAATTTCAACTGCTTTATTTTATTTTCCAGATCTGAGGTGAACTATCTGCTGCTGCTTTCAGTATATGCCAATAAATGTCATGGAAAATGGCATTCAAACTCACATTATTAGCATTTAACTCTGAATAAAGCACATGCGGTGTACCTGAGGGGATCACTGTCAAAGTTTTCTGCTGCAAGAAATAGAAGCCGTTTCTAAAATGTAAATTCCAGGTGTTGGTTGGGACAAAAACTCCTTTTAATATGGAAAATATTCCTTCTACTGTGTGCCGTTGCTTTTAGTTATAAAATAGTTTAAATCAGCCTTTAGGCTCGATAGTCAGGCACGCTCCTGTTGGTGTCGCCAATCTGGCAACCTGCGCTTGTGTGGACTCGTCAGAGGCGGAACCGAGTGAAAATGTGTTTTGAACCAGGAGTGCAATGCCTAGTTCAACCACTGGGTGTCAAACTTACATACTGCCCCTTTAACTTATACATTAGTTAGGCAAATCATTAGACAACTGGTTTGGGGAGGCGGTTAATCTTAAGGGGGCTAATAATACTGACCTTAAATGTCATTGTAAAGAAACTTAAAACCTCTTACGTTTTACAAGGACACAAGACTTTCTCTGGAAGAAAAATAGCACTGGTACAGTAAATCAAAGACCTTTTTTCTGAATTATTCTGAGGTCTTCAGCCATGATTTATCATTGAGGTAAAGTTGGTTTTATATTTACACATTTGGACTTTCTAATTAATAATAACATTTCAGAAAGGTTTTCTTTGCAAATTCTAAACGGTGAAATCATATTAGCAGCCAATGACTATCAAAGCACAACATTGTTCACAGTCAAATGAATAGTTTTAATGCTGTTTTCAAGCCATACTTGCAGGTAATTTCAGACCCAATATTCAAAGTATCATGGTAAACATTAAGGAGTGTGTCACAAGTTGTCACTTTACCTCAAGATAGGATATATGCACACAGACTTTTTCCACACAGAATTGCTTTTTGGAATACTTATAAATCAAATCACAATGACTCAATCAATCAATCAATCAATCTAGACCTTTCCCCTCAAATCTTAGAGCTTATTAATATATCTTTCTCCAAAATATTAGTCTCCCAAATATACAAAATGATATCAAAATCAGACAACGCATTAATCCTACCAACCACTAAATGGGAATCAGACTCATCCATTACTCCCAATGTTCATTGGTTAGCACTGTCACCTCACAGCAAGAAGGTCACTGGTTCGAGTCCCGGCTGGGACAGTTGGCATTTCTGTGTGGAGTTTGCATGTTCTCCCCGGTTTCCCCCACAGTCCAAAGACATGCGCTATAGGTGAGTTGGATGAGCTAAATTGGCCATAGTGTGTGAATATGAGAGTGTATGAGTGTTTCCCAGTACTGGGTTGCAGCTGGAAGCTCTGTAAAACATATGCTGGAATAGTTGACGGTTCATTCCGCTGTGGCGACACCTGATAAATAAGGTACTAAGCCAAAGAAAAATGAATGAACAAATATACTCCATGACCAAAAATGCTAACTTACAACTTACAGTATAAAGTACTTCACAGATCTCATCTAAATGATTTCAAATGGGTTTCACTTCAGAGACTTAATTTTCAGTCAGCCAACCCAAGCGATTCAGATGAACTGTCTTTCCATTACAAAATCGCCACATTTCTTTAAAAATGATTGATCTTCACTGCCTGATTGATATAAGGTATAAAGTGGGTCTCAGACCGGACAAAAAGCACTTCATTAAATTCCATTTATTCCCACCATGGGCCCTATTTTAACAATCTAGGTGCAAAGTTCAAAGCGCAGGGTGCAAAAGCATTAAGGGCGTGTCAGAATCCACTTTTGCTATTTTAAGGACGGAAAATCCCGCTTTGTGCCACGGCGCATGGTCTAACAGGGTTGAGCTTATTCTCTTAATGAGTTCTGGGTGTGTATTGAGAATAAATAACTCGTAGTCTCATCTCCCATTCCCTTTAAGAGTTAGTTGCGTCGCGCCATAGCGCATTTGCTATTTACATGGCGGACTTTATAAGTGGAATAACTGAACGCTTCACTAGAGAGAAAACAGTTAAACAGAGCATCTGCAGCGTGAGAATGAGAGATGAGCCTCCTCATTCTTTACTTTCACTTTCACTCTCTTTCGTGGATAAGGAAACGTGTTGTACGCACAGACATTTAGAAGCCTACATAATTAATTTCGTTTGTTAAGCGCAAAGATTTGCTTCAAAACTATTTCTAAATTCAGTTCTAATTTCCAGCAAATGAATAAATGAACAATAATAATGAAGTGTGGTCAAACAACTGAGTTATTCCAAACACACATGCTATGCCCCATATGGTCTAAAAGCCGAGAGGTGAGCAAATCTAAGCTTGTTTTTAATAAAACAAATATAAATATGCAGATAATAAATAATACTGCTACTACTAATAACATTATACAAAAGCAAATTGTCATGAATAAACTGAAAAAGCCCCCTGAGGTGAAGAAGGCATGAAGGCAGTGGTTTTTATATTTATGTAGAAAGTAATACTTTTAAAATTATTTTAATCCTTTAATTCTTTTTTATTTGTAAAGATATTTGCGTATTGCTCTACATCCTGTGTGTATTAAGCAATGTGTAAGCGAGGCGCACAACTAACACGCTCTGCGCTGGACTTTAGACCTGCTCTCAGCTGGTCTATTTTAGTTCCTCAAAATAGCAACGCGCCAGCAATGCGCCTTAACACACCAACTTTTTTAGACCAGAACGCCTATGGGCGCACATATGAGCGCAAATGCATTTGCTATTTAGGGTGCTTTCACACTTGGTTCAATTGCCTGGACCGTACCCAAGTTCGATTGTCCCCCCTTGCCACCTTCTCGGTTGGTTTGTGTTCACACTGTCTTTTTTCCTTCTGAACCCCGGTACGCTTGCGTCATAGAGCTGCTGTTTTGTTTACGGCTGTTGCTAGGTGACAGTCACGAAAGCAAAGCGCCAAAATGGAGACTCCCGCACATCGCGGTCGATTTGCTTTTACTGAATCATAAGTTTTGGACACACAGAAAGCGACTCGCATCTGTCTGCTGCAAAAATATTATAAACATTCAGAACATCACACAGTGTCTGCAGAAGCTGTTTCTGGAGGAGACAAGCAGACATCACTGTGTATCACTGTGCTTGGCTCAGTCCCGCTAAAGGTACAATACGTGGCGCACATACACACACACACACACACACAAATGAACGTTATGAAAACGATAGTTTGTTGTACAGTTGCCGGTTCACTTCCGCTATTTGGTACGATTGCATTCATACCAGAAGTGAACCGTACCAGAGTTCGCATGAACCGTACCCCAGACCACCTCTTTCAGGCGGACTCGGGTACGGTTCACGGGTGCGCACCCGAGTTCAGAAGACACGTTCACACTAGCTAAACGTACCGTACTATGACGTCAAACGAACCCGGGTGCGGACCAAAAGTGCTAGTGTGAAAGCACCCTTAAACTGCGTGGTGCAAAACGTCAAAAGGACACTTGCGTCCAGCTGAAACTAGCAAACACCATTTGTGTCGCGCATTGCGCCAAGTGTATGATAGGGCCCCATGTCTTTAAAATATAAAACTTTTTTCACCCCCACTATTTCCAATGGAGTTTCTGCACTAGCCTACTGCTACTGACGCCACTTGCATTTAAACAATCTTCCATCTCATTTTACGCTTGAACACCTAAATGAATGCTTAAGCCTATTTAACGGATTATATTTTAATTACATTACAACATGACGCTGTAAAAGAAGCCTTATGAAATTGAAAATATTCACATAGACCTTTCACAGGAAGTTTATCGTTGGCTTAAAACACTAGCTGTTCATAAAGCCCATTGTTTTATTAATTTGAGAGAGAAAGAGCTGAATCTGGACGCACTTCAGCTTCTAGTCATTTGGGATTACACCCAGACTGATACATTTTGCTTTTCTTTTGCCCCTCTTTTGTTGGACTTCAGATGAAGCGAGTGTGTTTAGTCTTCAGGGAGACGGTGTGACGGATCTGGAGCTCTGTGGGAGGCTTTGGTTCGGATCGGGGCCAGATCGGCTCATACCTTGAATTGTTCTCACTTAGTTTTTCCAATTGAGGTAGCCCTGTAAGTTGGTTTTATATTCACACATTCGTTCAGTGACAACTTGTGACACGCTCTCTATATTGTCGGTTTTATAAGGCATTCGCTTCTGATAATTGGCCCTCACACTCGTAAGGTGAATGAACTTTTTGAGTTTATCCGGGGTGTGAGAGAAACCAAAACTCATGCAGAGTTTGATTTTCAGGGCCTCTGAGAGCAAACCATAACACACATCACTCTTTATGTATGAAAAAAAATGCAAACAATACAGTCATTTTTCAATGCAGACTGGTTTGTAGAGTCAGTTCGCTCAAAAAAATCCACTTAAAATTGTAATAAGTTAACTTAAATTGTGTGGAACTGTGAATGTTTTACTGTAAAAAGTGATTAGCTACTTAAAGCGAGTAAACCAATTGCCTTAAAAGCAACAAGTTGACTTTACAAAAATAATGTAAGTAAATCCATTGTAACTTGGAAGAGTCAAATTGACTTAATTTTTATAATTATGCAAATTGTACTCACTTTTTTATTAAAAGTAAACAAATCACTTTTTTTCCATTACACCTTTATTATATTTGTTTTTTCCCCAGCTTTTCTGTATCTAGCAAAATAACATACAGTAACTAAAATAAATCTGCTCTTCCAGACTCTAAATTCTCTGCAGGCTATAATTGGAGATTTTATAGACTTAATGAAGCACCAAATATGTAATATTGTGGTAATTACAGTAATTATTTGAAAACAGACGTGCTAAAATAGTCTGACACTATAAAAAAGGGATTAGTTGACTTTAAAGAATTTGCATAACTATAAAAATTAAGTCACCTTAACAGTTCCTTTTTTTTTATATTTTCCAAATGATGTTTAACAGAGCAAGGAAATTTTCACAGTATGTCTGATAATATTTTTTTCTTCTGGAGAAAGTCTTATTTGTTTTATTTCAGCTAGAATAAAAGCATTTTTTATTTTTTATGAACCATTTTAAGGTCAAAATTATTAGCCCCTTTAAGCTATTTTTCTTTCGATAGTCTACAGAACATACCATCGTTATACAATAACTTGCCTAATTCCCCTAACCTGCCTAGTTAACCTAATTAACCTAGTTAAGCCTTTAAATGTCACTTTAAGCTGTATAGAAGTGTCTTGAAAAATATCTAGTCAAATATTATTTACTGTCATCATGACAAAGATAAAATAAATCAGTTATTAGAGATGAGTTATTAAAACTAGTATGTTTAGAAATGTGTTGAAAAAATCTGCTCTCCGTTAAACAGAAATTGGGGAAAAAAATAAACGGGGTCTAATAATTCTGACGTTATTTTTGTAAAGTTAACTTGCTGCTTTTAAGGCAATCGGTTTCCTCGCTTTAAGTAACAAATCACTTTTTACAGTGTAGAATATTATTCAGAATATGCAGTTGAAGGAAAACCTTATAACGTTAGATTTTTATCAAATATTTAATTTCTTATATATTATCAAAATAAATTTAACATAATAGTTTTAATAACTAATTTCTTCTTTTTCCCCTTGTGATAATACACTCAAAAAATGAGGTTTGCCGTTTGTTCAAACTGCTTTTGTAAATTGTAAAAATAAGCTAACTTAATTCCTTCTTGTTGTCCCAACACAAATCAATTGTGTGGAACTCAGCATTTTTTACAGTACACTCTCAGAAATAAAGGTACGCGAGCTGTCACTGGGGTGGTACCTTTTCAAAAGGTACAATTTTGTACCTAAAAGGTCCATATTAATACCTCAAGGGTACATATTAGTACCTTAAACGTACAAAAGTGTTCCTCTTAAAATTTTTAGGTATTATTAAATACTTCTGAGGTACCAATATGGACCCTTCAGGTACAAATGTGTACCTTTTAAAAAGATACCACCCCAGTGACAGCTCGCGTACCTTTATTTCTGAGAGTGTGCAGTGGATAATACGTGTTTATTTTGCAAGATACTATAGTATTCAGCTTAAAGTACAATTTAAAGGCTTAACTGTAGGTTCATTAGCTTAACTACGTTAATTAGGCAAGTCACTGGACAACACTGGTTTGGGAGGCTGTCGAAATCTTAAGGGGGCTAATAATACTGACCTTAAATGTCATTTTAAAAAACTTAAACCTGCTTTTATTTCACATATTCATCCATTCATTCATTTTCTTTTCAGCTTAGTCCCTTTATTAATATGGGGTCGCCACAGTGGAATGAACCGGCAACTTATCCAGCACGTTTCACGCAGCGGATGCCTTTCCAGCCGCAACTCATCACTGGGAAACACTCACACTCATTCACACACATACACTATGGACAATTTAGCTTACCCAATTCACCTATAGCACATGTTTTTGGACTTGTGGAGGAAACCCACGCCAACACAGGGAGAACATGCAAACTCCATACAGAAATGCCAACTGACCCAGCCGGGGCTCGAACCAGCGACCTTCTTGCTGTGAAGCGATTGTGCTACCCATTGCGCTGCCGCTTTTATTTCAGCTAAACTAAAAGAAATAAAACTTTTTCCAGAAAAAAATATGTTTAATAGAAAATACTGTGAAAATGTCAAATATCACTTAAATTAAAACTTCACAGGAGAGTGAATGACTGTGCCTTTAACAGTGTGCTTCGAGCTTCTATCATTTAAAGGTGACATTTGTCATAAAAAATGAAGGGCCCACCATTATCGCTGTACACGTCCACTATGATGTTCTGGTCATCTCCCTTAACTAACTTTTGTGGTTATTTAAATCTTTGATAACATTACTACAATGCTCCTATAATGGAAGACAAAAG
Organism: Danio kyathit; assembly: GCA_903798195.1. Lineage (NCBI taxonomy): Eukaryota > Metazoa > Chordata > Actinopteri > Cypriniformes > Danionidae > Danio > Danio kyathit. The sequence goes on from LR812537.1 coordinate 3,470,425, forward strand.
GTGTCATTATTTCTCAAAGTGAAGTTTATTTATAAACTAATTTGGAGAGGATCACGTGATTATGATTGAACACGGCTGGTTACGCATTAACCATGTATGACCAACCAATCAGACGATCCTTAACCCACTATAAAGAGCCAGGGTTTCTTACTACAGTCATCTTCGTTTTGAAGAATCCCCCCCTTCCACCCCTACTCCTCCACCTTTCCTTTCATAGGGCGGCACAGTGGCCCAGTGATTAGCACTGTTGCCTCACAGCAAGAACGTCACTGGTTCTCGTCCTTTAACAGACTGGCTGTCGTTTCTGTGCGAAGTTAGCATGTTCTTCCCGTGCTCGCGTGGGTTTCCCCCGGGTTCTCCGGTTTCCTCCCACATTCCAAAAACATGCACTACAAGTTAATTGATCAATCAAAATTTAGCACTAGTCAAACTTTTATCCATCAGCATATCTCTTTATAGCAACTATTTTCTGTCATCAACTCTTATCAAAAAGGGGGGAGTTCTCGAGATCTACCCGAGCCCAAAGCTCCCCTCTCGCCCTGCAAACGGGAGGGAGCCCAGGGCTCAAGGACCTTTTGGGCTCAGGGCTCTCTCCCGGGACAGCATGCCAAACTTGCTTCATAATCAATCATCAGCTAAGTGTGAACTCTTGAAATTGTGTTTGTGTAAAAATTAGGGATGCACCGACACCAGTTTTTTACAAACCGATACGAGTAAGAGTATTTTAATTTGTGTATTCGCTGATACAGAGTACCGATACTTCATAGATTTGGTTTCAATTAAGTTTATATGTTCGTTTTTTTTTGCCTGTAGCAAGAATGAACACAAAAGTGTTACACAAGCCAAAAATATACACACATTGTTGATAACCCTGCGAAACCAGACCTCATCTTTTACCGATTAAGCATGGACATTTAAAGGTGCAGTATGTAAGTTTGACACCCAGTGGTTGAACTAGGTATTGCACTCCTGGATCATAATAAAAGTACGCTAGGATGCCAGATTGTGTACAGGAGCGTGTGATTTAAACTGTGTTCTAAATAAAAGCAACGACACGCGATAGAGGGAATATTTTCCATATTAAAAGGAGTTTTTGTCCTAACCAACACCTCGAATTGATATATTAGAAATGGCTTCTATTTCTCACAGCTGAACAACAGAAACCTATGACAGCTAGATCACCTCAGGTAAGCCTTGTGTGCTTTATTCTGTGCTAAATGCTAACAATGCGAGTTTGAATGCATTTTACATGGCATTTGTTGCCATATACTGAAAGCAGAAAGTTCACCTCAGATCTTGAAAATACAATAAACCGTCTGAAATTGAACTTTACAACTAAACACATATGAGTGATTCAGCATCTACATTGATGTTAAAGTGGGTTAACATGTATTAAATAGATTCTAAACCTTACCGTTTCGTGAGCGAGTGCATATTCTGTGCTTCTGAAAGGCTGTATTTACATTTCTGCCGTGTCTCGTCTGGTGCAAACAGCCAAATAGCTGGTCACTGCCTCTCTCGTCACAGCGTGTTGTTAGGACACGCGGTTACAATGTAACCTGCTCACCTAATGTTTACGTTCATAATATTTATGTAATTTGCTAATTAATAACCTCATGTGGAACTGCATCTGTCTCCCATACTGTTCTTTTTGGTCACGGACGCGTGCTTTCAGAGTCTTTCTGAATGAATGAATGAAATACGCTGTTTTCCAACAAGGCAACCCAGGGTGCTGAAATATAATTGGCTAAACTGGCATCGTGCATATGAAATTTATCTAAACAAAGACAGAGTTCCGGCACGGAAAACCCATTTTCAAAGCAGAATATCTGACTTCAGTATTGTTTTTCAGTTAAACAAGTATGTTCACTTGGGATGTTTCTTAAATATCTGCACACATATTATGGTATTTTTATGCTTTAGAAGAGTCAAAAACTTACATACAGCACCTTTAAAGGAGTTATCCTTGCGCTGACATGCGTCCACGACTTCACACATTACATAAAGTGTGTGCAGTGTACGTTACCTTATGGAGTCACTCTCTTGACATTGCATATTGGGGACAGATAAAACCCTGTTATGCGCGATTTTTTCATATTCTGCGAGTCAGGTAATCAAAAAGTAGGCTACTTGATGTTTAACTATGGGTGGGTCGCGCGGGTAGATACGATCAATAGCCATAAATATGCAATGCATACTAGGCATGGGACGATAACCGTTTTCAAGGTATACCGCGGTTTGGAAAAGTCAAAGTTATCATACCGCCAAAATTTTCTCTAATACCGTTCCTAAGGTATGTGTAAGATTTTTTTTTTTTTAACTTTTTTTTTTAACAACAGCATCTCCAGCAGAAAAGATATCCAAAGATGCCATTTTAAATGTGTTTTTGAAACTAATGAAGACAGCAGACGTCAATGATTCATTTTTGTTATTTGGCCTGGCACGTTTACTGCTCCAAAATATTATAAATGTTTCTCAAAATAAAATATATTGTGTTCAAAGGGGAAAAACTTTTAGTTTTTTACCCAGACATTTAAAAAGAATACGGTCCCACTTTATATTAAGTGTCGCTTATACCTGTGAACTTACATGGTATTTAGATGTGTAAGTAGTATGTAACTACAGTGTATGTACACACTGGTACAGAGTATTTACTTGTGTATACTGGTGTAACTACACTCATGTAACAACCAACTGAATAGTATGTGTAAGTACAAATGTGTAACAGGACACTGGTAACAACAGTAGGAAAGTACACATCTGTAACAAGAATTATGTAAGTGCATTGTGTAACAACAATATGTACTTGCAGATGTTTTCCCACTTCCACACCTGTTTGCAGATCATGTACTTATAAACACTGTATGGCAGAACTAATGCTGCATTAGAAGGTTTCACCTTGTGATACAAGTGTACTTGCATGGTAAATCCACAGGATCCACTCAATATAAAGTGTAAAATGGTCACAAATTACTGTTCATGCATACATTCATTTTCTTTTCGGCTTAGATGGGTTGCAGCTGGAAGGGCATTCACTGTGTAAAACACATGCTGGATAAGTTGGTGGTTCATTCTGCTGTGGCGACCACAGATTAATAAAGGGACTAGGCCGAAACGAAAAGGAATTTTATTTTAAACTTTATATTGTGGACTGTTCCTGTGGAGTTACCATGTAACTACACTGTTATTAAAGTGTTGCATAGAAGATATTTCTACAAGTTACACAGTAATTTGTGACCATTTTACACTTTATATTAAGTGGACAGTTCCTGTGGAGTTACCATGTAAGTACACTGGTATCACAAGGTGAAACCTTCTAATGCAGCATTAGTTCTGCCATACAGTGTTCACAAGTACATGATCTGCAAACAGGTGTGGAAGTGGGAAAACATCTGCAAGTACATATTGTTGTTACACAATGCACTTACATGATTCTTGTTACAGATGTGTACTTTCCTAGTGTTGTTACCAATGTCCTGTTACACATTTGTACTTACACATACTATTCAGTTGGTTGTTACATGAGTGTAGTTACACCAGTATACACAAGTAAATACTCTGTACCAGTGTGTACATACACTGTAGTTACATACTACTTACACATCTAATTACCATGTAAGTTCACAGGTATAAGCGACACTTAATATAAAGTGGGACCAATAAGACATTTTAGAGCAGTAATCACAATACCGTGATACAGTGATATTTTTTATCCAAGGTTATCATACCGTCAGAATCTTATACCGGCCCATGCCTAACGGATACTCTAATTTTAAAAACCACGCGACCATCATCTCACAATGTTTAAAAATAAATAATCTTATTTTTTATTAAAACAAACGTGATTTAGCAATGTCGCGCCATACTGACAAGCCGACTGCAGAGAAACAAAGCAACCATCGCGGCAATCGCAGTGATCACTTTTTCCGAAGTTGATGTAACTAAGACCCATTTACACTAATGCATTTTAGTTTTAAATTAAAACATAACTTTTACTACGGTTACGCCTTCTATCCATAAGTACTCTTAAATATCTGATGACTGAATGCCGCTACTGTATTTTTCTGTTCATCCAGCCAAGCTGTCATTACATTTTGATTTACCTGTTCTTTATGTTCTGGTTGTACAGAAGTTACTGAACTCATTTTGACTGTTTGATTGGGTGGACAAATATTTCTCAATTGCTGTAAATGTTTAAAACAACTATATACGTTAAGAATTAACAAAATGTTTCACCAAACCCCTTATTAGCCTTGTTTTTATTTACTTCTTTCAGTCATTATTCTCACAGATTCGACACCATCTTCACATTTTGGACTTTGGGTCAAAAGCTTTAAAAATATTATTCAGAAGTTGAAGACATGTTGGAAAAGTGCATTCATGTTGTATTAAATTCAGAAATTCATTTCTAATGTTTTAGTTACTAAAATAACATCTTGGAACACAAATAAACAGCATGCCATTGTCACAAAAAATAAAACTGCATAAAAATAAATTTTTCACACACACACACACACACACATACACACACACACACACACCATAAGATTTCCACACAATCACGCTTAGGATCTTCTTCCAGCAACACATTTTACAGCACAGAAGTTTATGTTGTTCAAATGTCTGAGGTTTTAAAGGCAAACATATAAATTTAATATATTTACAACATTAAAATGAGCAGAAAAGCTCAATCCAGACTAAAACAACTGCTCTTAATATTGGCAGAAACATTACAAGAGGTTACCATTTCTTTATTTCCCATCTATCAAACCAACCTGTAATTATTATAATATTAAAAGCAATACATTTTTTTAGAATGAGATTGTTATTATTATTATCAATTATAAACAGGATTACATTAACAGTTTAGTTTGCCAAAACCCAAAAAATGTCCAAAAGAGGCACGGTAAGCCTTTCTCAACTTGATAACACTTAGTTGCAATGCCTAGTTAGATTGATTTGGCAAAACCTCATAACTGTGTGTGTCAGAAACAGGTGAAGTCACTGCCCTCTAGTGGCGGACAAATATAAACGTGCAAATCCTCCGGCAGAAAACTCATTTATTAAATTCTGCAAATATAAATCACACATATAGATCTCAGTGATGTTAAAATAGTTCATAAAGCACTCAACATGATAGAAATCACTTGCTCCTCTTCTTTTTAGCAGCAGGCGTTTCAGTGTCGTCTTCGGCCTCCAGCGCTCTCTTTCTGCTGGTTTTTTCACTGATGTAGCCACTGGAGTCACTGGTGGGTATGATCTCCGATAAATCCTGCTGTTTGTCTCTTTTCTTCTTCTTCTTCTTCTCTTTATGCCGTTCGTTTGCATTACAGTCCTCCTCTGTTTCCTGCAGGCTGTTGTTGTTCATACACTCATCCATTGATGACTCTGTATCATTCTTGTCTTTTTTCTTCTTCTTCTTCTTCTCTTTATGCCGTCCGTTTGCATTGCAGTCCTCGTCTGTTGTGGTTTGGTGGTTTACTGAGGTTTCCTGCAGGCTGCTGTTATTCAAACACTCGTCCATTGATGACTTATTCTTGTCCTTCTTCTTCTTCTTCTTGGGTTTTGGACTGTCGGTCGTGTCTTCTGTGGCGTCCGCTTCTGTACTTGATTCTGGAGTCTCTTGTTTTTGTTCAAATTGGGCCACGAGCTCCTGCACTCTGAAAGCCAACGAGAAATTATTGTTAGTAAAATGAAGCCACATATATAATGGTGCAATCAGAGCAGAGGTGGGTGGAGTATCCAAAATCTACTCAAGTAAACGTACAAGTACTTGTGGAAATTTTTACTCAAGTAAAAGTAAAGGTAACAATCTTAAAAGTTACTCGAGTAAGAGTAAAAAAAGTATCTGATGAAAAAATTACTCAAGTAAATAGTTACTATATTAATATATATATATATATATATATATATATATATATATATATATATATATATATATATATATATATATATATATATGTATATATGTGTGTGTGTGTGTGTGTGTGTGTGTGTGTGTGTGTGTGTGTATATATATTGTTGGGGTATTTACAGTTTTAACCCAAAGAATGACCAGTCTGTCAGATGAAGAAGAGCCGGAGTCAGAGATTTAAATAAATAAATAAAGTTTACTGAAGATAGTTTGCAGTTTCATCAGCAGAAGCCAGCTTCAACACTCGCAATGAGTTCCTAGGCCGCTCTGCTTACAATCACAAATCAACATCAATTATACTCTTTACACAATGTCATTTTCTGCGTCATACATATAGGTGTTCTAGCCTGATTGGTTAAAACACAGATAGACTAGGAAAATTTCCACGTGGGTGCGTGCGTACAATTCTGAACAATATCTTAAGCATAAACGTCAGACATTCAATAGACTGTTTAGAACTGACTCCAGACCTGTTAAAAGTATCTACAATCAAACAGAGCACACACACTTAAAGTACAATCTGTTTCCTATCCAAGGCTGAGTGTACTTCTCAGCCGTCTTTATCAAAACTGGTTAAAAACCAGTATAATCTACATTCAGACAGTTAAATTCTCACTACACAAGTCTATCTTGAATAAAAAGTAAAATCACTTTAAAAGAATTAACCGTAAAAATAGCAAAATCACTTAAGACATTTTAGATAGTAATAACTCATAGAAATATCAATAGAAACAATAGAAGTTGTTTCAAGTCCTCAGCAGTTCATTTCCACTCAAGGTCTCCGTGACCTCTGACCTAGTTTGGTGGCTTTGTTTCAAAGAGACAGGCAATGCACTGAACATTCTTACATAATACTGTGTATTTAACTCATTCATTAGTTGAAATCAATGCAAAGTTAAATAGTCGTTCAAATAATCAATTAAATATCTTTAATGAAAATAATGAGAAATAAGATGATGAGGAAAGGATAAACATCCACGCTGAGACGGATGGGACCGGATGGGATGGTAGAAATCCGAATCCTTCAATAAATATATATACACACACAGGGACTTTCTCCAAAAGAAAAAATATTATCAGACATACTGTGAACATTTCTTTGCTCTGTTAAACATCATTTGGGAAATATTTAAAAAAGAAAAAAAAATTCAAAGGGGGCTGAATAATTCTGACTTCAACTGCATCAAAGACATAATTTGTTACTTAATTTTAGAACTCGTAAATTGTTTTAAATGCAAAATTGTAACCTATACATCAGTGTAAAACCTATGACTGGTGGAAAAACATATTCTGTAATATTAAAACCACCTGGGTCTCCACTTTTGCCATGGCCTTTTTTTTTGTTTTAACAAACTTATCCCTCAGGTTTCCCACTTTCCCACTGCTGTTGCAATTTCTAACCAAGAATTATTGGTCATCTGGTTATATCTATGATCACGCATGGACAAATCATAAAGAAGATGTGTGTACACTCATACCTGTTTCATATAAAATCTCTTCAAAGTGTTTCATATTCAACTCAAATCAAATGCGGCGTCGCGTGAACTGTTCAGTGTTCCCTCGAGTCTCAAAACATCACGTGAGCCCCGCCAGCTGAAATCATGTCGCGCAAACACAGCGATGACGTCACTTTTGCCGCGCGCACTGCATGTCGGCCTCATTTGTAGTTGTGATACCGCAAATTACAATTGGACTAGTGAAATAAAGAACTACAACACCAAGAAAACCAAGCAACAGCAACAAAAATAATTTAATTGGGCATTAGACGTAGCGTTACACGGACATCGGAAAATTAAGACCTGTGCAAAAATATTTAAGACCTAGAACAGCGAATTTAAGACTTTTTAAGGCCTTAAATTTAAATTTTTAAATTTTAGACTTTAAGACCCCGCGGAAACCCTGCCGGCCCGAACCAATTGAGGAAAATAAATATATTTATGCTTTTTTGGAGTCAAACACTTTGAACAACGCTTGAACAAAATTGAAGACCTCGTAAAAACATGATTAAGACTTTTTAATACCTTTTAAGGGCCTTAATTTTCTCATAATTGGTTTATCAACTTTTAATATTTTTTAAGACCCCGCGGACACCCTGAAGTTAGTCATTGTATAACAGTGGTTTGTTCTGTAGACAATCGATAATAAATATTGCCTAAGGGGGCTAATAATATTGACCTTAAAATTGTTGTAAAAAATTTTTTAAACTGCTTTCATTCTAGCCAAAATAAAACAATTAAGTCTCTTTTTCCAGAAGAAAAATATTATAGGAAATACTGTGAAAATTTCCTGAATCTGTTCAACATCATTTGGGAAATATTTGAAAAAGAAAATAAAAATGGACTCATTTTGACTTCAGTTATGCATTAGCAGAGGATGGTTGTGCAGTACCTGGATCTGTCGAGTCGTCCTCTGATGAGCAGAACTCCTGCAGCGTCTGCGTCCAGCTGAAAGACCTCGAACTCCAGACTCTGTCCGACACACAGCCCCGAGTCCCTCCACTGATCCGAGGTTAGTGCATTTGGCTTCACCACCGACGCATTAAAACAACCGTGGACCAGACAGCCCACGTGACTCGCTCCCATCTTATTAATCACACCCTGAAGAACGGCACAGACACAACATTAATCACCTTCAGATCTTCTCAGACATACAGTGGGGAAAAAAAGTATTGGACACGTCATGCTTTTTCCTGGGAATATTATTTCTAAAGGAGCTGCTGACATGGAATTGAAGCAGATTTTGGTTAAAACCCAAACAATACAAACCTAAAAATAAAACAAAACAAATACAAATCTGAAAAATTAGATCAGTGTAATGACACAAGCACTGATCTACTGAAATGTGTTTAATACTTTATCTAAAAGGCTTATTTGGTGCTGCAGCTTAAAGACGCCTCTTATATGGAGAATAAAGTTACGTGCATTCCTCAAGTCTGAGTTTTTCCACAGACTTCAACAGTGTGTTAAAATCTTGATGTTTCTGTGGGTCTCGTCTATCAAATCGAAGCTTTATTCTGTATTTTCTATTGGATTCAAGTCAGGTGATTGGCTGGGCCATTCTACAGCTTGATTTTCTTTCTCTGAAAGCATCTCCTTGGTCTCCTCGGCTGTGTTTTAAATCATTGTCTTGCTGAAATGTCCACCCTGGTTTCATCTTCATCCTCCTGCTAATGTAGATGTTGGACTGAAACAGCTGATATTCATTTACACTGAGGAAGGGCAGATGGTTGCTGAAGAACTACTGAGAGATTTCAGCTGCTGTCTGGGCTTTCCCTGTCGAACTACACCTCCCTTTCTTCATGCGTTCAATACTTTTTCCCCTGTGTCATTTCATTTTATTACGCATAACTTCGTTTGTAAACTAATTAGATTTGCCTTCTTTGCATTTATACATTTATTTGATTGTTACCAGAGTCAGCGGCACCTTTAGAAATATGTTTTCTGAGAAAAATGGTGACGTGTTCAATACTTATTTTTCCCTCTGTAACACAAATTGCAATTTGTGAGCACAAATCTTAAGGCTCGTACACACCGGGACGTTTTTTGATTGCGTTTATTGTCAGCATTTTTCAAGACGTTTTTCCGGATTCAAACCCAAGCGATTTTCACAGGCATCGAGCAGAAGAGTATGCAAAATCACTCCTTGACGTTAGATGGCGCTACACAACTTTAAGCTTCTGACACCCGCTTGTAACCCAGAAGAAGAAGACAAAGATGACACGCTTGTTGTTATGGATGGTTCAAGTAGCAGCTCCAGATCTAGCGATGAAGCAATGATTATTGTTCACCAGTGCAATAAGCAGCTCCATGTTCATATCTCCTCTGGGCATCTTCTTCAATGTGTGCTCACATTGACAGTTTTGCGCTTGAGCGCCTCCAAGTGCTGTTTACTGTAACTTCAGCAGCTCCGTGCACGTGAACAAAAGTGCCAATCTGATTGGCGGAGAAGGAGAAGAAAAAAACGAGCATGAGGCGTTTGTTTACAAATGACGCTTTTACGCCTGCTATTTTGCGCGTTGATGTGCACGATCACATTGGAGCCCTTTATTTAGTCACGAGGCGTTAAACGTCGACGGAAAACGCGAGCAAAAAAGGTCTCGGTGTGCACGGGCCTTAATGCTGCATATTTGTGGGAAAAGCCATAATAAATCAAAATTGGAGCTGCACAATATATCGTTTCAGCATCGATATCGCAATATGTGCATCTGCAATAATCACATCACAGAATCTCCAAAGAACAACTGAAAAATATGCTTATTATAGTTTGCAATAACTATTGTATAGGAAATACCCAAAAGCCTGTTCTTTCACAATGGATAGAAGAGATGAGTCTGACAATCTTGATTTTGAACATTTATTATGCAATCAGAAAAAAAAGTTTGGTCCCCTTTCATGTAATTTGTAAACAGACATCTAAAATAGATTTAAATATTTTAATTAGATTTTTTTATTCCTATTTTATTCTTTATTGCAGAAAGCATTTTACTTTACAACTTATTTTTCAATATTCTGTATTGTTCACTGGGTTTTTGTAACAAAATAAAAAATAAGAAAAAAATACCTCCAGCCTTAATCCATTCTTTGGTCTGAAGATCACGAATGAGGCCTCGATGTTGAAGTGAATAAACCCCTGATCGTCAAAAATATTCCCATGCTGTCCCACGACTTTAATGTTGTCATACGCCAAAGGAACACCATTCAGACTGCAAAAACAGAGAACAAATGGAGATTTCGTTACTCAGAACGATTATTATGGGCTTAGTTTAGCTTAAAAAAATGAATAATTTCTCATTATTTATAATAATAGATATTAACTGAAGGTATATTGCAAGAAAACTGACAAATTCTCTCTCCATTGACAGTCCATTCACCCAGATTTTAAAAGCCTAAATTAAAGCTGTACAGCCAGGCCCGGCTTCAGCTTGGAACTTTAGGGTGGGCCAAATGACATTCCAGGTGGGCCAAAAAATTATATATATATATGAGCAATTCCATGCAAACGTCAACCTTGCCTTAAAAAAAAATTTAGTTTTCACCAAAATAGGGAAACCGTTTCTACATTTTTTGTGTAAGCAAGTATTTTACAGTACTTTAAAAACACTCATAAATGTATCTGTCAGTGTTTAAAACTATTATATTTAATTTGCCAAAATCACACAAGTGGCAATTTCACATCTGTCACATCCATAACGACACTTTTTCCTCATAAATGCAAAAATATTGAATAAAATAAAATCATGCATGTTTGTTCTTTAGTGACCCGACTCGTATCTGTTTGATTAGCATCGTTTCTTTTGGGTTGTGCAGTTTAATTGACAGATTTTCTACAAAGTATGTTGTAGACTGTAAACTCACAGACTTTTTTTTTGTCACATCCATAACGCATGCTTGTTTTTCTTATTGAAAGTATAAAAAATGTTTAAAGATTGATATTTTTCTGCTCCCATAACTCTGTGGTTAGTTGTTTTGGAAAATATAAACAGATGTGTCAATATAATGTTTTTGTATACTTTCTATGTGAATTTATGTTTTGAGTTTTTACTGCAAATGTCACATCCATAACGCTGGAATTGCTCATATATATATATATATATATATATATATATATATATATATATATATATATATATATATATATATATATATAGAGCACTGTTACGGTCAATTCAGTTACAATTTAGTAACTACCCATAAGAATTTTTCTTGCTATAATTTATTGTTCTTTACACATTACTAAATTCATCCATAACAGAGTTGACAAACAATATAAAAAAACTCTTTATTTCTTTGAAAGTAAAACAAAAAAACTAAATTACAAAAATTAAATATGCTTTCAATAATATACTGAAAATAATTGCTGTTTTTAAAGAGTTTTACTCCTTAACTTTTTGAAATGTCAAATATACATGCAATGGAATCACCCATATTGCTTTTAATGCACATAATAATCTTTACAATAGCTGTAACTACTGTTTTCACAATGCTGGAATGTCCAACTTCGAGATGATACCTTGAAAAAATATCAACATTCCATATACTGTTTTCTATATTTTGTGATTTTTTAAAAACCTTAATCTTAATATTAATTATTATTTAATGCACCAGTGCCAATATGGACATTCATATTTTTTATAACAAATTTTTGAATAGCTTTGCATATTAGCCCGCTTGTTAGTGGTAGATAGCTAATTACCATTTACAGCCTATCAAAAACATTTCCAGCGTTTATTTTGCATATTAAACACACAACATGTTTTATTCGATGCACATATGGCGCCGGTTGGTATTATATTCCCACATTTGTTTAGTGACAACTTGTGACATGCTCCATATATTGTTTACCATGGTACTTTGAATATTCCGACTGAAATCTCGTGTAAATACGACTTCAAAACAACATTAGCACTTTTGACTGAACAGTGTTGTACTTTGATAGTCATTGGCTGCTATTATGACGCGATTTAAGACTGGCAAATAACCCTGCAGAAAAAAACAGCATATGCTGGTAAGGTATGTTTTGATGCTGGTACGATGGTCTTGCTGGTTTCATTACTGGTTTTGCTGGTCTTGCTGGTTTCAATGCTGGTCAGGACCAACACTGAGACCAGCAAGACCAGCACTGAAACCAGCAAGTCTAGCACTGAAACCAGCAAGATCAGCAAAACCAGCAATACCAGCATTAAAACCAGCATCAAAACATACCTTCCCAGCATATGCTGGTTTTTTCAGCAGGGAATACTTTTCCGAAATTGCATTATTGAAAAGTCTGAATGTGCGAAAATAATACCATCTTTACCTAATGATGACAATTTAAATTTTGGGGTTAACTATCCCTTTAAATATGCTTTCCATGTATATAAAATCACTTTTATGACAGCAGAACCGGTGTTACGGTTTAACTGGTGACCGTGTTAACTGGTGTCCCTTTCCAGATGTAAGCTATCCACGTTTGCAGATTGGCAGATTCGTCACTTTTTTACAGCAACAAGGCATGCCCATACCAAATAAAGATTCTTATTACTTGGTGTCAGTGTCATTGTAAGCATTATTTATTTTAATATCTGTGCAGCAGAACAGTATATAACCAAAATTATTCTAAAAAAAATGATAATTTACATGTCATCAACGGGATTCGAACTCGTGTGGGTAAAAGGTTCAGCACACGTATCACACAACCTATCCAACTGAGCTATTCAGATATATACAGAATTGAGTCTGTTTTAACATCTTTATCAGCCAAAACATGCTTTGTTGTGGTTGTGAAGTCGTGTTAACCTGTTTCCATCGACTCATGTTAACATGTTTACATGTTGTTTACATGTGCTCGCGTTAACATATTTCTACAAACTATCCCGCTGAATAGAATAGCTCCGAATGGCAAAACGATGTTTCATCAGTTGGTCAAACCATGTTTTTTCACAGTTGTAGACTCGTGTTATCCTGTGCCTATGGACTCGTGTTAACCCGTGCCCCATGCTCACACATGTACATAAAGATTTTACAAAAAAATTAATACAATGACAATATCATTATGCAACATAACATGTCTCATATATATATATAATATATATTTAATATGTATAGTATTATGCAACAGAATATTAGAATATTATGCAATAGAGTCCCATTGACTCGTGTTAACCTGTGTCTACAAAGTCAAACGAGCTGATATTTTCTCAGAATAGCTCTAAATGACAACGATGTTCTGCTAAATAGCCTACGTTATAAATCGCAGTCTTCCCCCATTTTATTTTAAAACAGAATTAAAAATCAGGCTAGATAAACAAAACTCATCATACATGGGATTCGAACTCGCAAAGAAAAGGAGCACTTCATATGACAACCTGTCACCTTTCTAACTGAGCTACCTGAGACTACTAACTGTTTTGCAGCTTTTTGTAATTTTATCGCAATTATTCAAGTCATGTTCATACTTGCTTTGGTACAGATGTGACCAAGATAATACATTGAAATGTTGCGATTTTCAAGTAATATTCTGTTGCATAATACTATACATATTAAATATATATTAGATATATATATGAGACATGTTATGTTGCATAATGATATTGTCATTGTATTAATTTTTTTGTAAAATCTTTATGTACATGTGTGAGCATGGGGCACGGGTTAACACGAGTCCATAGGCACAGGATAACACGAGTCTACAACTGTGAAAAAACATGGTTTGACCAACTGATGAAACATCGTTTTGCCATTCGGAGCTATTCTATTCAGCGGGATAGTTTGTAGAAATATGTTAACGCGAGCACATGTAAACAACATGTAAACATGTTAACATGAGTCGATGGAAACAGGTTAACACGACTTCACAACCACAACAAAGCATGTTTTGGCTGATAAAGATGTTAAAACAGACTCAATTCTGTATATATCTGAATAGCTCAGTTGGATAGGTTGTGTGATACGTGTGCTGAACCTTTTACCCACACGAGTTCGAATCCCGTTGATGACATGTAAATTATCATTTTTTTTTTAGATTAATTTTGGTTATATACTGTTCTGCTGCACAGATATTAAAATAAATAATGCTTACAATGACACTGACACCAAGTAATAAGAATCTTTATTTGGTATGGGGATGCCTTGTTGCTGTAAAAAAGTGACGAATCTGCCAATCTGCAAACGTGGATAGCTTACATCTGGAAAGGGACACCAGTTAACACGGTCACCAGTTAAACCGTAACACCGGGCGTCAGGTCTTAGAGCCGCGCATGTAAACAAAGCGCAGTGTTGACGTCATTAATTGTGATATTATTATTTTTAATAAATGTGGTTATACTGTACCTGTTGGAGTATTTGAGTAGCTCGGCGTTGAGTTGCTCCTGTATGCCGGTTTTCTTCTTCTTCAGGTGTACGGGTGGCAGGGAGATGTGTCTGCGGTGAGTGTCCAGAACCAGACACGAGTACCGGGCCTTCAGCAGCTTCACCGCGTCCGCGAATGACGGAATGAGGCATGGAACCACTGCGGGGCCGCCGGAGATCTGCGACACTTCTGGAGGATTTGTGACGGGGTTCGGAGCTCCGTCCTCCTGGGTCCAGTTCGCCATGCTGTACACATGTGGAGGAGCACGTGGTGTGTTTGCTCGTGTGTTTGAATGAGAAGACACCTGCGACCCACGGCGGAGAGGAGGAGAACTACACACACTGAATAAATCACCAAATATTTTGTTGGTTTTCAATTAGGGCTGGGAGATATGAAAAAACAATCTTATATCACGATATAAGTCATATCCTACCATGATATATATCACTATTAGCAGATTATAGCTACTATACATTGACATCAAGGAAAAAAGCCTTTTTAAAGTAGGATATACTTAAAAATCTACTCATTCATAGGCTATATGATCATATTTCTCACTTTATTAAAATAACTTAAGGCCAAATGCTTGATTAGGAATGTAGAAATATAAAATAAATATTAATTAAATATGAAACACAATAAAACATTTCTGTTTAGATTTTTCAGTTGTCTTTGCAAGGAATACCAATATAGTTTATTACTGAACTAATATAATCACTAACATTTAAAATGAATATAAGGAAGCAAACCCGAGACTTTTGATTTTTTTCTGTTACAAAAATAGCATAACCGCATTATTTACTTTTTTAAAACACACACACACACACACACACACACACACACACACACACACACAAACAATATACTGCATATATACAGTTGAAGTCAGAATTATTCGCCCCCCTTTGAATTTTTTTTCTCTTTTTTTTTTAAATATTTCGCTAATTATGTTTAACAGGGCAAAGAAATGTTCACAGTATGTCTGATAATATTTTTTTCTTCTGGAGAAAGTATTACTTGTTTTATTTCGGCTAGAATAAAAGTAGTTTTTAATTTTTTAAAACCCATTTTAAGGACAAAATTATTAGTCCCTTTAAGCTAATTTTTTTTCAATAGTCTACAGAACAAACCATCACTATACAATAACTTGCCTAATTACCCTAACCTGCCTAGTTAACCTAATTAACCTAGTTAAGCCTTTAATTGTCACTTTAAGCTGTATAGAAGTGTCTTGAAAAATATCTAGTCAAATATTATTTACTGTCATCATGGCAAAGATCAAATAAATCAGTTATTAGAGATGAGTTATTAAACTATTATGATTAGAAATGTGTTGAAAAAATCTTCTCTCCATTAAACAGAAATTGGGGAAAAAAATAAACGGGTCTAATAATTCAGGGGGGCTAATAATTCTGACTTCAACTGTGTATTATAAATAAAGAATTAAAAATAACCAAATGTACGCTGTGTGAAGTGTTTTTAGGTATTGATCAATCATTAAGACACAAACTACATTTGACATCTTTATTTAATTTTCATATGAAGCCTCTATATAAAAATACTGTAAATCAATAAATATCTTTACAGGCATTTTACAGTGTGCAATTTATACGATCAGGATAAAAGCATTCAGTATACCATACAATATCAGGATTACAATTTCAGATCGAACATTCCCTTTATGTAGATACAGGGAGAGAGAGAGAAAGAGAGAGAGACAGAGAGAGGTTGAACAAAGCTTATTATTATTTTTTTACATAGTGTCCAAAATTTGTAACATGATCTCATTATCTCTTTATTTCGAACATAATTTAAAAAGAATATTTTCAATTCTAAAATTTAATTAAAAAAGAAAAGAATTCAAGATTACTAAATAATTTATAATATAAAAATTAAATTTTTACCATAAATTTAATAATTGATTCTGCATCAATTGAACCGAGTTATAATTCGTTATTTCCCCTTGTCTTCCAAATTGCAATTTTTGCCGTACCGATCAAGTGATTTAATAAACACACTTCACCTCTATCCACCACTTTGCACCTGATCCCACCAACACTGTTAAAACTGCTGGGTTTCACACAATTAATTCCTGTTATCCCAACACAAATCTGTTCAGTTAGCTTAATCTTTTTACAAATTTAAGTGGATTGAACATTTAACAGTTAACATTGAACAACTAAGTTAACTAAAGGATTGTGTTGTTTCAACTCATTTTAACCCTTGTACACTGTTCAAATTGACTACCCTCTCGTTATGCTGGGGCCTGTTTTTGCCCCATTGACTTCAATTATAATCACATTTCTATTGGATTGTAAAGCTATAACAGCATATAATCATGCATTCTTGATTGTTGGTGGTTTTCCCTGTAGGGAAGAGGTCAAATGTGTCATTTTTACTGTTGATCATCAGTTGGCAGCATTAACCCTTTAGATAGGCCTGTGCAAACAAGTGTCTGGCTTTTATATGGAGTAAAACAGCAGATTATAGTGTGTGTGCAGAAATACACTTACTGTGTGTTTACTATGTTCTGAGAGCTGAGCTGCTTATATTTTATCTTCTTAAACATATCAAGGTAAGCGTGTAAAGGTTTCTCTCACACTAATGCTGTTCACACCAGACGCATCTTGCGTGAATAAATCGCGATATTCGGGAGTAAATAGACGTGTAAACATTTAGAATTTACTCGCTTTATTTGCACGTCAAATTCACTTCACAATAGACACAGATTCCCGTCATGGGCAGGGTTTCAGTCTGCTCAATGACACTAGTTTCAGTGCTAAATGGCTAACATGGATTTTATCGAGAGAACAGTTGTGTTTTATGTGTGCCGTGTCTGAGTCCACTAGATTCTTTCAGAGGTGCACCAGCTCTGTGAGTTTATCAACTCCTTCAGAGACTATACCTGGATGATGGAGGCCATCAGCGGTGCTTCAGACTGAGCCGAGCCCAGTTTGATGAGCTGTTGTCTGGTGTCGGCAGGAGGATTTCCCCTTGGGACACCAACAACAGGCGCTACATTATAATCACACCCCTATTACGGAAGCTACTGATTGGTTAACGCGGCGCAAATGTCCGTTAAATTTCAGATTTTCAAACGCACAAGAATCGCATCATTCGGGCCGCCTCATTCGCCCGAATTGCATCACTCGCGCCGCCTCATTCGCGCGAATCGCATCTCTCGAGCCACCTCATTCGCGTGAATCGCATCACTCGGGCCGCCTCATTCACGCGAATCGCATCACTCGGGCCGCCTCATTCGCGTGAATCGCATCACTCGGGCCGCCTCATTCGCGCGAATCGCATCACTCGCACTGCCTCATTCGCGCAAATCGCATCACTCGCACCGCCTCATTCGCGTGAATCGCATCACTCGGGCCGCCTCATTTACGCGAATCGCATCACTCGGGCCGCCTCATTCGCGTGAATCGCATCACTCGGGCCGCCTCATTCGCGCGAATCGCATCACTCGCACTGCCTCATTCGCGCAAATCGCATCACTCGCACCGCCTCATTCGCGTGAATCGCATCACTCGGGCCGCCTCATTCGCGTGAATCGCATCACTCGGGCCGCCTCATTCGCGCGAATCGCATCACTCGGGCCGCCTCATTCGCGCGAATCGCATCACTCGCACTGCCTCATTCGCGCGAATCGCATCACTCGCACCGCCTCATTCGCGCGAATCGCATCATTCGGGCCACCTCATTCGCGTGAATCGCATCACTCGGGCCGCCTCATTCGCGCGAATCGCATCACTCGCACTGCCTCATTCACGCGAATCGCATCACTCGCACCGCCTCATTCGCGTGAATCGCATCATTCGGGCGAATGAGGCGGCCCGAGTGATGCATCTCTCGAGCCACCTCATTCGCGTGAATCGCATCATTCGGGCCACCTCATTCGCGCGAATCGCATCACTCGGGACCGCCTCATTCGCGTGAATCGCATCATTCGCGCGAATGAGGCGGCCCGAGTGATGCGATTCGCGCGAATCGCATCACTCGCACTGCCTCATTCGCGCGAATCGCATCACTCGCACCGCCTCATTCGCGCGAATCGCATCACTCGCACCGCCTCATTCACGCGAATCGCATCACTCGGGGCACCTCATTCACGCGAATCGCATCACTCACATTGCCTCATTCACGCGAATCGCATCACTCGCACTGCCTCATTTGCGCGAATCGCATCACTCACACCGCTTTATTCGAACAAATCGCATCACTTGTGCCGCCTCATTCGCGCGAATCGCATCACTTGTGCCGCCTCATTTGCGCGAATCGCATCACTCGCACCGCCTCATTCGCGCGAATCGCATCACTCGCACCGCCTCATTCGAGCGAATCGCATCACTTGTGCCGCCTCATTTGCGCGAATCGCATCACTCGCACCACCTCATTCAAGCGAATTGCATCACTTGTTCCGCCTCATTCGCGCGAATCGCATCATTCGGACCGCCTCATTCGCGCAAATCGCATCTCTCGAGCCACCTCATTCGCGTGAATCGCATCATTCGGGCCGCCTCATTCGCGCGAATCGCATCACTTGTGCCGCCTCATTCACGCGAATCGCATCACTCGCACTGCCTCATTCGCGCGAATCGCATCACTCGCACCGCCTCATTCGAGCGAATCGCATCACTTGTGCCGCCTCATTCGAGCAAATCGCATCACTTGTGCCGCCTAATTCGCGCGAATCGCATCCCTCGCACTGCCTCATTCGAGCAAATCGCATCACTTGTGCCGCCTCATTCACGCGAATCGCATCACTCGCACCGCCTCATTCGCGCGAATCACTTCGTAAATCACTTCGGCCGTCTTTACATTGACTTAACATATATGTCGCTTGCACTTGATGCTTCATCCGCATCTGGTGTGAACTAGTGATGGGAAGTTCGGATAATTTTACTGACTCGGACCTTTGAGTCTCATTCATTGAGATGAACGAATCATTTTTTGAGTCATTTTGTTAATTTCATTCAATTTGCCAAAATATTATTAAAATGATACGAATTGCTTCCTAACGCATCTACAACTAGCCCAAACGTTAAGCACACTACAAACAAGTCATAACTAGAACGCTATAAGAAAGAGAAATTAATCATTCATTGTTACCTGGTCTTTTGTCTATGATTATTTCAGCTCACCTTATCTGACAGGTCTACAAATTTGAGTGGTTCGTTCACGTCACACTGACAGTCCTATATAAGTTTAATCAATGCACACAGTCTCAGCCGGAAACACCTATGATTAGTTCACCTTTCGAGTCTTCTGGTTTTTGAGTCGTTCGTTCATCACATGACAGCATGTAAAGACTCAAACCGAAGACTCAAGAAATGAACGAATCAAATCTTTTTCTGGCTCTAAATGCATATGATTGGCCTCTGTCTTTCACGTGATGAACGAACGACTCAAACCTGATAGAAGACTCGAAACATGATCCTCTACTCCACCTGCACAAATGTGCGTGTGCGCGAATAAACGAATCACTCCCTGAGAGGACTCATCGATCGATTCAAAATGAACGAAACGTTTAAGAACAACCCATCACAAGTGTGAACGCATCATCACACTCTCTCACATATGCGTGCACACACACCCACACACACTATACTCCATATAATCAATCTTAAGCCACAAACTAAGCTTTTTTTGCACTGCAACTGACGATCAACAGTAAAACCTACAAATTGCACCTCTTCCCAACAGGAAACACCAGCAACAATCAAGAATGCATGAGTGGATGCTGTCATGGCTTTGCAATCAAAGAATGTCATTATAGTGGAAGTCAATGGGGCAGAAACAGCCCCCAACATAACCAAAGGGGAGTCAATTTGCCCAGAGTGTGTATTGTTGAATTTTTAAACATTTTTAAAGCATTTTCCCCAAAAATATGTGTCTAAATAAGATTTACCAGCAAAAATCTTTCCATTTGCTGAAACACAGAGAAAGCTGTGGCCAAACTAAGCCTCAAAATCGCCCCAGAGTGGATGAAAACATCACCAACAGCATACAAAGGTTAAATAAGTAGTTTAAATAAGTCCTTTTTTGAGTGAATAAAAACTTAATGGGAAGAGAGAGAGAGAGAGAGAGAGAGAGAGAGAGAGAGAGAGAGAGAGAGAGAGAGAGAGAGAGAGAGAGAGAGATTTTTGCATGCTTGTTTTCGGACTCGGATGTCAGATTTCCGAGCGCTGGTTGTCAAGGTCTTCAGTTCTGACCTACACTGAGGTCGTCAGGTAAATGGACACTGACTGGAGAATGTCATCTGTCAGCTCGACTCAGCCAATCAGAGTGAAGCGCTGTCAGCCGGAGTCAGCCAATCAGAGTGAAGCGCTGTCTGTCAGACTCAGCCAATCAGGTGTGAGGAGTGTGCGGTGTGGAGCGAGTGGGTGGAGATCTGTCATGGAGAGGCGCTGCGTCCACTGTAGGAGATTTGAGAGATGCCGTTGCTGGTGTTGTCCAAAACCTCCTGCAAAACAGACAAACACACGGCAGAGTTTGAGACGCAATTACACACACACATACACACTCAAACCGACAGGAGAGAGAAGCTGACATTTATAGAGACTGTAAGATTGGACATTTTCCAAGCTCTGTGTGCCTGTAGAGTAAACAGTGTAGAACAATATATACTTGCACTGTTTGTTTGTTTATGTATTTATCTATTTATGTATTTAAATCGGGCAGCATGGTGGCTCAGTGGTTAGCACTGTCATCTCACAGCAAGAAGGTCTCTGGTTTGAGCCTCGGCTGGGTCAGTTGGCGTTTCTGTGTGGAGTTTGCATGTTCTCCCCGTGTTGGCGTGGGTTTCCTCCGGGTGCTCTGGTTTCCCTCACAGTCTAAATACATGAGCTATCAGCTGAAGAGTGTATGAGTGTTTCCCAGTACTGTGTTGAGGCTGGAAGGGAATCCGCTGCGGAAAACATATGCTGGAATAGTTGGAGGTTCATTCCGCTGTGGCGCCCCCTGATAAATAAGGGACTAAGCCGAAGGAAAATTAATTAATTCATTCATTCATTTTCTTTTCGGCTTAGTCCCTTTATTAATCAGGGGTCGCCACAGTGAAATCGCCAACTTATCCAGCATTTGTTTTACGCAGCGGATGCCCTTCCAGCTGCAACCCACCACTGGGAAACACCCATACACACTCATTCACACATACACTACGGACAATTTAGCTTAACCAATTGACCTATAGCGCATGTGTTTGGACTTGTGGGGGAAACCGGAGCATCCGGAGGAAACCCACGCCAACACGAGGAGAACATGCAAACTCCACACAGAAATGTCAACTGACCCAGCCGAGGCTTGAACCAGCGACCCTCTTGCTGTGAGGCCACAGTGCTAACCACTGAGCCATCGTGCTGCCACAAGACTTTCAGTAAATGTTAATTAATGTTTTTTAATTTAGAGTGAACTA
The DNA here is from genome assembly GCA_903798195.1 of Danio kyathit. Lineage (NCBI taxonomy): Eukaryota > Metazoa > Chordata > Actinopteri > Cypriniformes > Danionidae > Danio > Danio kyathit. The sequence goes on from LR812537.1 coordinate 3,492,585, forward strand.
ACCTGTGAAGGTTTGTTGAAATAAATAACCCGTAAATATGTGCAGGAGAATAGTAGGTGTTTGTTAGCCTTTAACTTGGCGACACTCTCCAAATATAACATGATTATAATATCGATAATGCACAAAGAAACAGAAGACAGTAAAAACTTGACCCAAAGACTCTTAAAAATGTATGGTAAAAACCAATGTACTAGTCAAAATTGACATTTTTATTCTGTATTGAAAGAAACCAGATATCAAAACATCCAATCTGATGACTGTAATGACACATCAACAACTTTTTAGTCACCAAAAGCACTTTAAAAATATCCAAATTAGCAGTTTTCTGTATTTTGTGATTCATGTTTTTATTTTTTCCTGTTTATTTATGTTTTGAATTGCATTTTGGGAGCTTGATCCTTCTTCCAACAACTTTTAACCTTGAAAAGTTTGAAAAAGTGACTTTTAGGAACATTTTTATTAGTTTAAAGTGCTATATTGTCTGGGTTGGTGTTGTATATTACGCTACAAAAACCTGGTAATAAGCTGCCAGTACATTTTCTGTTATTTTACAGACGTATTTCTCTGTATATTATTTATTATAGTATTATTTCAGACGACTAAAATGTCAATAAATATCACTTTGTTAAACTGCAGAGTTGAATTTTCAACATCAGAGCAGAGATCAACATCCCATAATGCAATTCACAACCTTAAAGGGTCACGAAACACCAAAACACATGTGTTGAGCTGTTGACAGTCATATATGTGTCCCACGCTGCTATAAACACTATTAGGATACATATATTGCACTAAAAAGTGAAAATTGGTTGTTTTTGTGTTATTTTGAGCAAATTTGTTCTTTGAAGTGAATTTTTGAAGCTGCGTCACGGTGATTAGAGACTTGCGTGTATTCCAGCATGGAGAGCGTCTGAATGTGCAGCATTAATTCATGAGAAAGACCAATCAGTTTTTAAAGACATGCCTTAGCCAAAATGATTTAGTTACTCAGTTTACAGTATGTTAATATCACTGCAATATTATAGTACAATATTATAGACTGAAAGATCCGCTGTAAATGCTGCTCTCCGAGTGTAAACACAATCAAACTTTTACTGTCGTGTAGGATTTTCGCCGCATTTTGTGACAGGATAGTCTACACACACACAGATTTCTAACGCTACATACAGAGTGCATCTGTTACTGAGAAATGCGGAGGATTTTTTTCTCCCATATGGCGTGCGGTATCAAACATACCATTAAAACTCCACTCTCCAGGAGTTCCTCTCGTTTGTCACGGGGGACATGCAGGAAATGTTCCTGAATAAAAAGTGAAAGTGCCAAACTGCAGTTAAAGTCGACAAATTAAGAATTTGTCAAATAATTTGATTACTGATGTCCATGTAAACACAGTCACTGTCTTTCTCCCCTGCGTCTGTGTGTTTGTTTTGCCAGCGCGTGCCCAAATGGAAACTCCCTTCTTTGCAAATCCTTCCCTCTTTCCCTCCCACGACACTCCCAGAGCTGGACACGCCCACTTTCCTGACTTTTTCCAAACTAGAGGTGTGAAAACACCCTGCTGAGACAGGGGGGTTTCGTGGCTCTTTAAATAAACAAAAAACACACAAAATACGCAAACTGTTCATTAACAGATTTGTTTTTACAGTATATAGCAACTACACACAATAACAAAATGCCATAAAGTACATGACATCAGCTGAAAATATCACAATCATTACACTTTTAATGAAAGTAAATGAGTTAATTCATTTAACCCAGGCTCATTCTAAAAATGTCCCGCTATATACATTTCTGGAGAGCGCCAAATACATCCCAGGAACTACAAACTTTTTTTTGCAGTTTTTGTTTTCGCAAATCCATCAGAGGCCGCTTTGTACGCTTTTTAAGATCTGAAATTTCTCTCGTGAGTGCCATTTGTGCCTGCTGTTCTCTCGTAAATCCACCAGAGGCCATAATCGACTGACTGACCGACCGACCGACCGATACCCCCACCCAAGCCCTCGCCTTATTTTTACCACGTTTTCAGATTTTACCACATTCTCACTCTGTTATTTACTTGTTTATTTATTTATTTATTTTTTGTTTTTGTCTTACCTGCTTTCTGGAACTGTTCTTTGCCTGACTCGAACCTATTCTCTGCATCTCAAGTCCGCCGACGTATGCAGCGAGCTACTGGACAAACTAGTAACAGCGAAAAAGCCACCCACACTGAGGTAAGCAGTCAGCTGGTAACCGCAAAAAAGAACGGTGTCTTACCGCCCCTTGGCCTTTGTTTTAAAGACGAAATGCAGCCATACATACCTCTGGCTACATAATTCGTGATCTCCAGAAATGTATATAGGACTACGTTTTTAGAATGAGTCTGTGTTGAATTCATTATTTAGAATAACATGCATCAAATCTATCACAGTAATTCCAGAAACAAACAGTTAAAGTCAGAATTATTAGCCCTCCTCTATATTTTCCCCTGATTTCTGTTTAATGGAATATTGAACAAATTGAATATTGAATGGTTATAAAAAAATTAAAACTGCTTTTATTCTAGCTGAAATAAAACAAATAAGACTTTCTCCAGAAGAAAAAATATTATAGGAAATACTGTGAAAAATTCCTTGCTTTGTTCAAGATCATTTTGGAAATATTTGAAAAAGAACAAAGGGCTAATAATTTTAAATCAACTGTATATTAATAAAAAAAAACACACTAAACAAACATACCGGCTCCAGGCGTACCTTCTCTGCCATTTCATGCGAGTGATGCAGCGAATGCTCTCTCTCCAGAAACATGCGCTGCTGTTCGCTGCTGGCCAGTCTGCAGGTCAGCCATGTGGACAGAGTGCAGCTGCTGATGCCCAAACACGCCAGAGACATGACGGCCAAATGGAGAGAGCGCATGGTGTCGGGACGCTTGACCAGCGCTCGCACAAACTGGAAGTTCAGGATCCCACAGATCAAGCCACAAATGCAGCAGGACGAAAACAATATCATCTGAGGGACAAAACAAACATGCATGATAGGGTAACACTTTACAATAAGATTGCAGTAGTTAATGCATTTACTAACATGAACAATACAGTATTTGTTCATGTTAGTTAACATTAGGGCACCTCCTATGATGGAAAGTCAACCTTAGGAAGCTGTTTGGACAGAAGTGTGTGTAGGTATAGTGTGTCCACAATCATATCGAAGTGATATAAACACAACAAGTCTCTTGTATAAAATTTCCTGACGTTAAATTAGGATCCAAGTCCCAGTGATTTTGAGGCCCATCACAACGTGACGGAGGAGTGCGGTTTTCCCAACCACTCCAAATTGATTGGCAGCCACATAATTAACATATCTCCATATTAATGCATAAAAACAAGTCTACAGAACAGGATTTGCAAAGAAACTGGGATTAAAAGATCTGTTCCAACTCTCTGTGATCAGCTGCACCTTAAGAATGAGTATTTATTCATTCATTCATTTTACTTCGGCTTAGTCCCTTTATTCATCAGGGGTCACCACAGCGGAATGAACCACCAACTTATCCAGCATATGTTTTACACAGCAGATGCCCTTCCAGCTGCAACCCAGTAAAAGCTTATAAAAGTGAGTTTTGCATAATATGTCCCCTTTAAATATAAGGTGTGATGATATTATACGTATATTATAATAATAAAATTAATAATTAATAATTAAAATTGCTTTAAAATGTTCCCCCTTTTCTCCAAAAATTAAACATCACTACAGTATAGCACATTTTGGCAAAACAACAGCCCTGATGTTTCAGGGTGTTGCCATGCAGTTTCCGACTGATTTCTATGCTCATAAAGGTCAGTGTCCGGCACAGCAGAAATACTATATACGGAGGATGAAGACGAAACCCTTGTGTGCGCTGGAGAATGGATTGTGCTGCTCTGTGAGTTTGTAATCGGTCAGACCACCGTCCAGACAGTGAGTTTATCAGCCAGCAGAAAAAAAAACTGCCACCTCAACACTTCAGGACAGATCTGACCTCAAATTACACAAGAACTTCTGACTGTCCAGCACAGCAGCACATTAACACATTATCCTGGATGAACAAGCACAGGCAGTGTGCCGGAACTGCTGCCGTATGCTCATCTACTATCCCCTGCTTATGCCATTTCATTATATATAAAAAATTAAATAATGTTTTTTAAAAAAATGTCACTTACACTAAATTAAATGCACGCTGCATTATGAGCATGTGACTGCCAATGCTTTTTTTTTTACTGCACTGTTAACGGTACTGTTTACTGTATTTCCTCACTGTATTTACTACACTGTTAGAGTATTTACCTGTAATATCAACTGTATTTTTCTGTAGGACAGTTATGCGGTATGTAACTGTATTTTAAAGTTGCATTGTGGAAATTACTGTATGTTTTACAGTAAAGATGTACATACAATTCTGTAAATATATATAGAGCATGACAAATGGTGCTATAAATGTAAATACAGCATCTTTTGCTGTATCTGATTTACAGCAAGTTACTGTAAATTCCCCAGGAAATTGTTAACACTTTAAATGATAAATTAGATAAACTGCAGTCATTCTATGTAATTGTTTTCGATTATTGCATTATGATAAAGGGTCACACTTTTACAATAATGTTTCATTAGTTTATGTATTTACTAGCATGAACCTATAACGACCAATACAGCATTTATTAATGATAATTCAACATTTACTGATGCATTATTAAAATCCAAATTCATGCTTGAATAAAATCCAAATTCACCGTGAGTTAACATGAACAACTGTGTTTTGATGAATAAATACTGCAATAAATCATTGTTTGTTCATGTAATTAAGTATATTAGCTAATGCAATCTTATTGTAAAGTTTTAACAAATAATGCATATTGCATGCACACACCTTTACAATAGTAACACACAATAAATATAGCAAACATAGTAGTAATATTGCATTATTATAAATATAATAAAATTAAAATAATAAAATAAAATTATAATAAAATTATTAAATAAATATAATGCATACTGTGTATACAATGAAGGCACATCAAATGTATTTAATAGCACATACAATAAGTAATAACACATATTGCACGCACAAAATATTACTATAATAAAACACAGGGGCGCCGCTGGCTGGTACATACCATCACAACATTCTGATGCCAGAAAGTGAAGGGAGGGGGGAGGGGGGGTTAATTGGGCCCCCTAATATTAACTGTAGGGGCCCAAAAACGTATAACTTTCCCCTCCTAGCTGCACCCATGATAGCACATATTGCACGCATTCAATATTACATTAATAACGGCACACACAATTGCATATTATATCTTATGTTCCACAGGCTTATTGTTATAAAGGCCAAAAATACATTGTATGGGGCAAAATTTTTCTTTTATGGCAAAAATGATTGCAATATGAACTCAATAGGAATTACAATATTTTATATGAATGTATTTAATAAATTCCCTACTGTAAATATGTCAAAAGTAATTTTTTGATGATTAATGTGCATTCCAAAGGACTTCATTTCCAGATGTTCAAATAACAGTTGTATCTCTGCTAAATATCATCCTATTCTAACAAACCTCACATCAATGGACAGATTATTAACTCAGCTTTCAGATAATGCATAAATGTCAATGTAAAAAAAAAAGGCACTAATTATGACTGGTTTTGTGGTCAATATTCGTGCTTTGCATGTACAGTTGAAGTCAGAATTATTCGCCCCCCTTTGATTTTTTTTTCTTTTTTAAATATTTCCCAAATTATGCTTAACAGAGCAAGGAAATTTTCACAGTATGTCTGATAATATTTTTTCTTCTGGGGAAAGTCTTATTTGTTTTATTTCGGCTAGAATAAAAGCAGTTCTTAATTTTTTAAAACCCATTTTAAGGTCAAAATTATTAGCCTCTTTAAGCTATTTATTTTTTTCGATAGTCTACAGAAAAAACCATCGTCACACAAAAACTTGCCTAATTACCCTAACCTGCCTAGCTAACCTATATAACCTAGTTAAGCCTTTAAATGTCACTTTAAGCTGTATAGAAGTGTCTTGAAAAATATCTAGTCAAATATTATTTACTGTCATCATGACAAAGATAAAATAAATCAGTTATTAGAGATGAGTTATTAAAACTAGTGTGTTTAGAAATGTGTTGAAAAAATCTTCTCTCCGTTAAACAGAAATTGGGGAAAAAATAAACAGAGAGGCTAATAATTGAGGGAGGCTAATAATTTTGACTTTAACTGTATATAGTATTAAAATAAATAGTTTAAAACTATACTGAAACCTTTAATTGCTACACTAATCTCCAAGAAAGAAATTTAAATGTCTGTTTAATTTTCAAAGTGGTGTGTGGTCACATATTTATAAATTACACTGTAAAAAATGCTGGGTTCTACACAATTTCTTTATGCAACATAGGCTCATTATGGATATGTACCCTTGTATACATTTCTGGAGAGCGCAAAATACGTCCCGGGTGGTACGCTTTTTTGCAGTTTATGTTTTCGCGAATCCACCAGAGGCCGCTGTGTACGCTTTTTCAGATATGAAATTTCTCTCGCGAGTGACATTCGCGTCTGCTGTTCTCACATAAATCCACCAGAGGCTGCTGTCAACCGATTGACCGACCGACCGACCGACTGTCTGACTGACTAACTGACCGACGCCATTCACACAGAGGTAAGCCATTGGTGGCGTCTTACCGCCCCGTAGCATTCGTTTTAAAGATGAAATGCAGCCATACGTACCTCTGGCTACATAATTCGTGCTCTCCAAAAATGTATACGGGGGTATGTATTCACAATGAGCCTGTGTTGTCTTCATGCTGTCCCAACACATTAGGATTAAGTTACCTTAATCGTTTTTAGAAATTGAAGTGGATTGAACTAGAGATGCACAGTAAATCGTTTTAGCATCGATATCACATCGCAAGATATTGCAATTTTGACTCTGAATTCTAGTTGACCAGGAGCTACAGAATTGTTTTTAATTACTGTATTTATACAGAAATTACGCAAAACAAAAAAGGTTTACTCACTTAGAATTTTTGTCTTCCTTCTAGTCCAAATATCTACATTTCAAAGTAAAAACCAGATTATTTCACTTACCCTGCTGGCAGATAATTGTACTTGTTTTAAGGAAAAACTCTTAATTTTGACTTATTTTTTATTTAAGTTGAAAACAAACTAATATTTTTACTTGATCTAAGAGTTTTTTAGATATTTGGACAATAAACGAGACAAAACAAAACAAGAGAAGGTTTTTTGCATTGTGATTATTTAATTTCTGTACCTGAATACTGTTAAACGCCCCGGAAAACCATCAAATAGTGCTATCCATCTTGTAAAACTGCATTTATATCGCAATATTTATTGCAGAAAAATGGAGATATATCCAGCTGCAGAACCACACACGTTTCAGGCACACACAATCCAGCACACACTTTCTAGGCAAACCATATATGGTTACGACGGATGTTAATGTTATTAACGTCTTCTCGGACATCGCCATCAATATATTTTTTTATATATATTGTTGATAAATATTGTACACAATAAACAATAGTGTTTACTGTTTCACAAATATTGCGATCGAGGCGGACAAATTGGGAGCGTTGTTTCCGACGATCGCCATTCAATATAATAGACTGAACAGTTTTCTATCAGTCATCACAGATGAGTCATTAATATAGCAGATACTCGTTTGCTGGCCTTGCTGAACGATCTTAATTGGACAGTTTTAATTTATATATTTGCTTCATTTATAATGAAGGAAATAATAGCAAGTTAATATTCATAGGCAATAATACATCTTTATATGCAATAAAAATCTTTTTACATTTAATACATGTGAACACTATATTTTACACAAGCGATTTAATAGTATTTATTTCCTTAATTTTCTAATAACTTTTTTATTAATGATTTCCCACATTAAATACTATAGTAATTTATAGTAAGTAATATATTGTTTTAAAACCACAAAGTACTGGTAATTTGTGATAATTATAGTTGCAACAAATTTAGCAATACAAACAAATTAACTGTTAATAATTAATAAAAATAAATTATATATATATATATTACTAACAGTTACAGTTTAGTAAAAGATAGTAGTTTAAATCAGTTTATAACTATATTAATTTATTATCTATAGTAATTAATTTTTAATGTGCCACATAATTGTTTATTTTTTAAATTTTACAAAAAAACGATTTTAACCAAGTATGACGACATTAAGATCCTCAATTAGTTTATTACACTTAATACAATTAGACGGTCTGTTGTTTTCTTTGTGTATATGGATACGTGAATAAAGTCATACGTGTTTAACCAATTATTTTTATTTACATAATTTGAGTTCAGAAACTGCAGAGATGTTAAAAATGATCGTTACGATATAATAATGAAATAATGACTGAAATGGGAATTCTGTTCACAGTCTAATGAATGGCAATGGTAGCACGGGCGTTCTCGATCGCCATACTTGTGAAATACACTAGGTGGCGATAACACTCCTAAGGAGTTAGTTAGTTACCATATATGGTTTGCCTAGAACGTGTGTGCTGGATTGTGTGTGCCTGAAACGTGTGTGGTTCTGCGGTTCTGCAGATGGATATTATTGGAAAAATTAAATACTGCACTCAAATTTTTCCAAAACTGTGCAGCCCTATTGAACATAAAACAATTAACTTGTCTCCCTCCAAAAAACGTAAGAACTGTGCTGGTTCAACTCATATTAAACAAGTAGTCAATTCAGTTAAAAATATCACATATTAATGTACACCGTAAAAATACTATGCAAAAATACTACTCAGCATACTATTATGCTAGTATTTCATTCATAACGCAGCTCGTATCAGATTACACACTGAAGAGAAACAGTCGAAACGCTCTTTCTGCACTTTCTGTAGGCTGTTTAAGCATCTGAACCTTGCTCTCCGCAGGGGCTAAAAGTCAATATGACTCTACAGACCAAATGCTTAAGTGTGCTTGAGTAGCTCCTGACGTTACTGTCAGGAATCCGCAGCCATTACACAGACGCTTTTTCCTTTTAGCCGCACAATAACATTACAGCAGAGCACGAAACAAAAATCAATCAGCAGGAACGGCTGAGAGATAAAATGCCAAACGGTGGAAGCGTGTTTGAGGACAAAGATAAAAGCCCGAACACATGAAATCAAAGGGGAAAAACAAGCAATGATGTGAAAAGAGCCGGACAGGAGAGATCTCTCAGACTAAAGTTTCACTTCGGTATCGATTTGCGATTAACACTCTCCAGCGGGGGGACTAATTCAATCTGCAGTGAAGTGTCCTGGGATATTCAGACGCTCTCATTCATGGCCACGTGCATCTATATACTGTACTCACACCCCAAACAAACTAGTACTGTCCTACATTAGCTTTATAATCCCTTGTGTTGTCCTAGAATTCTGTCTACACCTTCAGGTTAAAAATGAGCCGCCTTCACTGAACCTCTAATATAAAGCAGATACAGTTTCAGTCAGAATTGATTAGCCCTCCTGTATATTGTTTCCCTTAATTTCTGTTTAACGGAGAGAAGTTTTTTCAACACATTTCTAAACATGATATTTTTAATAACTCATTTCTAATAACTGATTTATTTTACCTTTGCCATGATGACAGTACACAATATTTGATTATTATATATATATAAATCCAGCCACTGTTAGTGTGTTGCAGGTTGTCCACTGTAGTTGCAAGCAAGGCAAATGTGAGACTGGAAGATGTTCCTGTATGTCTGCAAATCTGTCCTGTACAGATTTATGCCAGTGTCTCAATTGCACAAATGTTTTCCAGGAAACAGAGGAACGAGCTATATATGAAGATGGTTCTGATGACAGTGATAAGGATAGTAAAGGTAATATGTGTCACATGTTTTTTTTTTATTTGGATTTGAGCTGTAATGAAGCTGCTGTAAAATGTTTAAAAATGTGTGCAGCAGTCCAGCATGTCAAGTCATTTTAGCCAACTTGGACCAAAAGCTGTTTTTATTTGTCATTTTGTGTTATTCCTAAGTGCCTACTGAACATTTTGATGAATAAAACATAACAAAAATGTTTATGTTCAAATGTCTTCTTCAGTTTTATTTGGTGCTAATCTGTGAAATTGAAGTCCGTTTTCACAAAAAATTCTCTATTTCATGGTCTTCGTTCAAAATTGGGTAGATTAATGCACCAATACTTGTCTCATATTTGTAGCTACATGTATAAATGTGGATTCGACATATATTTTGTGTTGGTGAAATGCAAATTAAAAAAGTTACAGGCCAAACTAGCAGCATAAGATTTTGTTTTTTTGTTAATTCCTAATTATACACATTTTTGCTTCCTGACAAAAGACTGCAGTATTTTTTGTGGAGAACTTTTAACATAAAATCCATAAGGGAGTTGTCTATTCAGAAATTCATTAAAAAAGTAGTGCCCAGATGTGGGAACGAAAATCAATTTCTAGACCACAGGTGTCAAAGCCAGTTCCTGGAGGGCCGGAGCTCTGCACAGTTTAGTTCCAACCCTAATTAAACACACCTGATCAAACAGATTGAGTGCTTTAGGCTTGTTTGATACCTATAGATAGGTGTTTTGAAGCAGGGCTGGAACTAAACTCTGCAGGGCTCCGGCCCTCCAGGAATTGACTTTGACACCCCTGTTCTAGACACTTTTTCTAGGTTCATTTATGGCCTATTATGTATATCTTCAAGATACTAGCATTCAGCTTAAAGTGACATTTAAAGGCTTAACTAGGTTAATTAGGGTAAAGTTAGGGTAATCAGGCAAGTCATTGTATAACAGTGGTTTGTTTTGGAGACAATCCAAAGCAAATATAGCTTAAAGGGGCTACTAATTTTGACCTTAAAATGGGTTTAAAAAAAATTAGGAACTGCTTTTATTCTAGCCGAAATAAAACAAATAAGACTTTCTCATGAAGAAATAAATATTATCAGACATACTGTGAAAATGTCCTTGCTCTGTTAAACATCATTTGGGAAATATTTGAAAAATATTCACAGGAGGGCAAATAATTTTAACTTCAACTGTACATTTATTTTCAATCTTCAGATTTATTTTGCATAAAGAAAGAAGTTCATCTTTATCACAAACTCTCAGTCAATGTCTAGTTTTTCCCTCATTGGTGTGGAGTATTTCATCAATGTTTAAACAGTGGGAAACACTAGGTTTTCACTACAGTAAAGGGAGTATTTTCTAATGCTAAAAGTACTTGTATATGCAAAAAAGAGAGCATTCATAAAAGTTGAAGCGGCAGATTCTTATTGAGTGTGTATTGGAGTGTGCATGTGTGTGTATTCTAGTAGTTTTAGTGGTGTAAAAATGGTTTTATAGCTGGTGGATCAAAATTGACCTGAAGGACAACCATTGTACCCTAAATGTGTTCAGCCCATGGGCGTTGCTAGGCCTATTTTAGGGGGGCTCCTACTCAGCCCCCCTAAAACTTTTGCGATTAGCTCATAAACTGTACACTAAATTATCGCCTCAGTCCCCTTTAACTTTGATAAGAAAACGGCGGCAGAATTCGGCTCCTCCCTGTCTTTTGTTTTTCATTTGATCAGCAAACCCCAGCTGTGGACAGCGAGAGAACGAGGTGTGTGTTTATTGATAAAATGTTATAATATCTGCTTATTTGCAGTTGTTTGATGTAGATAACCTTGTATTACCTGCATCCCAATGTCACAGAGGAGCAGTCGAGTTTTCTCGGTGTTCACTTCATCATCACAGCTGTTTCCTCCAGCGAAAAGTGTAACTCTTAATGAACATTTCGCTATTTTTATTTCAAAATGAACTACCAATATTAAACACTTTACAGTTCGTGTGGGATTAACTATACCATACAGTCTTGCATAGAAAGGATTAAACACAGTGACAAAACCACTCAGAGAATGCACTCATTTTATCTGTCACTGAGTCACTGACAGAGAGAGAAACATCAAGTGTTGTTTAGTATTAAAAAAATAATTTTTATTTATTATTATCATTCCTTTTCTTTTATCATTTATTATTATCATCAGATCGTGAAATGTATGAATTAGCCTGTAAGTTTAGAAATCTATATTTATATGTGTGTCATTTAATTAGAAAAGTGGCAGTTTATTTATTTAATACATGGAAACAGAAAATGCACTTGAATATAGAAAGTGGTTTTTACTACAGTAAACAGGTGGGTTGAGCCTATTTGGCTTATTCAGAACTCAAAAGGCTATGGCTATCTATGTAATACAGTGGAATAGTATACAACCCATATTAAACAAACATTTTTAAGTGTATTATTATTAAATTACTACTTATAAATGTAATATTAGGCTTTATATATATATATATATATATATATATATATATATATATATATATATATATATATATATATATATAATGTTTTTACCTTATAAGTAGGGCCAGACGGAATCTGCAGATGTTTTTTGCTATTTCTGCGAAGAATTTTGGTAAAAATCTGCGGATTTCTGTGGAATTATTTTAGGAGTCTCATAACTAAAACCTTAATATGTTAAATAAAAAATAATATCTTTTTAACTTGTATTTAATGTTTAAAATGCAAATCCAATTATATTAACTGTAAATAGTTAACTTTAAGTAAATAAACAGAATTAAAAATCTGCGGAAATCTGCAGAAAATCTGCGGAATTCTGCGCGCGCAGATTCCGTGTGGGCCTACTTATAAGGAGCGGAGCCCCCCTAAAAGAAAATCCTAAAATCGCCCCTGGTTCAGCCTTCATGAAAATATGAAAATGATTCATTTTTTCTAATGTTGGGTCGTTTTAGAAAAAGTCGCCAAAAAGGTTTTTTTTCTGCTGTTAAAATGATTAAAATAGGTCAATCATTTTTCTGGGGTCATAAGTAGGGCCAGACGGAATCTGCGGACGTTTATTGCAATTTCTGCACTGTAATTAATTAAAAAATCTGAATAAATTTAGATTTACACACATTTACTCAAGTAAATAAACAGAATTAATGATGAGCAAAAAATCTGCGGAAATCTGCGTAATTCTGCGGAAAATCTGTGAAATTCTGCGGAAATCTGCGTAATTCTGCGGAAAATCTGTGAAATTCTGCGGAAAATCTGTGAAATTCTGCGGAAAATCTGCGTAATTCTGCGGAAAATCTGTGAAATTCTGCGGAAATCTGCGTAATTCTGCGGAAAATCTGTGAAATTCTGCGGAAAATCTGCGTAATTCTGCGGAAAATCTGTGGAATTCTGTGGAAAATCTGCGTAATTCTGCGGAAAATCTGTGGAATTCTGCGGAAAATCTGCGTAATTCTTCGGAAAATCTGCGTAATTCTGTGGAAAATCTGTGGAATTCTTCTGAAAATCTGCATAATTCTGCGGAAAATCTGTGGAATTCTGTGGAAAATCTGCGGAAAATCTGTGGAATTCTGCGGAAAATCTGTGGAATTCTGTGGAAAATCTGCGGAAAATCTGCGTAATTCTGCGGAAAATCTGTGAAATTCTGCGGAAAATCTGCGTAATTCTGCGGAAAATCTGTGGAATTCTGTGGAAAATCTGCGGAAAATCTGCGTAATTCTGCGGAAAATCTGTGGAATTCTGCGGAAAATCTGTGGAATTCTGTGGAAAATCTGTGGAATTCTTCTGAAAATCTGCATAATTCTGCGGAAAATCTGTGGAATTCTGTGGAAAATCTGCGGAAAATCTGCGGAAAATCTGTGGAATTCTGTGGAAAATCTGCGGAAAATCTGCGTAATTCTGCGGAAAATCTGTGGAATTCTGCGGAAAATCTGCGTAATTCTTCGGAAAATCTGCGTAATTCTTCGGAAAATCTGCGTAATTCTGCGTAATTCTGTGGAAAATCTGTGGAATTTTCTGAAAATCTGCATAATTCTGCGGAAAATCTGTGGAATTCTGCGGAAAATCTGCGTAATTCTGCGTAATTCTGTGGAAAATCTGTGGAATTCTTCGGAAAATCTGCGTAATTCTGCGGAAAATCTGTGGAATTCTGCGGAAAATGTGCAGAAAATCAGCGGAATTCTGTGGAAAATCTGCGGAATTCTGCGGAAAATCTGCCTAATTCTGCGGAATTCTGCGTTAAATCTGAGGAATTCTGCACGCGCAGATTCCGTGTGGGCCTACTCATGAGTCAACATAAAGTGTTATTTAAGTCAAAGTCAGCTTTATTGTCAATTCAACCACATGTACAGGACATACAGAGAATCGAAACTGCATTACTCTCAGGCCCTAGGTGCCTAACATATAATATTAATTAAAAAAAGTAGAATTTTAAAAAGAAATAAATACAATTATACATATAATGTAATCTAAAAATAAGTAAAAAAAAAACTGTAAACAATACAATTACACTTAAGGGCATATGGCAAGGAGAGCAAACCAGAATTGTGCAGATGTAAAACAGTATATAGTGCAAAAACTACAGTATAATACAGTCCTCATTTATACATTTTAAATGAGGACACAAACTAATCGTCAATGATCAGTCTATTAGGAACATTTGATTCCTGTGATGCAATGTAAAATAATAGAATCTAATTTCCTGTTTCATTTAAAATCTCATGGAAATCGACAAATTTTGGACAAATTTATATTTAAAAAAAAACAAAACCATTCATTCATTTTCCCTTGGCTTAGTCTCTTATTTATCAGGGGTCGCCACAGCGGAGTGAACCGCCAACTATTCTGGCATATGTTTTGCACAGTGGATGCCCTTCCAGCCACATCCCAATACTGGGAAACATCCATTCACTCTCATTCACACACACTCATACACTTCGGCCACTCTTGTTTACCCAATTCTCCTATAGCGCATGTGTTTGGACTGTGGGGGAAACCGGAGCACCCGGAGGAAACCCACGCCAACATGGGGAGAACATGCAAACTCCACACAGAAATGCCAGACAAGGACTCAAACCAGCGACCTCCTTGCTGTGAGGCCACAGTGCTAACCACTGAGCCACCGTGGTGCCCATGACAAACTATGTGCTGGATTATGTACTGAACAATACAGCAGTACATGCATCTGCACTGTAGTAAAGTGCGTACTCACAATAAGTCCTGTCCTCTTCCGTGCACACAGCATCCCACACAGCCCACAGAGGAGAAACTAAGAGAAATAAAAAACATGACATATTTGATCACCTTTTTAGAAATTCACCAAATGAAAGGCTAGAAAACATGCAGAAACGTGTGACTCAATTCATGAACACACACAAATGGAGCTGTAAAAACAATGTTGGGTTGTATTAGATCATTCATTCATTTTCTTGTCGGCTTAGTCCCTTTATTAATCTGGGGTCGCCACAGCGGAATGAACCGCCAACTTATCCAGCACGATTTTTAACGAAGCGGATGCCCTTCCAGCCGCAACCCATCTCTGGGAAACGGTATTAGATCAATGTTTGGTCAAAGATGAACATGGATAACCCAATGATGGGCTCATATTTTACATTAAATTTAAATGACATGATGACACGGTGGCTCAGTGGTTAACACTGTTGCCTCACAGCAAGAAGGTTGCTAGTTCGAGTCCCGGCTGGGTCAGTTGGCATTTCTGTGTGGCATTTCAGATGTTCTTCCTGTGCTTGCGTGGGTTTCCTCCGGGTGCTTCGGTTTCCCCCACAGTCCAAACACATGCACTATAGGGGAATTAAATAATTTCAATTGGCCGTACTGTCTGAGTGTAAATGGGAGAGTGTATGGGTGTTTCCCAGTACTGGGTTGCAGCTAAAATGGCAAAACATATGTAAACAAATATGCTGAAATAGTTGGCGGTTTTTTCCGCTGTGGTAATGATTAAAAGAACTAAGCCAAAGGAAAATGAATGAATGAATTTAAATGATGTTTTTTAATCCAATTATTTTTACTCATTTGACCCAGTGTTGTGTTAATACAACCCAGCATTTTTTTTTTTATGTATGAACTGATGATGGAGATTTCCCATACATCCTTAAAAAAATTACAGCTTCATACATACCAGAGAAAACACCTTTTTTTTAAGTTTACACACAAAAAAAACACTGTTTATTCATTGAGGGTAAAACATGTATGATTAATTAATTAATTATGTATTTTAGATCAGATTTACTTACCAAATTACTAAATTATATAATCACGTTACACTTTTTTTCTTAAAAAATCTTGTTTTCTTTCTACCCTATTTTCAATTCATGATTTCGTTGCTGCTTCTCTGATATGATTTGTGAAGTGTAGCCTACTAGCAGCAATTTCAAAATGATTATTAAAACACTGTAAAATGGTATTTTAATGGTGCATTAAAGTACTTTATTCACACACAAAAATCCCAATTCATGTTTAATAATACCAAGACAATAATCTGCAATGTATACAAAAAATGCTGAGTTATTTCAAACCAAAAGTCGGGTTAAATTTGTTCCTGTGTAATTGTAAAAATAATATAAATCCAGCAGTTGGTTTTGTTTATAATTTACCTAAACACTTTTAGACAATACATCAATTTAACAGTTTCATTGCACAAACATTCAGTGCTCTGTGAGTTTCGATGAAGCAGCTGTTTGTATTATATATTTGTGCTGAAGTAACTAAATAAAAGTGAGACGTACACAAACTCCGCTCCATACCGGAGAAGCGTCGCCCTGCTGGGTCTTGTGCTGCGCTTTTGCCCGGCTGATGCCCACCGCGCCCAGCGCGATGCTGGACACCCCGAGCCCGATCTCCAGCACCGACAGCACCAGCAGACTCCAGATGATCTTCCGGCTGGAGCACATCTCTGCTCGGGCATCCTTCCTGACCGCTTCACTACTCCATGCCTTCACAGATCCCAAGCCGAACACATTAAATCCAGAAGATGAATATAAGCTGAAGCGATTTCTCCAAAACAGATCAGTGCGCGAAGATGATGCGCTCCATGATGCGTAAAAGCTGCTGGTTTAACTTTGCTCTCCTGCTGCTGCTGCTGCTGCTGCTCTCTCTGTTTTCCATGCTTCTCTGATCGCGCATCCGACTTCCCTCAGTTTACAGTGGAAAAGCCCCGCCCACAATCAAGTAGGGTACACATGAAATCAAAATTTACCATATCTGATTTTGTTAGCTCACATTGCTTGTATTGTGGTGAACAATTAATCTGTGCATAAGTTTGCCCTTGTAATCTAAAATTAAAATCTGAAAATCCACTGTTTCAGTTCAATTCTGGAGGTATTGGGCGTGGCTAACATACTCAACCACGCCCCTCCAACTGACAGTTTTAACAACAAACAGAATGGTGAGGAGAAGGAGTCTGTTAGGTTGTAATAACTCTCCCCAAACCCTTTTCCCCATATTTCAGGAATGAAATGCCTACATCCAATCAGCTCTCAGTAGAAAAAACAAGCCACGCCCACTGTTAAAATGCAGTTTTTTAGATTAGTTATTATCAGTATGTTAGTTATAAGGATATCTATCAGCTAGTAAGCTCCCAAACAGTGACCAAATGTATAAGATATTAACCTGATATCCAAAGCTTGTAGTTTGTTATACCACCTAAATGGATCAATGACATTTTCACGTCATCTCATACTTCAGTTTCTCATCAAATCTAGACCAATAAAATGCTCTCTAGTATCTGACATGCCCCGCCCCCTTCTTCTCATTTGTTTTTCGTTTGATGCACTTGAACCAAAGAGCATAGAATCACCAAGAGACGACACTCTAGTCCGATTTGGGAAACAGACAGATGCCGTGGTGGCCATTTTGGAATGAAAACTCCAATAGAACAACAGCATATTATAAGTCTGTAAAATAAACTATTAAAAGTGCTGATGATTATGATAGTAAGTGTTGTATTGTCGTATTTCAGGATGTATCTCAGCTTTAATGCACTTTTTAAATAAATAAATAAAAAACAAAGCAACTGCTTGCCATCAATAAGATCCAATGGGCAGCCGATCGCTTTCACTCTAAAATGGCGGAATCTGGGGCTGTAGCTGGGCGCTGCTGGTGCAATGGAACCCTAAGCTCTTTGCTTGAGCTCAATCCATATCGTTGGCAGAGCTGTGACTAAACAAAACGCTATTGGTTGTTGTTTTTTTTTTTTTTTTAAAGGGGAGGAGCTACTCTATGTTTCACCCTCTCTTCACGTTTCAGTTGAGATTACGTCAAACATTGAATGAATATCTTATGCCCCATCCATGAGGACAGGGTGTACACGAGGGGTGTTTGCAAAACCACACTTTTTTTCTACGCAGTTTAACTGTTTGTCCACGTAAAAAAAGAAGTGTCAGGTGGCTGAAACGAAAACTTTCAACACAGGCTCATTTTGAAAACGTAGCCCTATATACGTTTCTGGAGATTGCGAATTATGTAGCCCGAAGTATGTATGGCTGCATTTCGTCTTTAAAACGAACACTACGGGTGGTATGTCTCCGTTCCATTTTGCGCTTACCAGCTGACCGCTTACCTCCGTACGGACGGCTTTTCCGCTGTTACCAGTTTGTCCAGTAGCTCACCATGTACGTTGGCGGACTTGAGACGCAGAGAGGAGTTGACCACGACGATGGGGTTTGAGTCAGGTGAGGAAAGGTTCCAGGAAGCAGGTAAGACAAAAACAGAATCCAAAAAAATAAAATAAGCAAGTAAATAAAAGGGTGAGAATGTGGTAAAATCTGAAAACATGGTAAAAATCAGGTGATCTTTTCTTTTTCTGGATTGCTTTTTAAAACTGTCAGTTGGGTTTAGGGAAGTGGGTGGGCCGGTCAATCGGTGCTTTTGAAAACACTATTGGTTGGGTTTAGGGAAGCAGGAGGGTAGGTCAGGTGATCGGTCAGTCAGTTAGTCAGTCAACAGCGACCTCTGGTGGATTTACCTGAGAACAACAGACGCAAATGGCACGCGCGAGAGAAATTTGAGATCTGAAAAAGCAAAAAACGTAAAATATACACCACACATGCACCACACAGTGTGTTTTTGAGTTTTCATGTGAACAGAGATTTATTTTTTAAACAAAAGTGGGGAGAACCCTGTTTATAAAAATACCCATGCAAGTGTGGACACAAATCGATTAAGCTAATATTAGTGATGAAGTGGATTGAACATAAAACAATTAAGTTGTCCCAAAAAATCTCAAGAATTGTGTTGTTTCAGCTCATTTTAAATAAGTAGGTTGAGCAAGCAGATAAATTATGTTTTTTGAATGACAGTAATATGTAATAATAGCTGACATGGCCCACACTGTAAAAAAAAATCTGTAATTTTACAGTTTATTTCCAGCAGCTGGGGTCGTAAAATAGCTGGAACAGTAAAATTACGGTCGTTAAATTACAGAAATTTACTGTAAAATAACAGGTTGAATTACAGAAATTTACCAGAAATGTAAATTTAAGGAAATTTCTGCAATTTAATGTCTGTTATTTTACGGTAAATTTCTGTAATTTAACAGATATTGTTTTACGTATTTTTTTCCGGTACCCCAGCTGCCGGAAATAAACCGTAAAATTACAGATTTTTTTACAGTGTAGAATTTAATTCTCTGCGCAATGTGATTTGTTAGAAGAGTAATCGTAACTAATTTATCGAATCTGAAAATGGCAAATCCTGCAAAAGTCAAACAGTGGAGCAGGAGTCCTCATGTGAGCACACATCTACTCACGGTAATGCGCAATGGTGCGTAAAATCGCTGATTGTGGTGTTTCTGTTTGTTTAGTGGACAAAACCAGCGAGTTGGACACCACATGTCAGCACAGAGCATTAAGACATTCAATCACGTTTTATTGGAAAGCTTTTGAGTGGATTCGTGCACATAAAAGTCCTTTATATAGAATAATAATAAAAAAGGCATGCTGTATCTGGGCACTCTAGGACGCACTGTGATTATATTTACGAATATTCCCACTGAATCCAACACAATATCAACATGCATTTATATAGAGCCTCAAAACATTTCTGGAGAGGAACCACCTTGTAATGGACATTGGTGTTTTAGCTCATTGGATATGGATTCCTAAGCAGATTCAGGCACATCGTCTGAAGCACTGTAGAATTGTCTAGAGAGCTGTCGAGTTGAGCATTACCGTGCATTACCTAGAGCGATAATGAACATTATACTGAGCATTTTGTTATCTCGGATCACACTCACAATAAGTGTTTGTTTATTAGCATTAAAATATCACTTACTCGTGGTTGGCTGCGAGAATACTGCAGTCTTGGAATGAAATAATTTCATTTATCCAGCTAAATGGCTTCTCTAAATAATTCATATCCTGGTTTTATATAGAAGGGTTTGAAAGAATAGAAAACAAAACACTGAAACGCTGTAAATGACTGAAAGTCTGTAAGCAGCCATAATGCTCACAAACACTGCAATGGTGGCGTTTGCAACACAGGCTCATTGTGGATACATACCCCTGTCTACATTTCTGGAGAGTGCAAATTATGTAGCTAGAAGTACATCTGGGTGCATTTCATCTTTCCAACAAATGCTACAGGGCGGTATGACGCCACCGACAGCTTCTGTTCCTTTTATGCTGTGTTCACACCAGACGCAGAACGCGCGGATAAATCACGCTATTCTCGCGTAAATAGCCGCGTGAACATTTGAGTTTCATTTGCAAGTCAAATCCGCTTCATTTGTGCGTCAAATTCACTTCAGAACAGACACAGATTCGCGTCATCGGCCGGGCTTCTGTCTGCCCGGTGACTGTAGCTTCGTTGCTAAATGGCTAACATGGATTTTATTGATAAAATAACTGTGTTTATGTGCTTTATGAAGGCTGTAAAACAACGTCGATACGTTTGGAGCAGTGTCTGAGTCCACTAGATCCTTTCAGAGGTGCCCCCAGCTCTGTGAAACTTAACATGGATGATGGAGGCTTTCAGCGGTGCTTCTGACTGAGCGAGCCCAGTTTGATGAACTGTGTCGGCTGGAGGATTTCCCCCTGGGACACCAACAACAGGCGCTATGTCATATGTCACAATCACGCCCCCACAAGAGCAAGCTCCTGATTGGTTAACGTGGCGCGAATGTCCGCTGAAGTTCAGATTTTTCAACTCTAGCTATTCGTGAGATTTGCGCGTTAAGCGCGTCAAACGCACAAAACGATCCATTCCCGCCGCGTCATTCGCACTGTGCAATTCGCGTCATTCGCGCCGCGTCATTCGCGCCGCGTCATTCGTGCGTATCAAGCTGCAGGATGTCTATTCACGCCTTTGCATTGACTTAACATGTAAATCACTCGCGCTTGACGCTTCTTCCTCATCTGGTGTAAACACAGCATTAGCGTTACCAGCTGACCACTTACCTCTGTACAGACGGCTTTTCTGGTGTTACAAGTTTGCCCAGTAGCTTGCCACGTACACCAATAGACTTGGGACGCGGGGCTGAATTGATCGCAACGATGGGGAAGGTGGTGAAATCCCACGGCCGTGACCGCTTTTCTTTTTCTAGCTTGCTTTCGAAAACACTATCGGTTAGGTTTAGGGACAGGGGGTAGGTGGGTCAGTCAGTCAGTCCATAGCAAGCTAGTCTAGTTGGCTGAAGTGTATATTGCGCCCTCTGGTGGAATTTTGCAAGAAGCGGACGCTCGAAAGAAATTTGGGATCATCAAAAAGTGAACACAGCACTCTCTGTTGGATTTGCAAACAAAAAAACTGCGAGCAGACGTAGCTCCAGGTATGTATTTCGTTGTCCCCAGAAATGTAGACCTGGGTACATATCCACAATGAGCCTGGGTTGTACTGTTTACATGAAAACAATACTAAAACGTTTTCCATATTTGATGCCCTTCCAGCTGCAACCCAGTGCTGGGAAACACCATACACTCTCACATTCACACACACACACACACTCATACACTACGGCCAATTTAGGTTACCCAATTCCCCTAAAGCGCATGTGTTTGGATTGTGGTGGAAACCAGAGAACCCGGAGGAAACCCACGCCAACACGGGGAGAACATGCAAACTCCACACAGAAATGCCAACTGACCCAGCTGGGACTCGAATCAGTGACCTTCTTGCTGTGAGGCCACAGTGCTAACCACTGAGTGAGCCTGTCACCGCCCCCTCCTCCCTCTTCTCTTGCTATTTTAAGACCACTCGTCAAAAACAGGTCTCCAGACTGACAGTCAGTTCAGCTCTTTTACATTAACACTGAAGCAGAGAGAGCGGGAAACACGTCACAGCGGATGAAGAGGGAAACGTCTGGATTGTGGATTGATGATTCAGCAGGCGGAGGAGTCCAGTAAAGCCATCAGTCAGAGATTACAGACAGATGAATCCCACAGCAGATTAGCAGACAGGAGTTATAGGCTGCTGTGCGGGAATCAGACACAATAACAGTGCTCGATTACAGAAATCCTGACAGCGTAATCAATGTTATGTGAAACCTGAATGATGCACGTTTGATGGTTATATGCAAAAGGTAATATAATTATGGCCTCACAGCAAGAAGGTCGCTGGTTCGAGTCCCGGCTGGGTCAGCTGGCATTTCTGTGTGGAGTTTGCATGTTCTCCTCGTGTTGGATTGGGTTTCATCTAGGTGCTCTGGTTTCCCCCACAATCCAAACACATGCGCTATACACTGTAAAAAAAACATTCGTAAATTTACGGTTTATTTCCGGCAGCTGGGGTGTTAAATTACAGAAATTTACTGTAAAATAACAGGTTGAATTACAGAAATTTACCAGAAATTAAAATTTAAGGGAATTTCTGCAATTTAATGTCTGTTATTTAACGAATAAATTCTATAATTTAACAGCCGTTATTTTACGTTTTTTTTCCGTAAATAAACCGTAAATTTACGAATTTTTTTTACAGTGTGGGTGAACTGAATAACTAAATTGGCTGTAGTGTATGTGAGTAAATGAGTGTGTATGGATGTTTCCCAGTGATGGGTTGCAGCTGGATATACATATGATGGATAAGTTGGCGATTCATTCCGCTGTGGTGACCCCAGATTAATAAAGGGAAAGCTGAAAAGAAAATGAATGAATGAATGAAATTGGCCGTAGTGTAGGAGTGTGTGTGAGTGTATGGGTGTTTCCCATTACTGGATTGCAGCAGGAAGGGCATTTGCTGCTAAAAAAACATATGCTGGATAAGTTGGCGGTTCATTCCACTGTGGCGACCTCTAATGAATAAAGGACTAAGCCGAAGGAAAATGAATGAACTACACACAGAAATGGCAGATGACCCAGCCAGGACTCGAAACAGCGACCTACTTGCTGTGCTGCAACATTGCTAACCTCTGAGCCAGCATGTCGCCCTCTTTCATAAATTAATTCAATTTCTTTTCAGCTTAGTCCCTTTATTAATCTGGGGTCGCCACAGCGGAATGGACCGCCAACTTATCCAGCATATGTTTTCATCTAGCACAACGGATGCCCTTCCAGCTGCCACCCATCACTGGGAAACACCCATACACACTCATTCGCACACATACACTACGGACAATTTAGCCTTCCCAATTCTCCTGTACCACATGTCTTTGGACTTGTGGGGGAAACCGGAGCACCCGGAGGAAACCCACGCTAACACGGGGAGAACATGCAGACTCCAAATAGAAATGCCAACTGACCCAGCCGAGGCTCGAACCAGCGACCTTCTTGCTGTGAGGCAATCGTGCTACCCACTCCGCCACTATGACGCCCTCTGTCAGAAATATGAAAGCATTTTACAAACATTCTGTTACAATTGACAAAAGACGCTCTCAGTTTACTCATCAATAATATTGATTTTTCTGACAGTAAAGATTTACAGACTCCACTTAACCATTTTGAAGCGAAAATGATGGATGTTGTCGAGGCATTCAGATTGAATATTGGAAATCAGAGTGCAGAGGGCAAACCTTTCCATTGTGTGTTTAATTGGCATTGTGTGTGTGTGTGTGTGTGTGTGTGTGTGTGTGTGTGTGTGTGTTTTTTATTGATGTCTCATCGAAATGCTTACCGATGAACACATGATTATGCATATGTACACTGATACTAACACACCTCAAACATAACTGCACTGAACATATACAGAATTGTAGTTTATTTTAAAGCTGTTGTAGAGCAAACATCTTCCTGCACAGAGCTGCTGTTTTTGGTTTGGGAATGAAGAGTATGTGTATGTGTGTGTGTGTGTGTGTGTGTGATTGCTGGAGACACACTGACAACACAAACACCTCACACAGCCCCAGCAGATCATGACACACACTCACAGCAGCTCAAAATAGAGAACCGCCAACTATTCCAGCATATGTTTTACGCAGCGGATGCCTGTTCAGCCAAAACCCAGTACTGGGAAACACCCATACACTACGGCCAATTTAGTTTATTAAATTCCCCTATAGCGCATGTGTTTGGACTGTGGGGAAACCGGAGCACCCGGAGGAAACCCACACCAACTCGGGGAGAACATGCAAACTCCACACAGAAATGCCAACTGACCTAGCCGGACCTTCTTGCTGTGAGTTAACCACTGAGTCACTGTTTATGAATCATACTATAGTAAATTGTATTAAACTGTATATATTATAGCATGTACAACACTTTGATAATGAATGCTCCTGCATACTGTAGTATTATTAACTATGGAAAATGGTAATTAATACTGTAGCATACTTTAGTTTATACTACAGTAAAAATTGGTGTATTGTAGTATAATATACCCTATAGCTGTAGAAAACAACAGTATTGCTGCAGGCTGGTGGTGGTGGTGTAATGGTGTGGGGGATATTTTCTTGGCACACTTTGGGCCCATTAGTACCAATTGAGCATCGTGTCAACACCACAGCCTACCTGAGTATTGTTGCTGACCATGTCCATCCCTTTATGACCACAGTGCATCTTCTGATGGCTACTTCCACCAGGATAACGCGTCATGTCATAAAGCGTGAATCATCTCAGACTGGTTTCTTGAACATGACAAAGAGTTCACTGTACTCAAATGACCTCCACAGTCACCAGATGTCAATCCAATAGAGCAGCTTTGGGATGTGGTGGAACGGGAGATTTCATCATTGATGTGCAGCCGACAAATCTGCAGCAACTGTGTGATGCTATCATGTCAATATGGAGCAAAATCTCTGAAGAATATTTCCAGTACCTTGCTGAATCTATGCCACGTAGGATTAAGGCAGCTCTGAAGGCAAAAGAGGGTCCAACCCGGTACTAGTAGGTGTACCTAATAAAGTGGCCGGTGAGTGCACAACATATTGTTTCAATATGATGACCAAACTGTCAATAAAAGTAAACTCTTTTAAAATGCAGAGTTATATTTTCAACATCAAAAGAGATGAAGATCCCATAATGCAATCCATAACCGTAAATAAATAGAAAACACGTGCCCTACATTGCAAACTTTCTCTGGCCCAGGTCTGGCCCACACAATCAGCTTTTGCTTGGCCCAGATGCCACAGTGAATTACGGAACAAGTCTGGCTTTCAGATAAGGGCCAAACATGGACTATATCTGGCCCCAGTCTCGGTCAAGTTAATCTATTACTGAGAAATTGATAAACCCATGAAGAATTGCACTTTGGGTGTGTTATGGGGAGTGTTGGGGAGGTTACTTTGGAAATGTAATAGATTACAGATTACAAATTACCCTGTTTAAAATGTAATAAGTAGTGTACCTTTTTGAACCGCACTGCTTTAATAAATGGCCTTAGCAGAAGGCATCGTGCCTATCAAAAACACGCAAAGCAACAGATTAATATTATTCAACATATCCCAGATTTTTTAAGAAAATGTTTAGATGTAACCCCATTTATAATCTTTAACATTTTCATAAGTAACTGTAATTTAATTACACATTTTTTCTCAGTAACTGTAATGAATTACTGTTACATTTATTTTGTAATTAAATATATAGCAGGCTACTCCCCAGGCGACGCAGTGGCGCAGTAGGTAGTGCTGTCGCCTCACAGCAAGAACGTCGCTTGGTCACAGGTTCAAACCTCGGCTGGGTCAGTTGGCGTTTCTGTGTGGAGTTTCCATGTTCTCCCTGTGTTCGCGTGGGTTTCCTCCGGGTGCTCCAGTTTCCCCCACAGTCCAAAGACATGTGGTCCAGGTGAATTGGGTAGGCTAGATTGTCCGTAGTGTATGAGTGTGAATGAGTGTGTGGATGTTTTCCAGAGATGGGTTGCGGCTGAAAGGGCATCCGCTGCGTAAAAACTGTGGTGGATAAATTGGCGGTTCATTCCGCTGTGGCGACCCCAGATTAATAAAGGGACTAAGCCGACAAGAAAATGAATGAATGAATAGTTACTCCCCAACACCAGTATTGTGTGTTTTTTTTTTCCGAAGCGACCTAATTGGTAGAATTTTTTTCTTTACTCAAAAATAATAGAAATGTATTTTAAATGTGGGTCAAGAAAGGCCAAACGTACGTGGCCCACATATCAGGTTTTAACATCTGGACCAAATACTACATTTGATGTAGTCTTGTATGCTGCCCTAAAGATGGTGCCGCCTCTGCCAAACCTGGGTTTGGCCCACATGCTGTATGCCAGTGCTGGATGAATGCCTGCTGTGCCAGCTATATGCCAGATCTGGGCCAGAATTCTTTGCTACGTGGGGTATCACATACAGTAACAGTTAATTACAGTTTAGTTAACGGAGGATACATGCTAATTATTCTAATGGCTTTTTTCATGTGTAAACTCTAAAAAAGTATGATTATGACAACAATAAGAAAGCATTATTGCTCTTTAAAAAGATGAAAGATTTCCCTTGAAGTGCTAAAAACGAGTGTTTGTTGAGAGCGGTGGCACTTCTGTCCTGTGGTTTGTCCTCCGGCGTCTCAGTTTGGCTCTTTGCACCATATTAACTTCCATTAGCATCACTGCAGCAGGACAGAAGAGCTGCTTCCTATACACTCGCTCTCACATCCTCTGTCTATTTATATCCAGCGGCGTGCTCTGTTTGTGTCTGTTCATCCTCCTGCTTTCTCTTCTCTTCGCGGACAGTGAAGATTCTCTAACTGGAATGAGTCACTGTGTTTCTGTCCAGTGGCAATCTCGGCTGCGCTCCAGAACAATGCTGCATTTACTGAATACACATATACATGTACATGAATACTGCATGCATGACAGTGGTAATATACTCATACCCATGCTTTGCCAGCTTGGAT
The DNA here is from genome assembly GCA_903798195.1 of Danio kyathit. Lineage (NCBI taxonomy): Eukaryota > Metazoa > Chordata > Actinopteri > Cypriniformes > Danionidae > Danio > Danio kyathit. The sequence continues at coordinate 3,519,655 of LR812537.1, forward strand.
GTCTAATTGGGTTCTTTTAGAGACAATATAGGATAATAAAATAAAACAGAAAATAAATTAAATTAAATTTATTTTATTTTATTAAAAATAAATAATAGTAATGAAATAAATAATAGTAATAATAAATTAAAAGAAACAATTAAATTAAATGAAAAAAATTAATAAATTAAAAAAATTAATTAAATTTTAAAAAATAAAATACTGTAAATTGTAAAATTGTAATAAGGGTATATCTATCTGATTAGAGGCAATATAAGATAATAAAATAAAATAGACAGATAATAAAATAAATAAATAAAATTTTAAAATTAGTAAAATTTAAAATAAAAATAAAAAATTTAATAAATAAAACAAAAAATCATAAAATAAAATAAAATAAATAAAAAATAATAAAATTAAATAAAATTAAAAATGTAAAAATGAAATAAAAACAATATAAATGAAAAAAAAATTTAAAATTAAAATGTCTGTCTTCCTGTCTATCTATCTATCTATTGTCAGTTTGGATGTCTCATTGGGTTACATTAGAGACATTATAAGATAATAAAATAAAACAGATAATAGAATAAAACATAAAATAAAATAAATTTAATTTATTGAAAATCTAAATTAAATAAAAATAATTAATTAAATAAATTAAAATAAATAAATGGGCAACGCAGTGGCGCAGTAGGTAGTGCTGTTGCCTCACAGCAAGAACGTCGCAGGTTGGAACCTCGGCTGGGCTGGGTCAGTTGGCGTTTCTGTGTGGAGTTTGCATGTTCTCCCTGCGTTCGCGTGGGTTTCCTCCGGGTGCTCCGGTTTCCCCCACAGTCCAAAGACATGCAGTACAGGTGAATTGGGTTGGCTAAATTGTCCATAGTGTATGAGTGTGAATGAGTGTGTGGAAGTTCCCAGAGATGGGTTGCGGCTGGAAGGGCATCCGCTGCGTAAAATCGTGCTGGATAAGTTGGCGGTTCATTCCGCTGTGGCGACCCCGCAAGGGACAAAGCCGACAAGAAAATGAATGAATGAATGAAAATAAATAAATTTCAAAATAAAATATAATAAAATAAATGTATTTAAATTTTTTAAATAAAATAAAACACAGTAAATTGTAAAATTGTAATAAGGGTATATCTATCTGATTAGAGGCAATATAAGATAATAAAACAAAATAGACAGATAATAAAATGAAATAAATAAATAAAATTTTATACAATTTAAAAAAAAAATGTATTTAATTAAAAAAATTTTTTATTAAAAATGTAATTTAAAATTTAAAATTTTTTTTTTTAAAAATAATACAAATTAAATTAAATATGTACAAATAAAATAAAAATAAATTAAAATTCAAATAATAAAAAATAAAATAAAAAATTTAATTAAGAAATAAAATGTCTGTCTTTCTGTCTGTCTATCTATCTGTGTAAATATTACATTTTAATATTCAATGTTAATACATTTAATTCGAAAAACTTTTCAAAACTTTTTAAAATGTATAAAAAACAAATATATATAGTTAATAAATTTTTCACATAAAGTTAAACGAAATTAAACTTAATCTTTTAATGTAGACATGAGTAAAAATGACTGAATTTGATTAAACTTAAATTTAAAAGAGCAAATTAGAAGTGTAAATTTACTTTGATTCAACAATGCTGCAACTCATTTTTACAGCGCAATTATTAATTCTAATACAAGCAAAAACAAGTTGACTGCACAATGTTTATGTCTGATGTTTCTAAGTTGTTTTATCATCTAATATATTTATATATTTCATCACCTAATATACTTCTAGTGTCTTTTAAGGCTCCAAACAAGTTTTGTTGGGCCACCGTTACATTATTTTGCTTTAACCCCACGATGCTTTGAATCTCTGCATCATTACACAAGAGCTCATTTTCACGGCAATAACCATGTCAGTTTTGTGAGTCTGGAAATGTGTGGGTGTCACGGACGGCCCCTGGAGCCTGGTTTAATGGTTCATGAGGAAGAGCCGGAGTCTGAAGGGGTCCTGCCAACCCGTGCTTTATTGGCACACAGTAGAAGATCAGCACCTGCGAGCGCGTGGGACACACTTATGATGACACTAACAACCAGCCGCGCTTAACTTTACAGCCGCAACACTGTAATTTCACTAAAAAATGGATCTGGGCTTCAGTATGTTCATCCTGTAATCTATAATTCTCAGAGCCTCGTTATGAAAGTGAGGTTATTTCAGTAGCACAGTGGTGGATGACAACTAACACTGTATTTCAGTTCAAACGAAAGATATACTGTACATTTGAAGTCAATATTATTCGCCTTCCTGTGATTTTTTTATTTATTTCCCAAATGATGTTTAACAGAGCAAGACATTTTTCACAGTATTTCCTATAATATTTTTTCTTCTGGAGGAAGTCTTGTTTAAAAAAAATCTTCTGTCTATTAAACAGAAATTGGGGGAAAAAATAAACATGGGGGCTAATAATTCTGACTTATGAACATGTATATATATATATACAGTTGGAGTAATTATAATCAATCCTAACTTGGGTAAACATGGCACTTCATTAATTTCATCAGAAAATGTGGACACATGCACATCGTAAAATGTAAAAACTGTTGAAATAGCGCAACAATGATGCAAACAATGCTGGAGAGCTTTAAAAGTGCAAATACTGAGTGCAGCCATCAGTCTGAGTGTGTGTGTTTCACAAACTCATCCAAACCATCTTACATTTGCAGATTCTGACACAAAATTGCAGCTGACCATTGACACTTTCCACAATTAATGCAACAAGGATGCTGGAAAACACCCGGAGGCGACGTGAAACTCTTCAACACTCTACATGAGGAGAAAGTACCATGGTATTACCATGAAAAAACACCCTGTACTTTTTAAATTCCATTATACATGCACTGTAAATAAGGTCAGCTGTACTATGGTATAGTATATAGTACTATAATAGGCCTACCTCATGCAGAAATGTCAAATCTAACATATAATGTTGTCTTACATGAAAAAAAAAATCAACCCAGGCTCATTCTGATTACGTCCACTTCTGCAGAGCTCCAAATACGTCCCAGGAGCTACGTTTTTTGGCAGTTTTTGTTTTCGTGAATCCACCAGAGTCCGTTGTGTTTGCTTTTTCAGATCTCAGATTTCTCTCGCGAGTGCCATTCGCACCTGCTGTTCTCACGTAAATCCACCAGAGGCCGCTACTGACTGACTGTTTGACTGACTGATCAACTGACCCACCCTCCTCCTTCCATAAATCCAACCAATAGTATTTTCAAAAGCACCGATTTACCAGCGCTCATCCACTTCCCTTAACCGAACCGACAGTTTTAAAAAGCAATCCAGAAAAAGAAAAAGCCCTCGTCTGTTTTTTACTACGTATTACCACATTCTCACCCTGTTATTTACTTGTTTATTTTTATTTTTTTGGCTTCTGTTTTTGTCTTACCTGCTTTCTGGAACCGTTCTTCGCCAGACTCGAACCCCATCGTCGTGGTCAACTCCTCTCTACGTCTCAAGTCCACCAACGTACATGGCGAGCCACTAGACAAACTGGTAACAGTGGTAAAGCGGTCCATACGGAGGTAGGTCAGCTGGAAGCCGAAAAAGAACAGCGTCATACCCCCCCGTAACATTCATTTTAAAGACGAAATGCAGCGATACGTACCTGGCTACATAATTCGCGATCTCCAGAAATGTATATAGAGCTACGTTTTTAGAATGAGCTTATGTAAAAAAAAATACAATAGTAATTTGTAGTAAATGCTACAATGTTTTTGAACCATACTGTATTACCTGAATTTAACTGTTGTGGTTATTCTGTAATAACACAACTACTATACAGTATAAACAAATGACCCAATACTGTAGTTTTTTACATGACAATACAACAGTTTACTGTAGTAATTGTTTATATTACTATACAGTAGTTGTTGTGTTACCATAGCAACAACAGAATTACCTAAACAGATTAATTAACTATAGTGTGGTTCAAAAACACTACAGTATATTATATATGACTACACAGTTGTTTCCATATGGGACTTGCGTATGGGACTACTGCAATATTTCTGTATGTTCATAAATTAGCTAAAGCATGTTGAAATGTTTTATTTACGGTTGTGAATTGCATTATGGGATGTTGATCTCTGCTCTGTCCACTTGTGATGTTGAAAATTCAACTCTACAGTTTAACAAAGTGACTTTTATTGACATTTTAGTCGTTTGAAATAATATAATGTATAAGAAATAGAGAAATAAGTCTGTATATGAACAGAAAATATACTGGCGGTTTGTTACAAGGGTTTTGTAGCGTAATATACAACAGCAACCCAGACAATATAGCACTGTAAACTATTACAAATGTGCACAAAAGGTTAAAAGTTGTTGGAAGAAAGATCAAGGCACCATAATGCAATTTAAAATCGTACATAAATGGGGGAAAATAAAAACATGAATCACAAAATACAGAACACTGCAAATTTATGGATATCTGTATATAGAAACTTTTGGTTTGTGAGTAATGTTTAGTAGTAAAAACCTGATGTTGGCAGAGCCTGAGGATGTTTTGGAAAAACTGCAGCAGTGGTCTGCAAAAAAAGCAGGACTCGAGGGTCTTTCCTGCGTCTCTGAGGAGGATGAAGAGCCGCTGGAAGTGCTGAGTTTTATCTACTGCATTGTATGCTAATTGTTTGAAAGCCCCATTTGTCCTCACACTGGCCGGCAATGGACACTTCTGCATGCTGATGCTGGAGGATTCCTGGAGGAAATTAATGCACAGAGGCGATAGACTGTAAAAAAAAAAAATATATATATATATATTGCACACTGCAGTGAAAATGTAAAAATACACCTTTCCTGAAGGATGAACAAGAAATAAGATGATTTAAAAATGTAAATCTCTCAGATCTTTGAACAAATGCGCTAAATGCACATCAAGTGTTTATCAGCCACTGATAAGATTCCGGTAAACAACCCGGTTAATGTAAATATTTTTAATTTCATAAGGTTCCTTTTACAGCAATTTAGTTCATTCGATAGAATTAAGCATTTGTTTAGTTGCTGAAGCATAAAACGAGAAGAAAGATAAGTGGTGTCAGAAGTGGCAGCCGAGCAATGAAACTAATAAATGTCCATACTTTAATGACATGGATCTGTGAAATTTAATTCAGTGCTTCTTGTCCGGTCTGAGACTCCCTTTATGTCGTATATCAATCAGGCAGTGAAGATCAATGATTTTAAAAGAAATCAGATCTTAAATGTGGTGATTTTATAATGGTATGGCAGTTCACCGGAAGTGCTTGAGCTGGCTGACTGAAAAATAAAAGTCCCTGTGCATATACACCATTTGAAGCTTCATGTGAAGGAAATAATAAACCTGCCCAAAAATCATCACGCAAGTGACAGGAGCACTTCATCTTAATTCCAAGGCATTTTCAAAGCCGTATTAAATTCTTATGTTTATGACATAGAAGCTATTCTAATTTAAATAAAAACATAGATATATACACTAGATGTCGCCTACCCTGCTATTGTCTATTAGAACGAATGCGTCAATAGAGCCGCCATTTTAGTACAGGGTAGCGCTCCTTTGAAATGAATGCGGGACCAAGGTGAAGCGGAGGACTGTGGCCATCCAAAGCCAGAGAAATACACATATACACATATATCTATGATCGGGAGTTTTCCCCGGTGGTCAGTATGCAAATATTTTTTTAAATTACGAAATATTATAATTTTACATCACTTTTCTACATTGATGGATGTGACCGCACGGGCATTCCTGACAAAAAGTGAGTGTTTGTGTGCGTGGAAATGCATTATCCTCCTTCCCTGTTTCATTTGATCTAATCCATGTCCTGAAACACACCCCCTCTCCTGCTTTCACTACTCATTCTGACGGAGGGAGCGATTCATTTGTGAATGAATCTCCGTTATGAACGACTCGTTCACTTAGCTGACAATAATACAAGTTTCTGGCATCGCAGCATCTTCTTGTCATATTTCATAACATAGTTTGCCTATTTTATTCAACAAAACTAGCATAAGTCTAGAATTTAGTGCGAGTCGGTGCTACTTTGCCTTATGGTGAATGCAGCAAGAGACTGTATTATTATCAATAACATTACTTGTTAAGCACAAAAGTTCATAACATACAAAAACATAAAAAACAAAATCTTACCTATGAAATGTTCTGCCTTTGTGCTTTGTTTTCTTTGTTTGCTCGTTACTACAACGCAAACACAGCGCTAAAGTCCAGCATCTTCACATTGGCACACTGTCTTGACTAGTGCGGTTAAATGACGTTTGTCCTAGAAGCACTGTACCAATGTGGCGGCGCTATTGACGCATGCTCAGGGTCCCTATGCGATATCTAGTGTATATATCTATGAAATAAAAAACACAATTGTATATAATATAATATAATATAATATAATATAATATAATATAATATAATATAATTTAATATAATATAATATAATATAGCTTAATTCCTATTACAAATTAGTCAAATCAAATATTTGGATTTAAACTAAAGTAGCAGAGATGCATGTTCTAAAGCTGAATTTTCAGCACTATTACTTCAGTCTTTGGTGCCACATGATCCTTGAAAAATCATTTATAATATGCTGGTTTGATGATCAAGAAACATTTATGATTATTTATCAGCACTGAAAACGAACAAGCAATTAACGTTGTTTTATTGAAATCAATGCTCTTCGTTTTAATTATCTTTTCAAAATACTGTCCTATAAAATGCATCATAAGTTTGTTCACCTAAAAATAAAAATTATTTCAACATTAAAGATGATTTCACCAATAATTTCCAAAGGATAATCTGACAAGAAGACTGAAGTGATAATGTTGGAAATTCAGCTCAATAGTTGGATGCCCAATGTTGCAACCCAGGCTCATTGGAAATATGGGGCCAGGACTACATTTTTGAGAACTGACAAATGTGTACCCTAAGTGTTGCAGTTTTTGTCCACAAATCCACTAGAGGCCACCGTGTACATTTTTGACAATCTTAAATGTTTTCATATTTGTGCCGTTTCTCATAAATCCAAAAGAGGCCGCTGTGTACATTTCTGCAAATACTAACGGTATTCTCTAACGTCTGTCAGCTTGTTGTCGTATATCATATATCAGCTTGATATTGACTAACCCCCGCTTCCCTAAACCCAACCAATATTGTTTTCAAAAGCAAACTAGAAGAGAAAAGCCATCGCGGTCGCATGCTTTCACCACAGTATAACACTGCTCTTTGTTTTGGGATTCATTTTACAAGGTTTACACCAGACTCGAAGCTACCAAGTAAACCAGTCACACCAGAAAAATCATCCATACAGAGGTAAGCAGTGAGCGGTAATGGTCTGTAGAGTTCATTTTACACACAAAATGCATCAAAATGCAGGCACATATTTCTCAGATCTCAGAAATGTAGCCCTGGGCACATTGCATGTGTTGTAATTTTTACCTATGTAGGAAATACCCATGCAAAAAGCATGATAACCGTTTGAACAACAAATCAGCGAGTTAATGTACAATAATTTCTCCTTTTAAAAAGTCAAAACTGACAACTTTGGCCTGTATTGTATTGAGAAAACAAAACTGATGAATTGTGTGAAGGTTTTGGAGAAAGTGATGGCGTCTCCATCTGCATTGATCTGCAGGTCTGAGTGAATGTGAAGGAGAAGAAGTGTCCTGTTACTGAAAGCTCTGCATTTGATGACCTGGAGGCAGAAAAAAAACAGGAGAGACGCTGATGAAGGTGACACAGAGACACTGCAGAGATCAATGAGTCAACCTGCAAATCAATCAATCAACCTCCATGTCTTCCTCCTCAAGGTCTTTCCGAGGAGTCAAAGTGGCAGAGGAGTCACTTCAGATGATTTTAAGGAGTAGTTGACCCAAAAATGAAAACATACTCACTATTTACTCACCCTCAAGAGGTTCAAAACCTTACTGCATTTCCTTTTTCTGTTAAACTCAAAGTAAGCTATTATTATAACCTGTAACCATCCATAGTAGGAAAAACAAATACTATGGCAGTCAATGGGTGCACATGGTCCTCCAGAATGATTTGGTCCTTCGCAGTGATGCACACATCCAGCACAAGTATTGGATCTAGGCCATGATATTGGAACCCAAACCATCACTGATCCACCCCCATGCTTCACTCTCAGTCTGGGGTGCGTTTCCCAAAACCCTCGTTAGCCAACTAAGGTCGCAAGTTCCGTCGTTACAAACATAGTTCTTTGATTTGCTGTTTCCCAAATCCATCGCTCCAACGAACATTCGCAAACTGCGTCGCAAACTTGAGCCCTTGAAAAGACGCCTCTGGAGCTGTAGTTAAAAGCATAGTTCCTGGCTGTGTTCTATTCCCACTTATCCCCCTATGCCCTATTCATTTAGAACATTCTAACATTCAAAGTTGGAATTATTAAAAGTAAAAAAGCATTAAGTTAATCTCTCTTAGGTGTAATTTGCTTTCAAAGTATTTTTACAGTTCAGTTTTAGCGATCTTCATGTTTACAGTTGTGCTCCCTTCGCAGTGCACTTTGAAAACATTGATATCATTTTGAACACAGCCTCATGGCGAAAGCTATAGGTATATTTAAAAGCGGACATTATGTTACAGTACGTCTCCAAAGCTTGTGAAAATAAAAAAACATAGCATACGTTAATTATTTTATTTTATAGTGGGTTATTTATTACGTTTCTCTGCTGTATATGACATGGGTCTGTTGGTTAGAACTTTCTGCTGTGGTTTGCATGTGTCAAATTGTAATTTTTTAAAAAATAAATAAACAATATCCTAAATAATAATAATAATAATATTCATCATCATCATCATTAATATTATTAATATTATTATTAAAGTAAATATATTTATAATAAATCGCCTCATTATTTATTTATTTATATGATTTATATAAGATATTGGAATATTTGTTAGCTTTTGTAAGTGATTTTATGTTTTAGAATTGAATATGTAATGTTCAACTTCTCATTAATATTAGTAAAGCAAACATTGGCCCTATATGTGCCATTTACATTTATTTTATTTAATATGTGAAAGCGAGTGCATGTTTTTACCAAAACTAATATTGGATTTTATTTTAAATGCGTGTTTGTGTAAAACAATATAATTTGCACAAAGAAATGATGGGGTTCTTCTCTAAAGAAGTTACTCCACCCCGTTTAGAGCATCATTATGGACGTTTTATGTTATAACTAATGTGGTTCAAGCGATGGATCTGCGACAGAGAAACTACGGGTTTTGGGAAACACTCGTCACTACATAGTTCTTTTGCCAAACGATGCATCGCACTATGATAGTTCAGCCGCGAGTTATGTCGTTGTTTGGGAAACGCACCCCTGGGTGGGTCGCTTCCTTGGGGCTTCTCCACACCGTAACTCTCCCAGAAGTGGGAAAGACAGTAAAGGTGGACTCGTCAGAGAACAATACATGTTTCACATTGTCCACATCCCAAAATTTCCGCTGCTAGCACCATTGAAACAGATGTTTGGCATTGGCACGAGTGACCAAAGCTTTGGTTAGCAGCCTGGCCATGAATATTGACCCTGTGGTCAATTTTGTAGTGATTTGGGCAGATGTGGTTTTATGTTTTTTGGATCAAATCTGGGTTAACACCTGGACATCTCTTTCAGACAGCTTCCTCTTGCGTCCACAGTAACTCCTGTTTAATGTGGTTCTTCTTCTTGGTGGTTTGCTGACATTAGCCCAGATACCGTGGCTCTTGATAATCACAAAGGCTTGCGGTCTTGGTCACAAATGCTCCACCAACAATTTGTCTCTTTTGAACTCTGATATTCCTCCTCAAATAATATACAAAATAATAATAAATAATAAGTATTGAAAATAAGAAAACTAATGCTTCAAATGATTAATTAAAACTATTTGTTGCATTTAAAAATGACTTGCCACATTCATATTATGTAGTGTAACAGAGGCCAGCTAGTGAAGTGCTATGCAGGTAAACCTCACTCCTCTGACCTCTAAAAGGTGCATTAGCGACAGACGCTAGAGACCATGGTCTTTAGCCTCCTTGTTACACCAACCAGCTACCATACAAATAATCGCCAGTTCGATCCCAGTTTGGAGCAAGTTGGGTAGTGTAGGACAGGCAGGGTTACACTTGCATATTCAACACTCAATAACGAATGTAAAATCTTTTTAGAGACAAATGTGAATTTGCCTTAAGCCTACAGCATATATATTATACATAATGATTTTATTATTCTTTTCCTCATTACAGTGAAGCTGCTTTGAAACAGTGTATTGTATAAAGCACTACAGAAATAAAGCTGACCTGACACACACACAAGCGCTGAGGGGATGATTTTGTCTGACCGCACTTTTTACTCTTTCCAGAAATGCTCCGGCAGTGAAATATCAGTGTAAGACAGAACTCTGACAGGCTGTCACACACACGTCCGCACGCTTCTCACCGACGAAGCCTCAGATTCTGACACTTCGCTGAGCTTCATTCAGTCTGAAGCAGAGAATTACAGAGACTTATTCTCAAAACGTCCTTCATGAGGGTCTAACTGCTCTCAGCACAGTAGAGGAGATATTCATCAAAATGGAAATACTGTAATAAACATAACAGTTAGTTTCACATCTCAATCATGCTCGAAAAACACTTTCATATTTGTTTATACAGTGCTCAGCATATAGAAGTAGATTATAGTATTTTCAACTCTTTGTTAATGAATGCTGCAGCTGTACTGAAGTATTAATTGCATGATTAATAATATGATTAATTGCATTCAAAATAAAAGTTTGCACTTGTATAATATTTGTGATGTGTTTTTTTGTTGTAGCCTAACTAGCCAGCAAAATTTTCATGGATGAATAAATCATGTCAGTGGGTTTGAAGAGATCCTGAGGCTGGAGGTCGGGGACAGTACGTCTGGACTGGGCAACTGGGGTGGTGGATCCCATTTTTAAGAAAGGGTGCTCCAACTATAGGGGAATCACACTCCTCAGCCTCCCTGGGAAAGTCTATGCCAGGGTACTGGAGAGGAGGACCCGGCCGATGGTTTAACCTAGGATCCAGGAGGAACAATAAGGTTTTCATCCAGGCTGTGCTACACTGGACCAGCTCTATACCCTCACCAGGGTGCTCGACGGTTCATGGGAGTATGCCCAACCAGTCCACATGTGTTTTGTGGACTTGAAGACATTCAACCGTGTCCCTTGTGGCATTCTGTGGAAGGTGCTCTGGAAGTATGGGGTCAGATGCTCTCTGTTAGGGGTGTCTTGTCCCTGTATAAACAGAGTAGGAGTTTGGTTCGCATTGCTGGCAATAAGTCAGACTTGTTTCCAATGCATGTTGGACTCCGGAAGGGCTGCCCTTTGTCACCAATTCTGTCCATAAAATTTATGAACAGAATGCAGCGCAGCCTTGGACTGGAGGGGGCCTGGTTTGGAGACCACAGGATTTCATCTCTTATTTGCAGACGATGTTGTTCTGTTGGCTTCATCAAACATGGACCTTCAGCATGCACTGGGGCGGTTTTCTGCCAAGTGTGACGGGGCTGGGATGAGTATCAGCACCTCCAAGTCCAAGGCCATGGTGCTCCACCGGAAAAAGTTGGTTTGCCATCTCCAGGTTGGAGAAAGTCCTTACCCCAGGTGGAGGAGTTCAAGTATCTTGGGGTTCACGAGTGAGAGAAGGATGGAACGTGAGATTGACAGGCGGATTGGTGCAGCGGCAGCAGTAATGCGGTCCGTGTACCGGTCTATTGTGGTAAGAAGAAGCTGAGCCGGCAGGCAAAGCTCTCGATTTACTGGTTAATCTACATTCCTACTCTCACCTATGGTCATGAACTTTGGGCCATGACCAAAAGGACAAGATCTCAGATACAAGTGGCCGAAATTAGTTTCCTTCGCAGGGTGGGAGGGCGCACCCACCCTTATAGATAGGATGAGGAGTTCTGTCACCCGAGAGAAGCTCAGAGTAGAGCCGCTGCTTCTCCACATCGAGAGAAGTCAGCTGAGGTGGCTCAGGCATCTGTTTCGGATGCCTCCTGGACGCCTATTTAGGGAGATGTTCCTGGCATGTCCCACCGGGAGGAGGCCTTGAGGAAGTCCCAGGATATGCTGGAAGGACTATGTCTCTCGGCTGGCCTAGAAACGCCTCGGGATCCCCCCCGAAGGAGTTGGAGGAATTGTCTGGGGAGAGGGAAGTCTGGGGTGCTCTCCTGAGACTGCTGCCCCCGCGACCCGGCCTAGGAAATACGAACAAAAATGAATGAATGAATAAATCATTGAATAAGATGTGGGATTGCTTGAAAATAAAACATTTTACAGATAAAAAACAATGACTACATGACTATATAAATGAACATAAACAATACTGAACATACTGAACATAAATCATAAAATGCATGATATCGGGTACAGCATCTTTGAAAGTCAAACATACATATACAGACAAAAACAAACGGAGTAAAAGTCAGCGGTTCATTTAAAAGTTAATTGTGCAACATATTAAATAGTTAGGGCTAAAATTATGCAAAAATCCAGAAAAAATTGAAATATTAAAATAGAAAAAATCCGACAACACCACTGGTTCTAAACAGGAAGCGGTCAAGTTCATCACTTATTTGCTTCCCCAAACACATTTCCTTTGTGGTCTGCACTATTTGCAGCATGTTTCTGTATTTGCATGTGTTGTGGGGGTTTGCATGCACATGTGTTGTCAAGCTAATTAAGATGTTTTCTCAATTTGTTGGCCTTTTTCTATTTGCATGTGTTTTCTTAAAGAGACAGTTCACCCCAAAATGAAAATTCGGTCATCATTTACACACCCTTCATTTGTTTCAAACCTTTATGAGTTTTGTTGAACACAAAAGAAAATAAGCTGAAAACCTGTAACTATTAACTTCCATATTGTTTGCTTTTCCATGGAAGTCAATGGTTACAGGTTTCCAGCTTTCTTTATAATAACTTATTTAGTGTTCAACTAAAGAAAGAAACTCATAAAGAATTGGAACCACTTGAGCAAGAGTAAATAGTGGGGACATTTTCATATTTGGGATGAACTATCGCTTTAACTTCCAGTGCATTTAAGCTCTCTCAGCCACTGTAGAAAAGAGTGCAGGCACAAGTTAACAGCAGACACTGAATGACCTTGTTTCTCTACAGTGTCCTGCTTGATCCAGTTCCTCTCATATAACTGTGGCAAGCATTAAACACAACCTGACATGGTCAAAACATGATCGCTGTCACGTAAGCGGCAGAAGTGCTGAGCAGGAGATGGTGTTGTACGTATTTCTTGCTCCACAATCCCATTCCGAAGGACAACACCAGGCCATCTGAGGAGACACCGGAAAAACTCAAAAGAGATTTCCATGATGATGCCTGTGGTCCAGTGCAGAAAATACGTCAATGCAACCCACTCAAAACCCGCTGACAGAGAGCATTCTCAGAGGTTCAGTATAGGCTTTCTTTAAGTCAACACAGGCTTATTGGAAATACTGTATGGGCTTCAACCTACAAATTTGTAAAATCTAAAATACGTTGCTCTGGGTACATTTAGTTGCACATTTCAGATGACATATACACTAGAGGATGTTGTCTAAATGTTTTTGTGAATCTGAAATATGTTACTTAAGGTATGTTTTATTAAATTTTAAATCCACTAGAGGGTGCTGTCTACATTTGTGCAAATCAAAAATACATTATTTACGGTATATATATTTGATTGGATGTTTCAGATGATAAATTCACTAGAGGGCGCTGTCTACATTTTTGAGTATCTGAAATACGCTATTTGGGGTACATCTCATTGCATGTTTTACATATTAAATCCACTAGAGGGTGCTGTCTACATTTGTGCAAATCAAAAATACATTATTTAAGGTATATATATTTGATTGGATGTTTCAGATGATAAATCCACTAGAGGGCGCTGTCTACATTTTTGCTAATCTGAATTACATCACTTAGGGTACGTTTGATTCCATATTTCAGATGATAAATCCACTAGAGAGCACTATCTACATTATTGCGAATCTGAAATATGTCACTTAGGGTATGTTTTGCTGTACCTTTCAGATGACAAATCCACTAGAGGGCACTGTCTATATTTTTGTGACTCTGAAATACGTTTCTTAGGGTGTGTTTGTTTGGGTGTTTCAGTTGACAAATCCACTAGAGGGCGCTGTCTATATTTTTGAGAGTCTAAAATACTTCATTTGGGGTTGTCTCATTGCATGCTTCAGATAATAAATCCACTAGAGTGCGCTGTCTACATTTTTGCTAATCTGAATTACATCACTTAGGGTACGTTTGATTCCATATTTCAGATGATAAATCCACTAGCGGGTGCGGTTTACATTTTTGCAAATCTGAAATACGTCACGTAAGGTACATTTCATTGAATGTTTCAGACTTTAAATCCACTAGAGGGCGCTGTCAACATTTATGCGAATCTGAATTACGTCATTAGGGTACGTTTGATTCCATGTTTCAGATGATAAATCCACTAGAGGGCACTATCTACATTATTGCGAATCTGAAATATGTCACTTAGGGTATGTTTTGCTGTACCTTTCAGATGACAAATCCACTAGAGGGCACTGTCTATATTTTTGTGACTCTGAAATACGTTTCTTAGGGTGTGTTTGTTTGGGTGTTTCAGTTGACAAATCCACTAGAGGGCGCTGTCTATATTTTTGAGAATCTAAAATACTTCATTTGGGGTTGTCTCATTGCATGCTTCAGATAATAAATCCACTAGAGAGCGCTGTCTACATTTTTGCGAATCTGAAAAAGATTATTTAAAGACGGCTGCTTCTCACTCAGGGCTGTCTATGCTAATGAAAGAGACATGGTCACTAACGGGCGGGGCTTTCCCCCTTTGATGACATGTACAAGAGAATGTCCCTCAAACTGTTTCTGCAGACTGTTTTTATTAAGTGTGATGATAAAAGAATTAATTAAATTTTATTTAAAAATTGTCTGTATTCACACACTGTTGCCACACAACTGTGTTTAAACCTTTTATAAAAGTGATTTTTGCACAGCAGGTCCCCTTTAATTCTATATGTTGCTTATTCACAAGATGCTGAACATATTCCTGAGAGACTGATAGACATGGTCAGCAATAATACTGTGGTGTTATATTGATACAAAAAGGTCCAAAGTTTGCAAAGAAAAAGTAATAACCACCAACAACCTGAACAATTTATATAACAAATAATGGATGCATGATTTCATGTTGTTTATATCAAAATCTGCCATGAACATTTCCATTTCCCAGCAGAAATCAAGACTTCAGGCAACCTTTTTCCAAATAACTCAAGAAAACCTACTATGGTAATTTACAGTAAACACTATGGTGCTTTTGACCTATAGTAAAGTAACTCTGTTAATCTGTTGTGGTAATTCTATAACTATAGTAATATAAACCAATTAGTCATTACTGTAGTTTTCTACACCAGTTTACTGTAGTAAAATTGTAAGCATACCACAGTATTTTTTACAGTCTATCAGTTCACAGTAGTTCATACTACAGTATTCTGCAGCAATATTGATTAACAAAGAGTTTACTGTACATGTATACAGTATAATACATTTTACATTATATACAGTTGCAATCAGGATTATTGAACCCCCTTTGAATTTTTTTTCTTTTTTAAATATTTCTCAAATGATGTTTAACAGAACAAGGAAATTTTCACAGTATGTCTGATGATATTTTTTCTTCTGGAGAAAGTCTCATTTGTTTTATTTCGGCTAGAATAAAAGCAGTTTTTAATTTTTTAAGACCCATTTTAAGGTCAAAATTATTAGCTCCTTTAAGCTATATATTTTTTCAATAGTCTACAGAACAAACCATCATTATACAATAACTTGCCTAATGACCCTAACCTGCCTAATTAACCTAATTACCCTAGTTAAGCCTTTAAATGTCACTTTAAGCTGTATAGAAGTGTCTTGAAAAATATCTAGTCTAATAATATTTACTGTCATCATGGCAAAGATAAAATAAATCAGTTATTAGAGATGAGTTATTAAAACTATTATGATTAGAAATGTGTTGAAAAATTTTTCTCTCCGTTAAACAGAAATTGGGGAAAAAATAAACAGGGGGGCTAATAATTCAGGGGGTTGAATAATTCTGATTGCAACTGTAGGTCTCCTTAAAGCAATATTATGGATCATCGTAGATTCCCGACATTATTTTTAGCATGGACTTTTGTTTTAAAGAAAGTTTGTTATTTAATGAACAGATAAAGCAGAGAGCCTGAAGCATATGGCGTGGATTCAAGTGGATGTTCGTGCTTAAATTTTTTCAATGAAACAGATGCATTATGGGAACACACTGTATGCTTTATTTGGGGCAGCTTTATATAGTGGTCGGATCCCTATCCTGACAAACGTAAAAATAGGACGGAGCACCGCAGTTTAAAATAGGTTTAGTCTATAAAAAAAAATGAATGGAGTATGAGAGGAAACAATTAATTTTCCACTCATTATTAAAGAACTTTATCGGATTTTGTCACAGCAAAACCAAAATAATTTTAAAAAGTCAGAAATGACTCAATAAATGATCTATGAAATTAAAGTGCACTACATATTGTTTTGGAAAAAAATTAAATAACTGATAAATTAGCTAGAATTCCAATACAAATACATCAATCAATCAATCAAAAACAAAAATAAATGCATCAATATATACACTCACCGGCCACTTTATTAGGTACACCTTACTAGTACCGTGTTGGACCCCCTTTTGCCTTCAGGACTGCCTTAATCCTTCGTGGCATAGATTCAACAAGGTACTAGAAATATTCCTCAGAGATTTTGCTCCATATTGACATGATAGCATCACGCAGTTGCTGCAGATTTGTCAGCTGCACATCCATATGATGCTAATCTCCCATTCCACCACATCCCAAAGGTGCTCTATTGGATTGAGCTCTGGTGACTGTGGAGGCCATTTGAGTACAGTGAACTCATTGTCATGTTTAAGAAACCAGTCTGCGATGATTCACGCTTTATGACATGGCTCGTTATCCTGCTGGAAGTAAAGGGATGGACATGGTCAGCAACAATACTCAGGTAGGCTGTGGCGTTGACACAATGCTCTATTGGTACTAATGGGCCCAAAGTGTGCCAAGAAAATATCCCCCACACCATTACACCACCACCACCAGCCTGAACCATTGATACAAGGCAGGATGGATCCATGCTTTCATGTTGCTGACGCCAAATTCTGACTCTACCATCTGAATGTGGCAGCAGAAATTGAGACTCATCAGACCAGGCAACGTTTCTCCAATCTTCAATCTCGGTTTGAACTGCAGCAGATCGTCTTGACTATGTCTACATGCCTAAATGCATTGAGTTGCTGCCATGTGATTGGCTGACTGAATTTGCATTAAAGAGTAGTTGGACAGTAATAAACCTAATAGTTGTACCTTTTAAAGTGGCCGGTAAGTGTATATGATTATTATTAAGCACTTATCTTTGCAGTGGTGTATTTATGCCATTTTGAATGCATTTATCTCTACACAAATAAATACAAAAATACAAAATTAATAAGGGCATCATTTTGATTTGAGAAATAACTTAGCTAGTTAGATAATTTAGCTAGAAATCTACTGCAAGCAAGCAAAAATAAACAGTGCAAAAATAAATGCATAAATATATATAAATAAGGGGCAACCCAGTGGCGCAGTAGGTAGTGCTGTTGCCTCACAGCAAGAACGTCGCTGGGTCGCAGGTTCGAACCTCGGCTGGGCTGGGTCAGTTGGCGTTTCTGTGTGGAGTTTGCATGTTCTCCCTGCGTTCGCGTGGGTTTCCTCCGGGTGCTCCGGTTTCCCCCACAGTCCAAACACATGCAGTACAGGTGAATTGGGTAAGCTAAATTGTCCATAGTGTATGAGTGTGAATGTGTGTGTGGAAGTTCCCAGAGATGGGTTGCGGCTGGAAGGACATCTGCTGCGTAAAATCGTGCTGGATAAGTTGGCGGTTCATTCCGCTGTGGCGACCCCGCAAGGGACAAAGCCGACAAGAAAATGAATGAATGAATATATAAATAAAAAAATATATTACAAATATATAGAATAGTTTGTAACAAAAAATAAGTGCATAAATAAATTATGCGATGGAGTACAATATACTCGAAACTCTATTATAACTCCAATTAAGTAACATGCAGTGTTCGACTTTTAGATCTAGAAAGTCCAGCTCAGAGGTTTAGTGTAGGAGCAGATTCAATCAATGGCATCTGTTGTGATAGCTGCTTTATTGATTTCAGCACAACATCGGTGGCTTTTTGGAGAAAATGATGTCTTAATTTGCACAGTAGGAGTCTGGAGAGATGGACTTGATCTGTCGGCTATTAGTGGATGTTTGATTCACTGCGGCCCTTTACTAAACCGCCACTGTTACCCACATCCAAAACGAGATTTAGACTTGATTAGGTCTCTGGAGCCTATAAAAGGATTTTAGGTCACGGATGAGAGATGACCGAGTGTGTTCTCACAAACATTTCAGATTAAATGATTAAACTTGACAAAAGCCTTCCACTCAGGGATAATTGTGATGTATTTGAGTTATATATTAAAAAAATAATTTGTAATATTACACTGTAAAAATGCTAGGTTCACAATTCCTTCATGTTGTCCTAAGTCGATTAAGTTAACTCAATTGTTTTCAGTGCATTGAACATATACAATTAATGTCCCCCCCAAAAAAACTCAAGAATTGTGTTGATTCAACTCATTTTAACAACCCAGGATCATTCTGAAAACGTGCCCCTATATACATTTCTGGAGACCATGAAATACGTCTCATCTATGTTGTTTTGCAGTTTTTGTGAATTCACCAGAGGCCTCTGTGTACGCTTTTTCAGATCTCAAATTTCTCTGGCAAGTGCCATTCTCATCTGCTGTTCTCGCATAAATCCACCAGAGGCCGCTGTCGACTGACTGACTGACCGATCGACTGACCCACCCTCGTCCTTCCCTAAACCCAACCAATAGTGTTTTCAAAAGCACCAATTGACTCGCCCACCCACTTCCCTAAAACCAAGCAGCAGTTTTTAAAAGCTAGAAAAAGAAAAGCCCTTGCCTGATTTTTACCACATTTTCAGATTTTACCACATTCTCACCCTGTTATTTACTTGTTTACTTTATTTTCTGGCTTCTGTTTATGTCTTACTTGCTTTCTGGAACCGTTCTTCGCCGAACTCGAACCCCATCGTCGTGGTCAACTCTCAAGTCTGCCGACATATGGGGCGAGCCACTGGACAAACTGGTAACAGCAGGAAAGCCGTCCAAATGAAGGTAAGCAGTCAAGGCTGGTAAGCATGAAAAGAAACAGTGTCATACCGCCACGTAGTGTTCGTTTTAAAGATGAAATGCAGCCATACGTACTACTGGCTACATAATTCACGGTCTTTAAAAATGTATATAGTAGTTTAAATAAGTAGATTTGAACAAGCAGCACAAATAATAAATAAAATCATCAATAAAAATCATAAAATCATAAATAAAAATACAATTTCTAATGAAGAAAAATGTAACATTTAAGCTTAAATATTTAAAAAATAAACATTAAACAAAATTTTCCAGAAAAAAAATTGCAAAAGTGCAAAAATAAGTTCATATATTTCACTGTAAAACAAAGTTCCAAGGTTTCAATGTAAGGTTCCACACAATTCATTCATGCTGTCCCAACACAAATTGATTAAGTGAACTTAACAAACTTAAGTGGATTGAACATAAAATAATTACGTTGTCACCCAAAAATTTTAAGAATTGTGTTGTTTTGGCTCTTTTTTAAATAAATAGTTTGAACAAACAGCAAAAATAATAAATTAAATCATCAATAAAAATAATAAATAAAAATTAAAAAAAATTCAATTTCTAATTAAAATACAAATGTAAAAAAATAAACATTAAACTGAATTTTCCAGAAAAAAAATGCAAAAGTGCAAAAATAAGTTCATATATTTCACTGTAAAACAAAATGCAAGGTTCCACACAATTAATTTATGCTGTCCCAACACAAATCGATTAAGTGAACTTAACAAACTTAAGTGGATTGAACATAAAATAATTAAGTTGTCCCGCCAAAAAATTGTTTCGGCTCATTTTAAATAAATAGTTTGAACAAGCATAGCAAAAACTATTTTTTGAGCGTCACAAAAGCACAAAAACTAAATAGAGAATGCATAAATATATGATGAAATGTCCCTCCAGAAATAAATAAAAGCATCAATAAATATATACAAAAACAAATGCATACTGTATATAATTGCACAAGTACAAAAATAAATACATTCATACTAAATTCTATAAATAAATAAAGACAAAAAAGACAGATAGATACAATTCAGAAGTATAAAAAGTGACTGCATAAATAAATAAATAAATAAATAAATAAATAAATAAATAAATAAATAAATTAATTAATTAATTAATTGGTCATTAGAGTGAAAAATTGATCCTTTAGATTTTTTAATGATAAAAAAAAATATCATTCAAATATTAAATGAAATCTTTAAAGCTGAACTATTTAGAAAGGAAAAGCTAACAACAACCTTCCTAATGCAGTCCACATCCTAAATGCAACCCATTTAAAATCCCAGCCTGAAGTATAAATAATAGACACCATTTTTGAGAAAGCTTAAAAACATGGGTGACACTAAACATGGGTAGTTTTTGTCACAATTCACAGTATTAACAAACCATTAACTAACCCTACTAGCTTAATATACTACTAATTAGCTGCTTATTAATAGTAAGGTAGAAGTTGGGTTTAGGTTTTGGGTAAATAGGATTAGAGATGCAGAATAAGATCATACTTTAAATGAAATGTTAATTTCTTAATAATAGGCAGGTAAAAATACGTCAGTAAAATTGTGACCCAAACTAAAGTGTTACCAAAATATCCACTTAAATAAAATAAAAAAAAGCGATGCATGCTGTAAACACATCTGTGTGATTCTGCTGAAATACAGACTGTAAATGTTATAGTCTCTGCTGACATCACACTTTTCAGACAGTTCGGATCTGCATATAAATGACAGATGGAGTGAAGTGTGTGTGTGTGTGTGTGTGTGTGTGTGTGTGTGTGTGTGTGTGTGTGTGTGTGTGTGTGTGTGTGTGTGTGTGTGTGTGTGTGTGTGTGTGTGTGTGTGTGTGTGTGTGTGTGTGTGTGAGTCCAGTGGTGAATCTGTGTTTCTCAGCTCTGCATAATGAAGTGTAATTGCGGTGCTGGAGGTCCTGTTGAGCAGCTCTACAGGACACACTGAGACTCAATAACAGACCTGACACACTTCAAATGAGCCATTTATAGCTGTAATTAATTAGCGACAGGGTAGTTAAATGTGTCGATTGACGGCAAAGCTCCAGAGATTAATGGATGATGACTTCAGGACAGAATGAAATACTAACATGCTGTATATAGCCTACTAGTACTGCACTTTTTTATGTATTGATAGAACTCACTGTCACATGAAAGTAGCAGGAAGATTATTAATAATATTAATAATAATAATAATAATAATAATAATAATAATAATAATAATGAATATATATATTGTTTTATAAATGAATATTTTTATCCATTTCTTTTTGAATATAGGTAATATATTTTGGTGCATTTAAACAAAACAGATTTATTAAACAGATATAATTATTACAATAATATTTTAGTTACCAAAGATCTTTAGAAATAGAAAGATAATACATTTTTATTCATGCGAAATATTGCAAAATTTTAAATAAAACTTTCCTTAAATTTGTATTTAATAATTTTCCCTAGCATATAAATTTGGGCTACACATATTTGGACTTATTATTGTAAGTTATGTTGTTAGATAAGCTTCAGATTTGGCTTCAGTACTGACTAACCTAATGTATATGCATAAAATATATTATTGTAAAGCATCCTAAAGAAAATATCAATTTAAAAGAGAGGTTTGTGAAGGATAGACTCAAATATGCTGAGCACGGTCTGTGTGTGTGTGTGTGTGTGTGTGTGTGTGTGTGTGTGTGTGTGTGTGTGTATATATATATATATATTATAGGTGGGCATAGATTATTTTTTTAATCTAGATTAATCTTGGAATTAATCTAGATAAAATGGCTCATTTGAATTCTGCCGAAGGCATTTAGAATATGTGTGTTACCCAAATATTAAGTCTTTGAGAACGGGTTTCTTAAGCCAGGTGGATCATTAGACCAGGGACTCATCTCCTGTTTCCAAAATGCATCACAAACTGCTTGAGAAACTGTTCTACTATGATAATTGGTGATAAAAATCAATGATGTTCAATAAGATGTACTTGTGTTTAATAACTGTTTATACAGTTAAACATGAATGTTGAACTGTCGGCCTACATAACTCAAAATAGCAATTTTTGATGACCTTAATCTGACTAAAGTCATAACTGAACTAAACAGAAATTGATTTAAGCCGTGCAGTATGCAGATATTAGTGGCATTATTGAAGTAAACACCGCGGTCTTTAGGACCTTTCGCCATAATTTCCGACAAGATCCACACTCAGCTGTCAGTAATGGACCGCACACACAAACACACATGGCGAAATGCTGAAGTTTTTTTTCTTTCCATTTGGCATGCGTTATAGGGTATATGTTGAACGTCACGTGACCAAACCAGGTCCCTGGGTAGAACACTTCCGCTCATCGCAATTTCATATGCGCTATCCATAGATATGTATATATCTATGTGCGCTATCGGCTTGTTATTGAAAAAGTAGTGTTTTATACGTTATAAAATAGGGTATATCCGCAACTTTCGCGTTCCAGTCAACCTGGGTAGAACACTTCCAGTTTTTCACGCTCCGCTAATATAGCGTTGTTTTATACAAGAAGCCTCCAGGAACTACCAAAGTTAAGCATCACAGATGTCCACCGAATATGCTCATTATCATCTAAATGTCCAGCCACCGAATTGGCCAAAGGATTTAAATTGTATGCTTCATCATACATAATGACTTATGAAGATATGTGAGCTAGCGGAATGGAAATGTTGTACAATGTCACTAACTAGCTAACGCTATAACTAGGGCTGGGCGATTTTTTCGATTAATTCGAATTTACGTTTTAAGACGATTTTATTTTTTATAAAATCGAGAAATCGCGATTTTTTAAATAAAAATATTAAAGCCGCTTTTCCACTATCGTGCCAAACCGTTCTAAACTGTTAGACAACCGTGCTGAATTGTGCTGATTCTGTGTGTTGATGTCGCGGCTCTGTCCCGCAGCCGCCTGTCTCTCCCGCGCGAGCTGCGAGACGGGCGCGCGCGCGAGGAGAGGAGAGGAGAGAAGGCTCGACAGGCGGAGGTCCGCTCCTTGCCTCCTTCATTCTAATCATCCACCCGCCCGCACATATTATTTTATCTGATTTATATATCCGCATCCGATCGCCACTTTAATAATTCTAATTCTTTGTTTTAAGCATGATGATAGGTGTAACTTTCTCCGCAATGTCCGGCGGCAGAGTAACAGCTCGTTAATTCATGCTCGAGCAAATGATGAGACGGACAAAAGTACTCGATGCATGCCCTTCTTTTACTTATTTCAGTGTTTTCAGTTTCACAGTGCAAAACAGCTCCCGGGTGAAATTACTGAAGTAAACATAAAACAAAAGAGCAGCATTTTGCTAAATATAGTCCTTTATATCCTGATATGCTGTGTTGATTCATTTGTTTTTTTATATTTAACTTGATGCATTCGTTATTTAATATTTGAATACTGAAATCATTTAAATGGTTATATTTTACCATCAAAATGTAGTATATTTTATATCATTACCAACTTTTGATATAAAACCGCTGTTATTTTATTGATTGTTATGAAATAATTTAAGTGCTATATTTTTTATTAGTGAAAGTGCCCGCTCACTTTGACAAGGCCTGTCTAAATATATATTTCTGCCATGCCACTAATACAGATAAACTATTGTTGCATTATCATTGTTTATTTTTCTGTTATTTGAAATATTTATTTCCCCTCCAATCCTTTTCAATCTTCACGTTACATTTTGGTCATTTTCTCTCCAAAAAAAAATTGCCCAAAGCTGCACAACATATGACCTCTACATAAATACGGGTGCTGTGATTTCTATTGTAGCTATGTTTAGCATCCCTATATGAGAGAGTGCCATAACCACGTTTAGTCACACAGTTGCTTTTCTTTTACAAGTGAGCATGAAAAAAACTAGTTTCGGCATTTATTTAAATTTAAATGAACAAGGTAAACTGGTAAGGTAGTTACACAGTAAAAACAAAATTAATAAAAAAAATAAATAAAAAAAAAATCGAAATCGAAATCGTGAATCGGTCAAACTTTATGAGAAAATCGAGATTTTTTTTTTTGCCATATCGCCCAGCCCTAGCTATAACGTTACTTAGTCTGCCGTATGGATGTATGGATCCACATTTTAACATTAACACTTGGTGATTTTTTTGCACCAGTATCAAATAAAGACAGGTTGACTGGTGATGTCAGCAATAGGGCAGCCTGTCACAGGTCTATAAAGAAGTCCGAGACGCCACACAGCCTGAGAGTAATATATATATATATATATATATATATATATATATATATATATATATATATATATATATAGATAGATAGATAGATAGATAGATAGATAGATAGATAGATAGATAGATAGATAGATAGATAGATAGATAGATAGATATGTGTGTGTGTGTGTGTGTGTGTGTGTGTGTGTGTGTGTGTGTGTGTGTGTGTGTTGACATATTACATGAATCAATAATATTTTTAACTCACTCTCTCTGTGTGTACTTCAGCTGGTCTAACTGTGCTGTTATGTGAAGAGACGCCGCAGTCATAAAGCTCAAGCACTGACAGCAACAACAGCCAAACACTCAAATTATTCTCCAATCGATTCTGCTCTCTGGGGAGAAAGTCTGAGCTATGAAAGCCTGCCACCACACGCTTTAACTCACTTTTATCGCCCAGCCGTCGCTATTTGTTTATCAATAGGACATTAGACACGATTAACCCTCAGCCGAGAGATTAGAGTCGCACTTACCGCTCTTTTCTGCTTACTTTAGCACTGCTGTGGAATTGCCTGTCTTAAAAACCACAATGTGTGATTATAAACAGCACTGACATTTTAATAATCTACTAAATAAAAGCATCGCCTGAAAGAGGCAAAAGCAAGTGTTTATTGAATTTTTCATGATAGATTGGAGTGCTATATTTAATACATCTGGGCGGTTCTCAACAGGCGTATCAGCAGCTGCTGTAAGGGATTTACCCTGCGAAAACAACCGTCTAGATGTACATTATCCCGCTTATTACATGACTTCTTTCCTCAAAAGCAAAACATTTATACATGAAATATAAAATATCTGAGCTGTAATAATTTTATCAAACACAAAGCTGACTACAAAACGGCTGAATTAAATATGGAGTGGGCCTATTCAGTCACAAGATGGCGCCAAATATTCACAAACCGCTGCGTGAAAGATTTGAATAAAAATATGTATATGAATATATTCACTAATGGTCACTTTAACTCTTTTAATTAAACATAAAGCTGACTGCAATTATGGCTGAATGCAGCATACAGTATTGATTCACAGGAAGGTGCCAATAATCAAAAACAGTGAAAGATTTAATTGAATATATTTAATGATCATTTTAACTAATTTATTAAACAAAAGTAATTACAAAAATGGCTGAATGCAGCAGTATTAAGTCACAGCTGGCGCCAAACAGTCAAATACAGCGGTGTGACAGATTTGAATAAAAATTTATGAATAGGTCACTTTAACTCTGATTAATAAGCTGACAACAAAAACGGCTGAATGAAACACAGTATTCAGTCACAAAATAACGCCAAATGGTCAAATACAATGGCAGATTTTGAATATGCAATAATGGTATTTCATTAAACATAAAGCTGACTACATAAACGGCTGAATGCAGCATACAGTAGGCTACTGAGTCACAGGATGACGCCAAATAGTCAAAAAGATCGGCGTGAAAGATTTTAATAAAAATATGTATCCGCTTGTTAAGTCCTGACATATGGGATACTGTTTCTGGGTCCAAGGCGCTACTTAGTTATTGAGAAAATATTTGTTTCCCTGCTGAAAAAAACAGCTTAAACCAGCCTAACTGGTTGGCTGGTTTTAGCTGGTCAACCAGGTTGGTTTTAGAGGGGTTTTGGCCATTTCCAGGCTGGTTTCCATTTCCAGCCTGGTCTTAGCTGGGCAGGCTGGAAAATGACCAGCCTAAACCTGGTTAAAGCTGGACATATCTGATTTGGGGTTAAAGCTGGACATATCTGATTTGGGTTTAAAGCTGGACATATCTGGTTTGGTTGGGCTCCCAGCCTGGCTAGGCTGGTCAAGCTGGTTTTAGCTGGTCATGGCCAAAACCCCTCTAAAACCAGCCTGGTTGAGCAGCTAAAACCAGTAAACCTGCCTAAACTGGTTTAAGCTGTTTTTTTTATCAGGGTTATGATGCCTTTTTAGTCATATAACACATTAAAGTGATTTTTTAAACATAAAATCATTGTGTACACTCTGAACTTTCTGCATCACAGATTTTAACCATTTCATTGATTCATTTTCTTTTCGGCTTAGTCCCTTTATTAATCTGGGGTCGTCACAGCGGAATGAACCGCCAACAATCCGCCTTCCGCAACCCATCTCTGGGAAACATCCATACACACTCATTCACACAGATTCACTACGGACAATTTAGCTTACCCTATTCACCTGTACCACATGTTTTTGGACTTGTGGGGGAAACCGGAGCACCCGGAGGAAACCCACGCCAACACGAGGAGAACATGCAAACTCCACACAGAAATGCCAACTGACCCAGCCAGGGGTCGAACTGGGCTGTGAGGTGATTGTGCTACCCACAGCGCCACCGTGCTGCCCTATTTTAAACATTCTGGCCATCTGATGCTGGGCATGGTTATATATTGCGATCATGATTTTTGAAAGTATTACATCGCTTAGTAATCGTTTATTATTACCATTTGTTGAGCCTCCTCGTGCATTTTGATAGAGCGCTTGGATCTGGAAGCTGCTTCGCGTGACATCAGATATGCTGGTCAAGAAGATTCCAATGAGAGTTCCCGGATGAGCCTGTGTTATTAGTTTCAGCAGTTGTTATTTTGGAATAACATACTGACCAGTCAGAATCAAGTATTTCAGAGAGCTGTGTAAAAATAGTCTGTAAGCAAAAAGAGTTTATTTTTCATTTGCATAATGTCGAGGTATTTTGTGTGAGAAACAGTGTCGTTTCATTAAAAATTAGATACTCGAATACACTTATACTACTGTAACTTTAGTTAACTACATAGTGACAATGAACTTGAAGATTAAGAGTAAGATAAACACATTTTGTAAGATGGATTCACAATGTTATAGCTAAATATTAAATTCAGCACATTTCGAAACATAATAGTTTTAATAACTCATCTCTAATAACTGATTTATTTTATCTTTGTCATGATGCAAGTAAATAATATTTTACTAGTTATTTTACAAGACACTTCTATAGAGCTTAAAGTGACATTTAAAGGCTTAACTAGGTTAATTAGGTTAACTAGGCAGGTTAGGGGAATTAGGCAAGTTATTGTATAACGATGGTTTGTTCTGTATAGACTATCGAGAAACAAAATTAGCTTAAAGGGGCTAATAATATTGTCCTTAAAATGGTGTTTAAAAAATTAAAAACTGCTTTTATTCTGGCCGAAATAAAACAAATAAGACTTTCTCTAGAAGAAAAAATATTATCAGACATACTGTGAAAATTTCCTTGCTCTGTTAAACATCATTTGGGAAATATTTAAAAAAGAAAAAAATAATTCAAAGGGGGGCTAATAATTCTGACTTCAACTGTACATATATAGCCTACCCAATTCACCTGTACCGCATGTTTTTGGACTGTGCGGGAAACCGGAGCACCGGGAGGAAACCCACGCAAACGCAGGGAGAGCATGCAAACTCCACACAGAAACGCCAACTGACCCAGCCGAGGCTCTAACCAGTGACCTTCTTGCTGTGAGGCGACAGCTCTACCTACTGCACCACTGCGTCCCCTATATAAATATATTTAACATTGACAAAGACTAATAAATGCTTTAAAAGTTATATATTGCTTCATTATTGTTAATGCATCTAGTAACGTTATCATTCTTCTTTCTCTTCTGCCAGCTCAGCAGATATATTTTCTGCAACACTTTGAATACATTTATACCACATTTATACATGATTTCACCAGAGGCAGACCTAAAGGCAAACTATTGTGTTACTCGACCAACTTTAAGCCTCAGAGATTCAACTTCCATTACAGATATTTGTGTTTGTGATAGTTTAATGATTTCAGCAAGAGGTGGATGTTTAATGAATGAACTTGTCGTTAATAATTGAAGGGCCAGGAATTGGCATCCAAACTCTTCCAGAGGGAGAGGAGATGCGTTTCACTTTCACTGACCTCAGGCAAACTAAATGTGTGTGTGTGCGTGTGTGGTCCTAGTATTCATTCCACCAAGTATCGTAGTAGCCATTTTTGACCTTCTGGGGTCATTTTTTATTTGGTTCCCATGAGGAAAATGGCTTATAAATCACACAGAACTAAGTATTTAGAGAATGTAAAAGTGCAGAATGTTTCCTGTGAAGGTTTGGTTGGGGGAAGAGGAGAAAATATACAGTCTGTACAGTAAATACATCGTCTATAGGATAGCCTTTAGATGCGCGTTTGTGTATAAAGAAAAACAATAGAAATGTGATGTCCTCATTTAGATAGATGAGTAAACATGTTTGCTGATGAACTCATGATTAAAACAAGTCTGTTAAGCCTTCATGTGTGGGTTCTCCAATCCAAAAACTACACAACATGTCAGTGAATATGGAAATGAGCATAACGATTTAGCCAATGTCTAGGTTGCGCTTTAAAATCTTGTACATGTATAAATCAATGGAATGTGCCCAGTATGCTAGAAAACCAAATGTGTGTTTGTTTGTGTACTTGTTTTTATATCCCTGTGGGGACTTAAACCTGAATGCACACAGACCCATGGGGACTTGTGACACCTTTTGGCCACAAATTGAGGTTCCCATGGGTAAGCATGCTTATAAACACACAGAATTAAGTGTTTTGAAAAAGTAATACTGCAGATTGGTTCCTGTGATAGTTGGTTTGGGGGTAGGAGGAGTGAATATATGGTACAGTATGTACACACATCATTACAGCTACTACATGAGAGTCCACACCGAGATATAGGAACAATTCCTGTGTTTGTGTGTGCGCTGTTGGTTTGTCTTATCTCAGACTATCTCAGGTGGCATCTGCTGTGTCAGTGTCCATTCTCCCAAGTAAACAAGGCCCTCATTAACTATTTATTCACCCACACAAGGAAAAGAGTGACCCACGCATCTCCAGAGACCGCAGAAGTGCCCACTAAGGTGGTTTGGGTGAAATCGTGATGAACAGAGCTGTGTAGCTGAAGCGATGAGCGTCCGTGGTAGTGGTTTATATTTCAGTGAAATCTAAGCAAGAAGTTTGTGGCCTATTCCACTATACAGTACGCAGAACCTCTGATGACAGATGTGGAACAAAATAGGGGCCAGTACAAGAAAAGAAAGTGTGTGTGTGTGTGTGTGTGTGTTTAATAAACTAAAGACCACCACATATAGTTAGGTAATAAACAATTTTATTTTACTTATATTGTGTAATACAATAGTCTAGGATGCATTCAAATATTTCAAATAAATGTAAAATGAAAATAGTAGTTCATTTAGTGGCAGTGCAGGCGTATTGGTCAAATACAAAGCAGTCAGCCTCCTCTCAGTCAGTGTTGACTTCTCTTTACACAGCATTTTGCAGCCCTGCGTCAGTGCATTTAGAGGACGTGCTGGCGTCTCTGTTTCAACTCTAAATAAAGGATATAATGCTTACTTTAATGTGCCGTTTCTTTTTCTCTCGGTTCAATGAACTGTGTACAGTGGCAGACAGACAGAGTTGTGTATATATTATCCATAAGTACACTGTTAACAATTTCCTGTAGAATCTACAATAACTCACTGGCAGCAGTTTATCAGTAACCTACTGTAAATTATTTACAGCAAAAATACTGTATTTACATTTACAGCACTATTTATCTTGCTGTATATTTCTATTTTCAGTATTGTTTACCTTTACTGTAAAATATACAGTCATTTTCACAATACAACTTTAATATACAGTATCATACCGCATATCTGTCCTACAGTAAAATACAGTTAATATTACGGTTAACAACTGTGCAATTTACAAATATTGTTAACAGACTATATATATTGCATGCATGATGTTTTTGGGTGGTAAGCTTTGACCTGTTGAATAATGCAGTGAAAGAGGCTAGCTGCCTGCCACATCTCAATAACAATAAATTAAAGTGCTTAACACTTTTCCCATAGAAATCTGATATAATATAATTATAATATGACATACAGGTTCATGTTTGGATTCCTCGAATATAAAATATACATCATATGTGCAACATGTTTTAAAATATTACATATTTTTTTCAACCAGAAATTACAAATGTATATGGTCTCATAGCTATAATTTTATATATTCATATGGCCATCAGCGTTCCGCATGGGTTCTCTGGCATTAAATAGTTTTATAACTCAACTTTATAAAGTTGAAAATAAGTACTTTAAATAAATACTTAAAATACTTTAAATAAGTCAAATACTACAATATTGTGATTATGTTTTTTGAGGAAAACAAGTGAACAAAGTAAAATGACACTACTTGTATAGACTACAGCATGGATATTTTTGTAGTCAAGAATTTGATTTCTGTCTATACAGAATTGTCTTGTAAAAGTAAACCTACCCTGGCAAATATTTAAAATAATAAAATGATGAAGAACTGGTCACACACACTTCATTTATAAGCGTATGAATACATTTTTAAAAGGCGCATTAGAAGGTTTTCGCCACATGATGGCGGTCATAACACTCTTAATCAATAATCCATTTCCAAAAAAATAGCCTGTGGTTTTTCATAATCTGCTGTAAATTAAATTGTAAGGTTATATGTAATATAGTTTTTAAAGTCTACTTTTTAAAAATTGCGTTCCGGGAACACGTCAAGACAAATTAAGAAAAACAGCCTAGTCATCAAACATAACGAGAACCACCTGACATAGGGAATATTTCCTGGAAATGTTATTTTACGGACTTCTATGGCATAATTAAGAATCTGACAGAACTGACTCGTAATGACAGAGTTAAATTCATGAAAATACCAGGATTGCCCAGTCGTCTGACTGAGTGAAGTGTGATTTGTGATTCCCCTTTTCTAAAAGCGTCATAGTGAAATTCATCTAGCGGTCAGGGCTCGATGCGCATGGCGATCATTCCTGAAATATATTAAAGGTATCCTGGAAATCAGGAAATATTACAGGTGCTGGTCAAGGATCACCTCCTCCTCACTTTTCTTTTTCCTTTGCAGAGGAAAGTCCCTCAGACTCCCGCGAGAGGCTGCCAGCACAGAAAACACCTCGGCACCTGCTGCTAATGTAAAACCAAAACATAGCTAGGCTATTTCTGCCACAGAATTTTAGTATGATCAAAATGCTCTGAAAGAAGTTGTTTGCTGATATGGAGAAGTTCCGCAACAGCCCACATGAAAAATGCTAGGCTATACTTGCTATAAATGCTATAAATTATATGAATACATTGTTTCTGAACTGCAAGGCTATTAGCTTATTTACAACTTGTTAATAGCATAGTATTAATAGTGAACTGATAAACTGTAGGCTACTAAATGCACAGTAAATTTGACTCTTTTTTTACAACAGTGTAGTAAATTTGTACAAAACTACAGTATGTTTTCTGTTAGGCTAGTTTATTTAATTGTGTTAGCATTTAGCAGAATTACTACAATAGACTAGGCAACTACAAGTAGGCTACTTTACTATATTATCGTTCAGAAAGCCTCTAGTAGGCTACTAAATTACTAATATTTATGTCAGAGTGACTGATTCTTTCATTTCACTCTTTAATTTCACATTCATGATAATGAATAATATTTAGATATAGTTGCGAATCCTCCATATTCCATAATCCTCTAATTCACCATAGGTGTAAGCTGTGAATGTGTCATCTGATTAATAGCCATTATTCATTAATAGAGTGCCTACTGGTTCACTTGAACTTCCGGTTTGAGGCTTCCATTCAACAGAACTGAAACAGATGATACGGTTGAGCTAAAGTTAAAAAATCCATATCCGCAGGGAAACTGAATGAGAGGTATGTTTTCTTTTGTGCTTTATTTTCATCCATTATGAAAATAATGCTATTTGTGGTATTTTACATGATGATAGTCCAAAAGTACCCCTGAAATCAAATTTAGTATAAGTTTTGGGATGATAGTATATATGTTCGTCTTAAGGTTATTTATATATAATAAGCATTAAAGGAAGACTTCACACAAAACTCACTGTTTACTCACCCTTCACTTGTGCCAAACCCATATGACTTTCTTTCTTCTTTTGAACACTAAAAGGGATATTTTGAAGACAGCTGGAAACCAGTAACAAGTGACTTAGTGTTTGGTTTTTCATACTACTGTATGTTGTAATCAAAAGAAAAAGGAACTCATAAGTTTGGAACCACTTCTGGGTGAGTAAATAGTGAGTAACTTTTCATTTCTGGGTGAACTACCCTGCTGAAAAATCCAGCTTAAACCAGCCTAAACTGGTTGGCTGGTTTTAGCTGGTCGACCAGCCTGGTTTTAGAGGGGTTTTGGCCATTTCCAGGCTGGTTTCCAGCCATTTCCAGCCTGGTCTTAGCTGGTCAGGCTGGGAGTTGACCAGCTAAATTCAGCTTGACCAGCCAAAACCACCTATGTCCAGCTTAAACCAGGCTGGTCAAGCTGGTTTTAGCTGGTTTAAGCTGGTCATTTTCCAGCCTGACCAGCTAAGACCAGGCTGGAAATGGCTGGAAACCAGCCTGGAAATGGCCAAAACACCTCTAAAACCAGGCTGGTCGACCAGCTAAAACCAGCCAACCAGCTTAGGCTGGTTTAAGCTGGATTTTTCAGCAGGGTATCCCTATAAAAACAAGCAATTCTGGCTTTTTTGCTTCACAAAGAGCCTGGTTTGACCAAGTTCAACCTTTTACCAATCTTTGTTGATGTTGTAACAACATTCCAACATTACAATCAGATTTGAGGGATAGGTTTATGTCAACTTTAAACACGCAATCAAGATCTGTGCAATCGGTGCTGTTACATCATTGTTATCCACCTACAGTAATAATTCCCTCTGATTTTAGAAATAATAGGTTTAAGGAATTAAGTTTGGGAGGGACTATATTCCTATGGTATTTTATAGCTACATAAGACCTGAGATATATTACCAAGACACAGTCATTTCGAAATTGAATATTTTTGCTTATGGTTATTTTAACTCTACTATACTGCTTATTGTGATGCTTGATATTGCATATAGCCGGCAGCTAGCTCTCTGCAACTCTCACATGGTCGCCCACTGATGCTAAGCAGGGCTGCGCCCCGTCAGTACCTGGATGGGAGACCTCATGGGAAAGCTAGGTTGCTGCCGGAAGTGGTGTTAGTGAGGCCAGCAGGGGGCGCCCAACCTGCGGTCTGTGTGGGTCCTAATGCCCCAGTATAGTGACGGGGACCCTATACTGCTCAGTGAGTGCCGTCTTTCGGATGAGACGTTAAACCGAGGTCGTTAAAAATCCCAGGATATCCTTCGAAAAAGAGTAGGGGTTTAACCCCGGCATCCTGGCCAAATGTGCCCACTGGCCTCTGTCCATCATGGCCTCCTAACCATCCCCATATCATAATTGGCTTCATCACTCTGTCTCCTCTCCACCAATCAGCTGGTGTGTGGTGTGCGGTCTGGCGCAAAATGGCTGCCGTCACGTCATCCAGGTGGATGCTGCACACTGGTGGTGGATGAGGAGATTGCCCCCCTATGTGTAAAGCGCTTTGAGTGCCCAGAAAAGCGCTATATAAATGTAAGGAATTATTATTATTATTATTATTATTATTGCAAACTAGGGATATTACACGTCAAAATAAAAATGTACTCATTATTTACCCATCCTTTATAAGTTACTTTATTTTGTTGAACACTAAAGAAGTTAAAAGAAAAATGAAAACTAGTAGCCATTGGCTTCTGTAGCTGGAAAAACAAACACTATGGAAGTCAATGGTTACCTGTTTCCAACATTTTTCTAAATAACTTCTTTTGTGTTCATTAATGAAAAGAAAAATCTAACTGTTGGTAACAAGTGAAGTGTGAGTAAATAATGACAGAATTTTCAGTTTAGGGAAAACCCTGCAGGCACAGGACATCAATGTGACGTCATATTGGCGTTGTAACCCAAACTTCGTGGGATGCTTCATTTCGTTTGGAAATGAAAATTGGGTTGACGTCAGAATCCAATGTTAGGCTGATGTCAATGTCCAACGTCGGCCAGCTTTTGCAGTTTGGTTACTGTTCAACACAACCTAAAAACTACAAAATATCAACACCTAATGATGTTACCGCTTGACGTTGTGTGAGCGTTATCACTATGAGGTCTATTCGGCGTTGGATTTTGGTTGCCATACTTGACGAATAAATGGCAGTATTTGACGTCAACACGACGTTGACTTAAGATGTTAGCTCGACGTTGGATTTTGGTCACTTTACAACACAACCTAAAATCAACCAAATATCAACGTCATTTCATGTCATTATGATGCTGGCGAGCTAATTCTAACCTAATATTAATCTCTTATGTTGTCTTAAAGGGACAGTTCACCCAAAAAGTTACATTTACTCACTATTTATGCTCCCTCAAGTGATTTCAAAGCTTTTCTTTAAAAGTTTCTTCCTTTGACAATAAGACACTTTGAAAAAATCTGAAAACCCGTAACCATTGACTTCCATAGTAGGAAAGACAAATACTATGAATGTCAATGGTTACAGGTTTATATTTATCCATTCATTCATTTTCCTTTCGCTTAGTCCCTTATTTATCAGGGGTCGCCACAGCGGAATGAACCGCCAACTACTTTAGCATATGTCTTACGCAGCCCTTCAAGCCACAACCCAGTACTGGGAAACACCTATACACTAGCATTCACACACACAATCATACAGTACAGCCCATTTTGTTTACCCAATTCACCTACAGTATAGTGCATGTGTTTGGACTGTGGGGGAAACCGGAGCACCTGGAGGAAACCCACGCCAACACGGGGAGAACATGCAAAGTCCACATAGAACTGGCCCAGCCAGGACTCAAACCAGCAACCTTCTTGCTGTGAGGCAGGTTTATATCATTTTTCAAAATATCTTCTTTTGTGTTCAACAGAAAAAAATAAACTCCTAAAGTACTGAAACATGTTAAGGGTGAGTAAATGATGATAGAATTACACGTTTTGGGTGAACTATCTATTTAATACTTGTAATGTAATCTAATGTAATGTGTATTTATATAGCGCATTTATTGTGTATGGCCATACACCCAAAGTGCTTCACAATCATGAGGGGGGTCTCTCAACACCATCACCAGTGTGTAGCATCCACTTGGATGATGCAACGGCAGCCACAGGACAAAAGCGCTAGTGCGCTCACCACACACCAGCTATTGGTGGAGTGAAGAGACAGTGATAGAGCCAATTCGGTGGATGGGGATGATTAGGAGGCCATGATGGGTAAGTGCCAATTGAGGGACTTTGGCCAGGACACCAGGGTTACACCCCTGCTGTTTGCGAGAAGTGCCATGGGATTTTAATGACCACAGAGAGTCAGGACCTCGGTTTAACGTCTCATCCGAAAGACGGCGCCCACTGACAGTGTAGTGTCCCCTTCACTTTTACTGGGGGATTAGGACTCACACAGACCGCAGGTTGAGCGCCCCCTGCTGGCCTCTTTAACACCACTTCCAACAGCAACCTAGTTTTCCAATGTGGTCTCCCATCCAGGTACTGACCAGGCTCAGCCCTGCTTAGCTTCAGTGAGTAACCGGCCTCGGGCTGACTACTTCATAGTTTTATAACATTTCATGTGTGTGTGTGTATGTGTGCTTTGTTGTTGTAGACATTCTTCTCATTCACCTACAGCAAAATTCTTGTAGATTCACAGAAAACTGCTTAGTTGCGCAAACAGAAATAAGGTGCACACACCAGCAGGTTATATTGCCCATTTAGATCCTTTTGCACTCTAAAAGAGTGTAATGCTTTTACCTTGGGTGTGTTCCTGAAAGAAATCAATATTTATATCTGTCTTGTGACCACAGGCTGTGTAATCCTACGCCAGCAGAATGTCCTCCGCCTCAATGTGGTGGCCGAAAAATTCCCAGTTTTTGAATAAAAGCCACTGGTTTCCTCCAAAGACAACGGTATGCATTACTGAAATCCCACACACCTCACTTCTGTTCCAGAGGTCAGTAGGACAAAGTTTAGAAAGTGACATCTACATCTAATAATATGAAGTGTTAATTTAACAATCTAATCTCATTGTATCGCCTGTTCTGTTTTGCTCTCGCACAGAAACTCCCCCACAACGTGCAACATCGTCACACAAAGGCCTGGTATGAACTCTGCAACTATTTAAAGGAGCAGAGCACAGTTTCAGCACTGCCATGACTGGAATAGCAAATGTGCATTGATTTCTGAAGGTTAATTTATTTCTGTGACGCAAAACAGAGCTTTCAGCATCATTACTCCGGTCTTTGTGACACACGATCGTTCTGAAATCATTTGCTGATTTGTAGCTCGGGAAATACAAGTAAAAATGCATTCATATTTTATTTTTACAATAATATGACACAATGCTGTGTCATGTTTTTGTGAAAACTGCATTGTTAGTTCTCTGATGCAATTTTTAACGTTATTACTATCATTTTTAACTGTCAAATGATTATTCAGAAGTAATTTTATATGCTAATTAATTTATATGCTTATTAATATAAAAAATGCATCAGTTTTAACTAATATGACACAGCATAATAAAAAGTCAAATAATAGGAATATTTTGCACCATTAGGAATGTCTTTACTGTCATTTTTTAGTAGTTTTAGTGCATGCATGGGTGGCACGGTGGCTCAGTGGTTAGCACTGTTGCCTCACAGCAAGAAGGTCACTGAAGGTCACCAGTTGGCATTTCTGTGTGGAGTTTGCATGTTCTCCTCGTGTTGGCGTGGGTTTCCTCCGGGTGCTCCGGTTTCCCTCACAGTCCAAACACATGCGCTATAGGGGAATTGGATGAACTAAATTGGTTGTAGTGCATGGGTGTGTGAATGTGAGTGTGTATGAATGTTTCCCAGTACTGGGTTGCGGCTGGATGGGCATCCGCTGCATAAAACATATTCTGGAATAGTTGGCAGTTCTTTCCGCTGTGGTGACCCCTGATAAATAAGGGACTAAGCTGTAGGAAAATGAATGCATGAATAAATGAATAGTGCATGAATAATGAATAAAAGTCTTGAAAAAGTCAAACTGGGCTAAAAAAGAAACACTGTGCCTTTAAGGTATTAAAGCCAATTAAAGCTTACAGTACCAATAATAGAGCAGCAAATGATGACAAGTGTTTGTGTGACAGAGGACATACATATAGTCCAGTTATGCAGACATAAGTTCTAAAACTTACTTTGGGTTAGCTTGCAAAACCCAGCAGTCCACAAATTCATTCCTTCTCACATCCAAGACAAACTCCAAACTCTTTGTTTTCAATATTATAACAAGCTTGTGGTGTGGTTTGTGTGATGCCATTTACAGTGCTCATGAACTGAGAAATCAAAATTCCCTTGACCTTTTGACACCAGTTTCATCCTGTAAGTTTCTGAACTCAAAACGTTCTCATGAGTCGAAAAACACTTTTATATTTAAGCCACAGGTTGTGAATGAGTCACTGCATTATGTAAAACTAGCCTAGAGTTCAAACTAGCCTAGAGTGTCGTCTTCTGTTAAAAACTAGCCTAGAGCGCCGTCTGCTGTTAAACTAGCCTAGAGTGTCGTCTTCTGTTAAAAACTAGCCTAGAGCGCCGTCTGCTGTTAAACTAGTCTAAAGCGCAATCTGCTGTTAAAAACTAGTCTAGAGCACCGTCTGCTGTTAAGAACAACCCTAGAGCGCCATCTGCTGTTAAAAACTAGCATAGAGCACCATCTGCTGTCAAGAAATAGCCTAG
The DNA here is from genome assembly GCA_903798195.1 of Danio kyathit. NCBI lineage: Eukaryota > Metazoa > Chordata > Actinopteri > Cypriniformes > Danionidae > Danio > Danio kyathit. Next base: position 3,557,868 of record LR812537.1, read on the forward strand.
AGCATCATCTGCTGTTAAAAACAAGTTTAGAGCACCGTTTGCTGTTAAAAACTAGCCTAGAGCGCCGTCTACTGTTACAAAATAACCTAGAACGCCATCTGCTGTTAAACTAGCCTAAAGCAAACTAGCAAAGTTAGCCTAGAGTGCCACCTGCTTTAAAACTAGCCTAGAGCGCCATCTACTGTTCAAGACTAGCATAGAGTGCCGTCTGCTGTTAAAAACAAGCCTAGAGCGCCGTCTGCTGTTCAAAACTAGCCTATAGTGCTATCCGCTGTTTAAAACTAGCCTAGAGCGTCGTCTGCTATTGTAAATTAGCCTCGATTCCCATCTGCTGTTAAAAACTAGCCTAGAGCGCCATTTACTGTTAAAAACTAGCCTAGAGCGCCATCTACTGTTTAAAAACTAGCCTAGAGCACCATCTGCTGTTAAAAACTAGCCTAGAGCGCCATCTACTGTTAAAAACTAGCCTAAAGCACCATATACTGGTAAAAAACGAGAATAGAGCGCCATCTGCTGTTAAAAACTACCCTAGAGGGCCGTCTGCTGTTAAACTAGCCTAGAGCGCCATCTGCTGTTAAAAACTACCCTAGAGGGCCGTCTGCTGTTAAACTAGACTAGAGCGCCGTCTGCTGTTAAACTAGACTAGAGCGCCATCTGCTGTTAAAAACTACCCTAGAGGGCCGTCTGCTGTTAAACTAGACTAGAGCGCCGTCTGCTGTTAAACTAGACTAGAGCGCCATCTGCTGTTAAAAACTAGCCTAGAGGGCCGTCTGCTGTTAAACTAGACTAGAGCGCCGTCTGCTGTTAAACTAGCCTAGAGTGTCGTCTTCTGTTAAAAACTAGCCTAGAGCGCCGTCTGCTGTTAAACTAGTCTAAAGCGCAATCTGCTGTTAAAAACTAGTCTAGAGCACCGTCTGCTGTTAAGAACAAGCCTAGAGCGCCATCTGCTGTTAAAAACTAGCATAGAGCACCATCTGCTGTAAAGAAATAGCCTAGAGCATCATCTGCTGTTAAAAACAAGTTTAGAGCACCGTTTGCTGTTAAAAACTAGCCTAGAGCGCCGTCTACTGTTACAAAATAACCTAGAACGCCATCTGCTGTTAAACTAGCCTAAAGCAAACTAGCAAAGTTAGCCTAGAGTGCCACCTGCTTTAAAACTAGCCTAGAGCGCCATCTACTGTTCAAGACTAGCATAGAGTGCCGTCTGCTGTTAAAAACAAGCCTAGAGCGCCGTCTGCTGTTCAAAACTAGCCTATAGTGCTATCCGCTGTTTAAAACTAGCCTAGAGCGTCGTCTGCTATTGTAAATTAGCCTCGATTCCCATCTGCTGTTAAAAACTAGCCTAGAGCGCCATTTACTGTTAAAAACTAGCCTAGAGCGCCATCTACTGTTAAAAACTAGCCTAGAGCGCCATCTGCTGTTAAAAACTAGCCTAGAGCGCCATCTACTGTTAAAAACTAGCCTAAAGCACTATATACTGGTAAAAAACGAGAATAGAGCGCCATCTGCTGTTAAAAACTACCCTAGAGGGCCGTCTGCTGTTAAACTAGCCTAGAGCGCCATCTGCTGTTAAAAACTACCCTAGAGGGCCGTCTGCTGTTTAACTAGACTAGAGCGCCGTCTGCTGTTAAACTAGACTAGAGCGCCATCTGCTGTTAAAAACTACCCTAGAGGGCCGTCTGCTGTTAAACTAGACTAGAGCGCCGTCTGCTGTTAAACTAGACTAGAGCGCCATCTGCTGTTAAAAACTAGCCTAGAGGGCCGTCTGCTGTTAAACTAGACTAGAGCGCCGTCTGCTGTTAAACTAGCCTAGAGTGTCGTCTTCTGTTAAAAACTAGCCTAGAGCGCCGTCTGCTGTTAAACTAGTCTAAAGCGCAATCTGCTGTTAAAAACTAGTCTAGAGCACCGTCTGCTGTTAAGAACAAGCCTAGAGCGCCATCTGCTGTTAAAAACTAGCATAGAGCACCATCTGCTGTAAAGAAATAGCCTAGAGCATCATCTGCTGTTAAAAACAAGTTTAGAGCACCGTTTGCTGTTAAAAACTAGCCTAGAGCGCCGTCTACTGTTACAAAATAACCTAGAACGCCATCTGCTGTTAAACTAGCCTAAAGCAAACTAGCAAAGTTAGCCTAGAGTGCCACCTGCTTTAAAACTAGCCTAGAGCGCCATCTACTGTTCAAGACTAGCATAGAGTGCCGTCTGCTGTTAAAAACAAGCCTAGAGCGCCGTCTGCTGTTCAAAACTAGCCTATAGTGCTATCCGCTGTTTAAAACTAGCCTAGAGCGTCGTCTGCTATTGTAAATTAGCCTCGATTCCCATCTGCTGTTAAAAACTAGCCTAGAGCGCCATTTACTGTTAAAAACTAGCCTAGAGCGCCATCTACTGTTAAAAACTAGCCTAGAGCGCCATCTGCTGTTAAAAACTAGCCTAGAGCGCCATCTACTGTTAAAAACTAGCCTAAAGCACCATATACTGGTAAAAAACGAGAATAGAGCGCCATCTGCTGTTAAAAACTACCCTAGAGGGCCGTCTGCTGTTAAACTAGCCTAGAGCGCCATCTGCTGTTAAAAACTACCCTAGAGGGCCGTCTGCTGTTAAACTAGACTAGAGCGCCGTCTGCTGTTAAACTAGACTAGAGCGCCATCTGCTGTTAAAAACTACCCTAGAGGGCCGTCTGCTGTTAAACTAGACTAGAGCGCCGTCTGCTGTTAAACTAGACTAGAGCGCCATCTGCTGTTAAAAACTAGCCTAGAGGGCCGTCTGCTGTTAAACTAGACTAGAGCGCCGTCTGCTGTTAAACTAGACTAGAGCGCCGTCTGCTGTTAAAATAGACTAGAGCGCCATTTACTGTTAAACTAGACTAGAGCGCCGTCTGCTGTTAAACTAGACTAGAGCGCCGTCTGTTGTTAAACTAGCCTAGAGCGTTATCTGCTGTTAAAAACTAGTCTAGAGCGCCGTCTACTGTTAAAAACTAGCCTAGAGCGCCATCTGCTGTTAAAAACTAGCCTAGAGGGCCGTCTGCTGTTAAACTAGCCTAGAGCGCCGTCTGCTGTTAAAAACGAGCCTAGAGCGCCATCTACTGTTAAAAACTAACCTAGAGCATCGTCTACTCCTAAAAACTAGCCTAGAGCACCATCTGCTGTTAAAAACTAGCCTAGAGCGCCATCTACTGTTAAAAACTAGCCTAGAGCGCTACCTGCTGTTAAAAACAAGACTAGATCGCCGTCTGCTGTCGAAAACTAATCTCATAATGAAATAAAGAGTGAATTTTGATGCATTTTGAGCATCTCAGAATTGATGCAGAACGGATTTCACGATTTTTCACCACAGCTTTACTATTACTGCAGGTGTTTTGAAATCTTCAACCTGTTCAGTGAGTCTTCGATTACACTAGTGTCAAACTAGTGAGAAAACATCAAGAAATGTCACCAAATTTTCACTAAGTCTCAGCATTATTGAGGGGAAATTCTCTGAATGAAAGCCTACGCCTCTGACTCATCTGCTCATTCACTTGTTGTTCTTCCGTCTGAAGAATTAAAGACTCACAACCTGTTCTGCACGTCACACTTCTCTGTGGTCCACAAGATTACACACCATACAAGGCCAAATCAGCTCAAAACCTCAGCTTCTCAAGCTCAGCTCCAACCTGAAGCTCAAACCCTTCATTTTTACTACGTCACAGTGTGGTCGTGTGTTCCTCAATGATGGGCAAACCGTGATGAAATGACAGAGATGCCACATGGTTTCACTGCGGTCAGCCCACGCATGGCCATACACATGAAGACGGGTGAGAGCGGAAGCAGACGTTTGTGTGTTTCTCGCTCAGACGTCTGATGGTATGTTGGTGAAGCCAGCGTGTGGTTAACCTCCACTGTAAACTGCATGCTAAATCTCTCACCGCCAAAACAGTCCTGTGGTGGATTCAGAGGGAATTTTGGTATTACATCATAGTTTGAACTAAACTCGGGCGACACGGTAGCTCAGTGGTTAGTACTGTCGCCTCATAGCAAGAAGGTTGCTGGTTGGAGTCCCGGCTGGCTATGTTGGCATTTCTGTGTGGAGTTTGCATGTTCTCCCCGTGTTGGCGTGGGTTTCCTCACGGTGCTCTGATTTCCCCCACAGTCCAAACACATGCGGTACAGGGGAATTGATTTGCTAAATTGGCCGTAGTGTATGAGTGTGTGTGAATGAGTACGTATTGATGTTTCCCAGTACTGGGTTGCAGCTGAAATGTAAAACATATGCTGTATAAGTTGGCGGTTCATTCCGCAGTGGCGACCCCTGATGAATAAAGCGATTAAGCCAAAGAAAAAAGAAGGAATATATGCATTCCTTATGCATTATTTTAGCATATTTCAAGATAATGCAAACAATATTGTAACATTTTTTGTAACATTATTGCAAGTACACACACAAACACATAAACAAAGACTTTATATTAGAAATTTCTTCTAAAACAACTGGATCTTCTTTAAAATAAAAAAGTATGTTCCTCAAAGTGTTTAGAGATTTAAAACAAGGCTGTTTTGGTTCACTGAAACTAAAATAATCGGTGTTATGTGAAATAAAAGCAACGGAAATATAATATTTATGCATATATTTTGCCAAGATAATATTTCTAATTCTCTACAAACTAAAACAATAATAAAAAACCCAAATAATATTATAATAATTAAAAAAAAAATGATAATATTATTAAAACTAACAAAAATATAACCAAATCACAAAATTTTATCTTTAATTAATAATTTTGTTTTATTAAAATACATTTTTTTTATCATTTAATTATTATTCATTCATTCATTTTCTTTTTGGCTTAGTGTCTTTATTCAACAGGGGTTGCCACAGCGGAATGAACCGCCAACTTATCCAGCATATGTTTTACACAGCGGATGCCCTTCCAGCTGCAACCCAATACTGGGTAACATCCACACACTCTCACATGCACACACATACACTACAACCAATTTAGCTTATTCAATTCCCCTATAGCGCATGTGTTTGGACTGTGGGTGAAACCGAAGCACCGGATGAAACCCATGCCAACACGGGGAGAATATGCAAACACCACACAGAAACACTAACTAGCCCAGTCAGAATTTGAACCAGCGACCTTCTTGCTATGAGGCGACTGGGAGCCACTGTGTCACCTATTTAATTATTATTTAATTAATAATAATTAATTAATTTATATATATATATATATATATATATATATATATATATATATATATATATATATATATATATATGTATATCTTCAAAAAAACAAAACAACAACAACATTGTACTAGAGTATACTTTCACAGCAATGAAATACGATATAATCAAATGAGATTCAACATTGGGTTACTGATACTGAGCATATCCATTCATTATTAAATATAAATTAAAGTTAATAGCACTTAAAATTAGTTTAATTTTCTTTATGCTAAATAATTTCTCTAGATTTCGGTCCTTAAAGTCCGTGTGAAATTGAAATTTACCATGTTTGTTTTGCTAGCTCAGATTGTTAGGGTTGTTGCTAGATCGGATACGTTTGCGGCCGGAAGTTAACGAGAATTAATTATATTATTTATGAAATTTCCGATTGATTGTATTTTATTACCGTCTACCCCCACCCCAACCCTAAACCCAACCGTCACAGAAGCGTAAAAACAGTAGTTGTACCGAGTATTATTTATGTTATCTATTAAATTACCCAATAAATTGTATTTTTTAACCCCAACCCTAAACCCAACCGTCACAATACTGTTAAAATATTAATTATTGTTATACAGTGTCATAAAAAAATGCCGCTATATTAATGTGCATATCGCACTTCCGGCCGGCCGCTTATCCGATCTAGACTTTACCGATTGTTAGCGTTTGTTTGCAACGAGGGAAGGATGTGCGAAAAGAAAGCCCCGCCCCCTACTCAATATTTCGTTTCAGTTGAAAGTACATCATACATCCATATACATTTATATTATATAATTATATTATATCTATTATATAATGTCTACGATACATCATATAACATACTGAAATAAAAGTCTCAGAAACTTCACGCAGACTTTAATAATGTGACGTGGAGATGTTTGCTGCTCTGTGTTTTTGTTCAGACCTCGTGATGATGCTTTAATCAATGGCTAATGAAGAAGAATCAGTGGGTGTTTCCGTTTTCAGATCTATAAATATGTTGGGGTTTAGTTGGTTTCACAGTCTGATAAACAGAAGCGTCTAGAAGGGGAATTCACGTCATGTTCCCCTTTTAATGGTACGAGAGGAAAGGTTTTCATATAACATTTAAAATGGTGATCTATAAAATGTCAAAAAAGTCCTCGAGAATTCTGATGTACTGAATGAATTGCTGATTAGTTTACAATATTAGTTTTATTAATTTAACATGTCACAAACTGAACAATAAATTTCTGCTCTGAGGTTTGATATTAAAGTAAATTATGTTTTTTTGTTATATTGTTTTAATACAGGGGGCTTGGTGGCGCAGTGGGTAGCACAATCGCCTCACAGCCAGAAGGTCACTGGTTCGAGCCTCGGCTGGGTCAGTTGGCATTTCTGTGTGGAGTTTGCATGTTCTCCCCGTTGGCGTGGGTTTCCTCCAAGTGCTCCGGGTTCCCTCACAAGTCTAAAGACATGCGTACAGGTGAATTGGGTGAGCTAAATTGTCCGTAGTGTATGAGAGTGTATGGGTGTTTCCCAGTGATGGGTTGCAGCTGGAAGGGCATTCGTTGCGTAAAACATATGCTGGATAATTTGCCGGTTCATTCCGCTGTGGTGACCCCAGATTAATAAAGGGACTAAGCCAAAAACAAAATGAATAAATGAATTAGTTGTCTTTTCTCAGATCAAATAAACAATTAAAATAAAAAATGTTATGCTTATTGAACATCACAGCCCTTTTTTAATTTCTCAGTGTAAAAAAAAAAAACAAGCACACACACATATATATATATACAGTTGATGTCAGAATTATTAGCCCCCCTTTGATTATTTTTTTGTTCAATATTTCCCAAATGATGTTTAACAGAGCAAGGAAATTTTCACAGTATGTCTGATAATATTTTTTCTTCTGGAGAAAGTCTTATTTGTTTTATTTCGGCTAGAATAAAAGCAGTTTTTAATTTTTTAAAACCCATTTTAAGCTCCATATTATTAGCCCCTTTAAGCTAATTTGTTTTTCAATAGTCTACAGAACAAACCATCGCTATACAATAACTTGCTCAGTTAACCTAGTTAACCTAGTTAAGCCTTTAAATGTCACTTTAAGCTGTATAGAAGTATCTTGAAAAATCTAGTAAAATATTATTTACTGTCATCATGACAAAGATAAAATAAATCAGTTATTAGAAATGAGTTATTAAAACTATTATGTTTAGAAATGTGCTGAAAAAATCTGTCCGTTAAACAAAAATTGGGGGGAAAAAAATTATATATATATATATATCAAATCCAAACCAATATGACCAAATAAAAACCACATTTATTACTTATTCATTTATTCATACATTGATTTGAAAATTAAAATGAATAAATTACATGTTTTATCTAAAGAATATACAGTTGAAGTCAGAATTATTAGCCCCCCTTTGAATTTTATTTTCTTTTTTAAATATTTCCCAAATGATCACAGTATAGGCTAGTTTTTCACAGTATGTCTGATAATATTTTTTCTTCTGGAGAAAGGCTTATTTGTTTTATTTGGCTAATAAGTCAGGGGGGCTAATAATTTCAACTGTATATATAAAATAATTATAACAAATGTCTATAAACTTGTATTTATATTGAACGTCAAAACATACATTCATCAATACGTTTCTGAAATTAAAATAAATGTAATTTTTAATAATATATGTGTCTTCATCCAATCAGTAAAAATCATTGAAAAATATGTGTTTCCATATTGAACATCACAGCAGACATTTGTCACTCAGTTTAGCAAATTTGACAATAATAAATATAAAAATATAAATTATAAATATAAATAAATTATTATTAATTATAATATAATAATGATAATGATAGTAATAATAATAATAATAATAATAAATTATTATTATTATTATTTTAAAAGAGGCGGTGGAAGGTCAATTTTATAATAACTGTTTATTTTAATAGCTTATATTTATATTAAAAACATGTAATTTAACAATATTAAAATCAGTGATAAATGTGTAATATGAAAAAAAAAACTTGATTATATAAGCCAATAGAGTGATGGTGGTGGGGTGGGGGGGGCTCTCAAAAGCTTAAAATCCCGCCTAAAATGATGAGAATCCTGTATGGCCTGCTGGTGCTTCAGCAAGTGTTTATGCTGTTAACCTGCAGCAGTTTAGTGTTGACCTGCTCCACACCGAGAGCGAATGCTGATTAATGACTGCAGGATCACAGCCAGCACTGACCCGACCTCTGCATGTGAGGTATGAGTGACCTCTGATCTTTATGTAGATCATTCTTTGTCCATTTTAAATCTCAGTAAAGCCGCTTCTCTGGAAGCCTAAAAATACACAAAAACACACGCATAAATCTTCAACCCAGGCTCATTGAAAATATGTGTCTCAGACTACATTTCTGTAAAATGTAAAAATCCATTGCTCGGGGTATGTTTTGCTGCACGTTTCAGATGACAAATCCACTAGAGGGCGCTGTTTACATTTTTTATAAATTTAAAATACATTACTTAGAGTATGTTTTGTTCTACATTTCAGATACATATCTTTCTTGTACATGTACAGGTGAAGGTGGGGCTTGTCGTACAGATCGCCTAGAAAGCTACCGACCTAAAGTCTTCCTTAAACACAACTAATAATGTTTTCAAAAGCAGATGAAAGAGAAATCATGTAGTTTTTCCTTTTACTTTAATTTAAATTCTCCAAAATTGGAATTCATATTGGGAATCACCAATAAAATTAAACAAGATCTGTCTCTTTAGTTTATTTCTAAACATTCGAGTCACAGAAAATCTGCAGAAACTCACGTCTGGTCTGAGCCCCTCCCCCGGATGATTCTTTAGTCTAGCGATCGAAGATTGGCTCCTGTTCTAGAAGGCGGGGCTTCATTTGACATATTACAATTTTTCTTGTTTGCTTTGACCTGGTTAAAGAAACTAGGATCCACTCCATTTTCCTCATCACTCTCCCATCAGAGCAGAAGACATGTCCTGCATATGTGTAAACTCTTTCTCATTGGGTTGACACATTTTCCCCAACATTTTTCAAAACAGTTAACACGGATGTTATTCAAGCAGTCCAAAATCCATTGTTTTATTATGGGAACCAAACAGAAACCATCTATTCCTAACCATTAGAAACTACCAAGATCAGTATGAAATCACTGAAGCACTGGTTTGACACTCCTTCACACAAATCTTCAATTAGCAATCAGTCTGCAAACCTTGTAAAACAGTGGAGGGTCTGTGTTGTTCTGTGCCAGCATGGATGGAGGAGGTCAACAGTGGCTATGTCTTATACTCACAATAGATTTGACTGTATTTTGGTTTACATGTGTTTTCTCTAATATTTACAGTATTTTATTACTTTTGTCTGTTTTGTTTTTTTACAGTATTTCAGTTTTCAGTCACAGTTTGAAAAAATGTCATGAATTCAATGTAAATTTAATCAAAGCATTTCTTATTCTGGATTCAATTCTTTTGATTTGACAGCCCAAATAGAAAGACAACAAACAAGGGCAATAGGCTACAATGGCAAGCAATGGTGCACTGATTCACACTGAGTTCTGTATTTTGTTGTCCATTGTGTAGTGATTGATTAAAAGAGCTCATATACTTGTTTGCAAGTTGTGTTGTTTGAAGGTAAGATTAGCTTTTGTTGCATATTTTAAATGTTTTGACACGGTATGTGCATTTTGCAAGCAAAATGTGTCATTGTGACTATGAGGGTCACTGTTTGTTAACAGGCCTGTGTGGTAAGTGTTTTGAAAATGTGGAGTTTTAGTTGATGGCTGCATCAACAGCAAGAAAAACTGTAACCGAAACACTTTTCCGCAATCAAAACTATACAAGTGACACGTTTTGTGTATTCCAGAGTCTTTGAATGCGCTCGAAACCTGCCGGAACTACTTTAGCCGTGCGTTTATGTGAACACACACTTTAGAATGTTCATCAGCCAATCAGAATCAAGCATTCATCCTCCTTGTAGCATAATATATAACAAGCTCTCCTTCAAGTGTCACTAAGCACCAATTAAACCGCTTTAAAAAGTCAGAATTTTCATGATATGTCCACTTAAAAATGCTGTCTAAAACATATCTGTGAATGAACAGTTTCTGTAGTTTGTGTGTTTTTCGTTTATTTACGGTTGTGAATTGCATTATGGGATGTTGATCTCTGCTCTGTCGACTTTTAATGTTGAAAATTCAACGCTACAGTTTAACAAAGTGACTTTTATTGACATTTTAGGAGTTTGAAATAATATAATGTATAAGAAATAGAGAAATAAGTCATGTACTGTCAGTTTATTATAAGGTTTTTGTAGCGTAATATACAACACCAACACAGAGAATAAAGCACTGCAAACTATTACAAATGTTAATAAAAGCCACTTTTATTAAGGGTAAAAGTTGTTGGAATAAAGATCAAGATCCTACAATGCAATTCCAAAGCATAAATAAATCAAAAATAAAAACACGAATCACGAAAAATAAAAAACTGCTAATTTCTCAATACATTTTTTACAGGTTTTGGGGGTCCGGAGTGTGTCCGCACTGAGCATCTTGATTTATTGACATCTTCATGCCAAAGAGTATTTTACAGCAGGCGAAGCAAGTGAAATATTGAAGTTGTCACCGGCCTTTTTAGGGCTTTAACCAAAACATGTCACGGCAGAGAAAATAACCGTGATGCTTTCCAGAGGCCCGTTTGTTTGGGAGTTTGACAAAAAAGCCCCGTTGGGTCAGCGGGCAGCTCGAGCGGACAGACCCATGGTCAGAGCAGGGGAATGTGATATATTGTGGCAGGAAGATTGAAGCGGAGCAGCATGGCCTCAAGCCCAACCGACCAGCAACAAAAACAAAGGCCAGAGGAGAGCATACCATGGGGGAGGATGAGAAACGCTCCCAAATCCCTAACATTACGCTCAATGCCCAGCCTGCCATTCTTCATTATGAGCTCTGCCACGTTTAATAAGAATTAGAGTCATCGGGAAATAACATGAGTGCTGGAAATACGACTGATTGTCGAGAATTTTAAGTAGGGTTTATATCAAAAATGGGTAATTTAAAGAAGCTGTTCATGCAAAATGTAATGTTCGGTCATCATTTATAGGCTTGCATGTGGTTTCGAACTCGTATGTTGTTTTGTTTTACATAAATGAAAAGACTTTTCACACAGCTTTTTTTCTCCATACATTGTAAAAAATATCCGTAAATTAGCAGTTTTCTGTATTTTGTGATTCATGTTTTTACTTTTCCGTTTATTTATGGTTTTGAATTGCATTATGGGAGCTTGAGCTTTCGTCCAACAAGTCTTGAATCTTGAAAAGTTAAAAAAAGTGACTTTAATAAACATTTTTAATAGTTTAAAGTGATATATTGTCTGTTTTGGTGCTGTAAATTACGCTACAAAAGCCTTGTAATGAACTGCCAGTACTTTTTCAGTTATTTTACAGACTTACTTCTCTATTTCTTATACGTTATACTATTTTAAACGACTAAAATGTCAATAAAAGTCAGCCGAGATCAACATCCCATAATGTAATTCACAACCGGAAAACACTTTGATATTGTTTTACAGTGTACAGTAATGTAAAACCATGCACATTTTTTATTTTGTAATTTAAAAAAGTTAATTTTCAGCATAATAAAATTAAGGCAACAAGACATTTCTGTGTATCTGTATTTAATTTCTGTAATTACATTTATAAATACAGTTTTGATCCATCTCTTACATTTTAACCCATTCTTAAACCTATTCATACCTCTAAACCTGTCTCTAACCTTACCTGTTTCAAACCTCAATAGCGTCATAAGTGTTGTGCAATACAATATAAATACACTGTACGTATTTATTGTTGTAGTTAAGGCCACTTAATGGGACAGTTCACACAAAAATGAAAATACTGTCATCATTTACTCACCCTTTCCTTGTTCTAAACATTTAAAATATTCTTTATTCTTATAAACACAAAAGAAGATATTTTGAAGAATGTAGAAAACCTGTAACCATTGACTTCCATAGTGTTTGTTTTACCTACTGTGAATGTCGATGGTTACAGGATTTCAGCATTCTTCAAAATACCTTCTTTACAGACCTTTATTATTTTCTATCTTCTGTTGAACACCAAATAAGATATTTTGAAGAATGCTGAAAACCTGTAACCATCCACTTTCACAGTAGGTAAAACAAACACTATGGAAGTCAATAGTTACACGTTTTCAGCATTCTTCAAAATATCTTCTTTCCAAACCTTTATCATTTTCTATCCTCTGTTGAACACCAAAGAAGATATTTTGAAGAATGTTGAAAACCTGTAACCATTGACTTTCACAGTAGGTAAAACAAACACTATGGAAGTCAATAGTTACAAGTTTTCAGCATTCTTCAAAATATCTTCTTTCCAAACCTTTATCATTTTCTATTCTCTGTTGAACATCAAAGCAGATATTTTGAAGAATGTTGAAAACCTGTAACCATCCACTTTCACAGTAGGTAAAACAAACAATATGGAAGTCAATGGTTTCAGGTTTTCAGCATTCTTCAAAATATCTTCTTTTCTATTCAACAGAAGATAGAAAATTATAAAGCGTTGGAAACACTTGAGGGTGAGTAAATAGTGAGTAAAACCGGTAACCATTGACTTCCATAGTGTTTGTTTTACCTACTGTGAAAGTCAGTGGTTACAGGTTTTCAGCATTCCTCAAAATATCTTCTTTCCAAACCTTTATCGTTTTCTATCTTCTGTTGAACACCAAAGAATTTATTTTGAAGAATGCTGAAAACCTGTAACCATTGACTTAGTGTTTGTTTTACCTACTCAAAAGTTGATAGTTACAGGATTTCAACATTCTTCAAAATATCTTCTTTCCAAACCTTTAGAATCATCTGTTGAATAGAAAAGAAGATATTTTGAAGAATGCTGAAAACCTGTAACCATTGACTTCCATAGTGTTTGTTTTACCTATTGTGAAAGTCGATGGATACAGGTTTTCTGCATTCTTCAAAAAATCTTCTTTCCAAAACTTTATCAATTATCTATCTACTGTTTAACACCAAAGAAGATGTTTTGAAGAATACTGAAAACCTGTAACCATTGACTTCCATAGTGTTTGTTTTACCTACTCTGAAAGTCGATAGCTACAGGATTTCAACATTCTTCAAAATATCTTCTTTCCAAACCTTTAGAATCATCTGTTGAATAAAAAATAAGATATTTTGAAGAATGTTGAAAACCTGTAACCATCCACTTTCACAGTACAGTAGGTAAAACAAACACTATGGAAGTCAATGGTTACAGGTTTTCAGCATTCTTCAAAATATATTTTTTTCTATTCAACAGAAGATAGAAAGTTATAAAGTGTTGGAAACACTTGAGGGTGAGTAAATAGTGAGTAAAACTGGTAACCATTGACTTCCATAGTATTTGTTTTACGTATTGTGAAAGTCAATGGTCACAGGTTTTCAGCATTCCTCAAAATATCTTCTTTCCAAACCTTTATGACTTTCTATCTTCTGTTGAACACCAAATAAGATATTTTGAAGAATGCTGAAAACCTGTAACCATTGACTTCCAAAGTGTTTGTTTTACCAACTCCGAAAGTCGATAGTTACAGGATTTCAACATTTTTCAAAATATCTTCTTTCCAAACATTTAGAATCATCTGTTGAATAGAAAATATATTTTGAAGAATGCTGAAAACCTGTAACCATCGACTTTAACAATAGGTAAAACAAACACTGTGGAAGTCAATGGTTACAGGTTTTCAACATTCTTCAAAATATCTTCTTTTCTATTCAACAGAAGATAGAAAGTTATAAAGCTTTGGAAAAATTTGAGGGTGAGTAAATAGTGAGCACATTTAATTTTGTGTGAACCACCTCTTTAAAAAAAAGTGGGACCCAATCTAATTTTAAGTTTGTGCGGATTCTTCCTAAGACACAGAAAGTGATTCAGCTCTTTTCTTAGCATCAGTCTGATGCCCTAAATTACACTATAATCACGGTGGAGTCAGATCACAGTGATTTACGGTGCTTTCGCTTTCTCCTTCTCTGTGACAGTCTCTACGTCTCTCCACTGGGACACGTCCTACATGTTGGCCCCCGTCCCGTAATCTGCTTCCACTGAGCTGTTATCTGAAGAATAGGAGACACCATTGTCCTTCTCCTGAAACACTCATCTTGGCCTGAAGAGATGGCCTGTTATTTGTTCTCCTGATTTTTCACAGTCTCTTGTGTGTATATAAGGGAGGTAAACAGTCGTGGATGAGCTCAATAAATGTTGGTCAAAACTTCTCTTAAACACATTTAGAAGCACTCTTAATGATCTATTTGAGACGTGTTTTTAGCAATGCTTTAGGGTTAATATTAGTGAAAGCGTTTTTCTTAAAGGAACAGTACACTCATAGAAAGATATGTAAGCCATCCTCTATCTGAGATATCCCAAAATAACATGATTTGTCTTTCTTCGCTGAAATACAGATATGAATCAAGACGGATAACTGAAAATAAGGCTAAAATACACCGTCTTTTGGTCCAAATAAAGTGATACTTCCATTGGGAGAAATTTTGATTCTGATTTTCACTCAAACAGTCCAAGATGTGACAGACAGTGGCTCAGTGGTTAGCACTGTTGCCTCACAGTGTAATGTGAAGCGGACGCTAACCAAGGAGGTGGGGATCCAAACGCAGGTTTATGAAACAGATGGTCAGGCAAGCAATGGTCAACACAGGGGCAAACAGACGTATACGGGCAATCCAGAGTCGTAGTCAAATACACAGGCGAATGTTCAAAACAGGCAGGCGCCAGACCACGTGAAACAAACAAAACAAAGCAAGGTTCAAACACAGAAGGCGTCGTAATGTTCACTAACAGTATAACAAGACTCAGCAACTAGTGTGTGTGTGTCTGTGTTGCTTTTAAAGTCCATGCGATCAGTTTTGAACAGCTTCAGCTGTGTGTGTAAGCAATCATGTGGGATCTAGGCCAGGTGTGTGAGTGAAGTGCATGACTGGAACTTATACCGTTCATATACCGGTATGACTAGTTCATATACCGGTGGATATGTAGTCCTTTAGCGATCTGCGTGTTTACCAGTGATCTGCCAGGATTAGATCGCTGGTGATTGTAACACACAGCAAGAAGGTTGCTAGTTCGAGTCCTGGCTTGGCCAGTTGGCATTTCTGTGTGGAGTTTGCATGTTCTCCCCGTGTTGGCGTGGGTTTCCTCCAGGTGCTCCGGTTTCCCCCACAGTCCAAACACATGCGCATATAGGGGAATTGGATAAACTAAATTGTCCGTAGTGTATGAGTGTGTGTGAATGAGTGTGTATGGGTGTTTCCCAGTACTGGGTTGGGGCTGGAAGGACATCAGCTGCATTAATCATATGCTGGAATAGTTGGTGGTTCATTCCACTGTGGTGACCCCTGGAAAATAAGGGACTAAGCCGAAGGAAAATGAATTAATGAATGAGTGATCACCATTTTGAGAGTGAAAAAACATATACAGGCACAACAAAATTAATATACTGTGGCTCCTGGTGATAAATTGATGTCTTATACTTTAAAAAATGGATTGTTGTATAACCCAATGTTCAATCAAACATGGACAAACTTAAATGGTTAACTTGTTAACAATGGTTCAGCAGCGGGACCACGCCTCACTTTGCCTCTTTAACCAATCACCTACTCCCTAAAACTTATTTAAGGCAGACCGGCCCTCTAGCACTGTTCTTCTCATTCTCTCGAACCCACCTTCCCTCCCTCCCTCTATTTCCTTGCTGTCCATTAACAATCATTATAACCCTCTCTTCCCTCCTACACTCTCAAAAATAAAGGTACACGAGCTGTCACTGGGGCAGTACGTTTTCAAAAGATGCATATTTGTACCCAAAGAATCCACATTGGTACCTCAGAGGTGCATATTTGCACCCAAATGTACCTAAAAAGTACCTTTGAGGTACCAATATGAACCCTTCAGGTACAAAATTGTGCCTTTTAAAAAGGTACTGCCCCAGTGACAGCTCATGTATCTTTATTTCTGAGAGTGTAGGTTGAATCGGGGCGTCCAATCACTCTTTAATACTACAGAGACGGTATCCCCACTCTGAGTTTATAGGCATCGTCATAGGACGTGTGATCAAGCGACCTGCCTGTTCACTATTTATCCTCTTACCTCCGTTACCCTGACCACTCCTTTTCATCCATACAATAAAGTCTAGCTCAAAGTGTGGCGTGGTTCATGCTGGTGAACATGTTAATAATTTCAATTAAATTTAAATCACACTTTTTAACCCAATGGTTGGGTTTGTCCATATTTGACCCACCATTGGGTTACAACAACCCATCATTTTTTAGAGTGTATGAAGTTTACATAAAAGCTGAACATTATTACCTTAAATTTGCATCAGCAAACATTTCTGAACACATACTAAATAGAGGCACTGGATGCAAACACACATGTGAGCTGATGTACAGTTGAAGTCAGAACTATTCGCCTTAATGTTTTTTTTTTTTAGATTTCTTAAATGATGTTTAACAGATTCAGGAATTTTTCACAGTATTTCCTATAATATTTTTTCTTCTGGAGAAAGTCTTATTCGTTTTATTTCGGCTAGAATGAAAGCAGTTTTTAATTTTTTAAAACCCATTTTAAGGTCAATATTATTAGCCCCCTTACGCAATATTGTCTCCAGAACAAACCACTGTTATACAATGACTTGCCTAATAACCCCAACTTACCCGAATTAACCTAATTAAGCCTTTAAATGTCACTTTACGCTGAATACTAGTGTTTTGAAAAATATCTAGTCTAATATTATTTACTGTCATCATGGCAAAGATAAAATAAATCAGTTATTAGAGATGAGTTATTAAAACTATTATGATTAGAAATGTGTTGAAGAAATCTTCTTTCCTTTAAAAACAAATTGATGAAGAATAAGGGATCCTATTATTCAGGAGGGCTCATCAATTCTGACTTCAACTGTATGTGAATAATGTTTAGTCGTTTCAGTTTATAGCACCTCAATGTATGGTCATTGACTATGTTTTCTGTATATGTTTTCTTTTATGACTCTTACAGTGATGCAGAGACCTTGCATTCTGAATCACCAGGTTTCATCTATTTAAAACCCTAGTTTAACCTGTCATTCTTCTTTGGAAGAAAAGTCCAAGGTGGAGTTGAGGGAACGTACATTTCTGCTCCTCCTCTGTCACAGTGGGCTGATCTCGAATCAGTCTGTGTGGCTGCAGTAGCGCTGTTTGACTGTGTTCGGGCTCAAATACGTAGGCGTCCGTCCTTCTTTCAAAATCACTGCAATGAACAACAACGAATGCGGTTTTTTGGGTCGCCGATCACCTTTAAGTATTGATAACGATGACTTTCGGCCGACTGCACGCGACGATCGCCGACGCAAGACGCGGATCGTCACCTGCGCGCGCGATGCGTAAAAGCGCACAATGACAACGATATGCGCGCACTGCGGTTCCGCCGCACTTAATCCGAATCTGGAAATGTGAAGGGTTTGGGATTAGGAGGCTGCTGGGGTGATGAGAATTGCCCTCCTTTGTTCGCGCAGATGAGGGACTGACGTGTTCCCGGGGGATTTTCAGTCGCAGTTCAAGCCCTGACACTGGCGAGTCGGTCAGAATCACACACACACCTACACACATATGCACACACACTCACTCTCAAAGCTGCTATGACTTCCTGCATGCGTCCGTACTGTGATCTGATTGCTCTTCGCATGCTGCTGCTGCTCATCTCGGTGCTGCTCCTGCTCGTGAGGTCCAATTCGGGTGAGTTCGGATGATTATCGACACACTTTTTGTTGTGTGTTTCGTTGTTTTGACCTTGTTATCTCCCAGCAAGGTTCTTTGTAAATGATCTGATGGAAATGAATGAAATGTCAGTGTTTACATGCGGAGCAAGTTGTCACGCTGTTTGTAAATTCTGGGCTTTGGGTCAAAACTTGACTTTGGACCACGAAACGAGTCGTAAGTTTCTGTTTTTATGAAATTGAGATTTATACCTCACGTGAAAACTGCGTAAATTAGCTTTCCTCTGAAGTGTGGGCTGTATGAATAGGACAATATTTGGCTGAAATACAGGTATTTGAATATCTGGAATCTGAGGGTTTAGGAAAAAAATCACAATACTGAGGAAAAATCGCCTTTAAATTTGTGCAAATTAAGCAGCAACGCATATTGCTAATCGTTTTTAAATATTTACAGTAGTAAATTTACTAAATATCTTCATGAAACATAATCTCAAATTAAATTTCTCATGATTTCTGGCTTAAAATTACATAGTTTTGACCCATACAATGTATTTTTTATCAGTTAAGATAATAATAGGCTGGTTTTGTACTCTAGGGTCAAATATTGACACATTTATTTGTATCATTTTGTTTAGCAACAAGAAGTGAACACTGTGGCCGGTTATAAATTCCGACTTGGGTCAAGTTTAATGTGGATTTTAACAGAGAGATTGTGATAAGATCTTGTTATTTTTCATTAAATGTCAAATTTATAATTAAGCTTCTCTGAAGTGTTTCTCGTTTAAGCAGTTAGACATTTATTTACTTCTGACAAGCACTTAATATCCTATATAAAAGCCTGTATCTCAGCTTACAACATTTTTTAAGAGTATTTTGCTAGCATTATGACTTGATGTTAACTGAACTTAAAATCTTTATGTAAAAGTTACGTGAAGAAGGAAACATTAATGTTACTTTTGAATGAAATAGTAACACTAACTAGTAATACTCAGCTGTAGTGGATTAGAAACACAATCCATGATGATGATGATAAATAAAGAATAATGAAATATCGCTGAAAATTAAGTGGTAGGTGACGCAGTGGCGCAGTAGGTAGTGCTGTCGCCTCACAGCAAGAAGGTTGCTGGGTCAGTTGGTGTGTGGAGTTTGCATGTTCTCCCTGCGTTTGCGTGGGTTTCCTCCGGGTGCTCCGGTTTCCCCCACAGTCCAAAGACATGTGGTACAGGTGATTTAGGTTGGCTAAATTGTCCGTAGTGTATGAGTGTGAATGTGTGTGTGGATGTTTCCCAGAGATGGGTTGCGGCCGGAAGGGCATCCGCTGCGTAAAATACGTGCTGGATAAGTTGGCGATTCATTCCACTGTGCCGACCCCGGATTAATAAAGGGACTAAGCCGAAAAGAAAATGAATGAATGAATGAATTAAATGGTAATGTTATTGTGTTAACATTGTGGCCTTGCTTATTGTTTACAACTGGCATTAAGATGCATTTGTGTCTTCCGTGTCAACTTGTGATTCACACCTTAACACGAGGCGTAAAAAAATGTGGAGGTTATTAAAGAGCACTGGTCTCGTTTATAAATGTGGCATATGCACAAAATAGCGGCGTAAACGTGCATACGCCACTTCCCCCGCAAAAGATGCAGGCTATAAAAAACTAACTTGACTTGAGAATGTGCGCAGCTGTAAGTAAATATATGTAACTTATTTATTATTGACTCAGTTGGACCACTTTTAATCATGTTAGTCGTGATCATTAATAAATGAATTAAAATTTAATTCCATGTATGTTCACTTTTAGGAAGATTTCTACACATATTTTAGAAATCAGACGTCAGGTAACTCATAACAAACATTGCATTAACGTTTAAGATAACCTTGTTTGAATATTTGGAGAATGTTATCGAATACATTAACTTTATTTACTTCATATTTCTAACAAAATCAGCATCTGAATGTTTCCAATTGTGACAACTTGCCCCATACTGTCAATTCAGTTCATTTCATCTTTATTTCTATAGTGCTTTTACAATAGATTGTGTCAACGCAGCTTAAAATAGAAGTTCTAGTAAGCTGAAGCTGTGTCAGTCCAGTTTTCAAAGTTGAAGTCCAGTTTAGTTCAGTTCAGTGTGGTTTAACTCTCACTGCTGAAAGTCCAAACACTGAAGAGCAAATCCATTGATGCGCAGCTCCACAAGTCCCAAAACAAAGCAAGCCAGTGTCGACCGCGGCGAGGAAGAAGCTTCACCAATTGACGAAAGTGAAGGGGAAAAAATCCTCGAGAGAAACCAGGCTCAGTTGGGCACGACCATTTCTCCTTTGGCCAAACTGCTTGTGCAGAGCTGCAGTCTAGGCGCCGGAGGCTGAAGAACACTGGACGTCTATCGTGGAGAAGCGGCAGGTGTGAGTAGGTCACCAGCAAGTGTTCAGGCTGACCCAAGGGATCAACGTGGAGACTCGTCTGTCACTGGGGTCTTTCAGGAATCAGTCTGACCACCACAGCATCTGCTTAGGATACGGCCTGGTCCAGGATTATGGAGACAAAAGTACTCTAGTTTTGAACTACGAGAGTGTGTCTGAGACATTATCAGGAAGGCTATTCCAAAGTTTAGGGGCCATATATGAGAACGCTCGACCTCCTTTAGTGGATTTTGCTACTCTGGGTACTACCAGAAGCCCTGAGATTTGAGATCTTAACTGTACCTACACTATAAAAAATACCTGTTCATTAACAGTTTCTGTAATTTGTGTTTTATTTCCGGTTGTGAATTGCATTATGGGATGTTGATCTCTGCTCTGTCGACTTTTGATGTTAATAATTCAACTCTACACTGCAAAAAATGCTTTTCTTACTTAGATTTTTTGTCTTGTTTCTAGTCCAAATATCTAAGCATTCTTATATCAAGAAATATTTCTTGGCAAGGAAAATATAATGTCTTGTTTTCAGAAATAATATGCCAATATTAAGTCAGTTTTTCCTTAAAACAAGCAAAATATTCTGCCACTGGGGGAAGCAAAATATTCTTGTTTTTTTCCTTTTGACATAAGATTATTTTGCTTACCCCATTGGCAGATTATTTTGCTTGTTTTAAGGAAAAACTCTCTTTATTTTGGCATATTATTTCTTAAAACAAGACAACATGTTTTGCTTGTCTAGAAAATTCTTCTTGATTTAAGAATTTTTAGATATTTGGACTAGAAACAAGACAAAAAATCTAACTAAGAAAAGCTTTTTTGCAGTGTACAGTTTAACAAAGTGATTTGTATTGACATTTTAGTAGTTTAAAATAATATAATGTGTAAGAAATAGAGAAATAAGTCTGTAAGATAACAGAAAATGTACTGGCAGTTTATTACAAGGCTTTTGTTGCATAAATACAACACCAACCTAGACAATATAGCACTTTAAATGATTAAAAATGTCAATAAAAAGCCTTTTTTTTTTACTTTTCAAGGTTTAAAGTTGTTGGAAGAAAGTTCAAGCTCCCATAATGCAATTTAAAAACATAAACAAACTGGGAAAAATAAAAACATGAATCACAAAATACAGAAACTTGCATTTACTTGCATAAAAGTGGTTCCATAGCATGGTTGTGCACGGTAATCTTTTCCTATTCTCTCTTGATATCTCTCCTCACATTTACTATTCAGATTTGCATTCTTTCGCCGCGCTCAGTGATTTGTTCATCTTTTTTTTTAAGACACTTTCTCTGTAAACAGTGCGCTGCTCCACTCTGACAGGGTCTGTGTCGGACACAAAGGCCCGCTGAAGATCTGAACGCTCGCTCATTCATGTGTAAATGTGTGTGTTTCCCTGTGTTCAGCGGATAACCGTTGCCTGTCTGCCCTCATCTCCACATGTGAAGACTGTCTGAGACGCGGCCCTGAATGCGCATGGTGCTCTCAGGAGGTAATGTGTGCCAGAGCGCCTATTGTTCGGTCTCGGTTTTGAGTGTGTGAAGTGCTCACGTTTATTCTGTAAAAAAAAACACACACACACACAGACACACACTAGAGCTCAAATCATAGAATGCACTAGTGAACGTGGGAACTAGATGCATTCAGTAATTCAATATATCTTGATAATGATACTATGCACAATGTGATGTCATGAATAATTATTTATTGTTTATACTTTTAGGGTCTCTTTTAAGTG
Source organism: Danio kyathit (assembly GCA_903798195.1). Classification (NCBI taxonomy): domain Eukaryota; kingdom Metazoa; phylum Chordata; class Actinopteri; order Cypriniformes; family Danionidae; genus Danio; species Danio kyathit. The sequence continues at coordinate 3,579,972 of LR812537.1, forward strand.
TATTCTAGTGCTGGGCAAAGATTAATCACATCCAAAATAACAGTACACACATGTTCATTATGTCAAAATGAACTTTTATTTTGGATTCAATTAATCGTGATTCATTTTTGCCCAGCACTATTCAGATAGTGGCCAACTATTAAGAACAGATTTATTTTCAAACATTAATATTTTCATGTTAATCTGGCCTACGACATTTGAAATTCTCTGACTATTTAAATGCCTTTTGTTAACTCTGTGCACTCTCAGAAAAAAAGGTACGCGAGTTGTCACTGGGGTGTGGTACCTTTTCAAATGGTACATATTTGTACTTAAAGGGTACATAGGTACCTTAAAAGTATATATTAGTACCTAAAAATTTTAAGAGGAACACTTTTGTACTTTTTAGGTACCAATATGTACCCTTGAGGTATTAATATGGACCTTTTAGGTACAAATTTGTACCTTTTGAAAGGTACCACCCCAGTGACAGCTCACGTACCTTTATTTCTGAGAGTGTGCAGTAAGGCTCCATTTGTTAACATCAGTTCGTTTAACTGAAATCAATGTAACGACAAGAATAAAGGCATTTAATAATAATTGGTGATGTTTGTTTCTTTGTTTAATGCCTAAAAGAGCATTACAAAAATCAAGTGTAGTTAATAACTAATCAAATTCAGTTGTATTTTATAACAATAATCCAGCTATTTCTCACTGTTGATTTCAATGCATTGTGTAACATTTATTTCCTCTGTCATTTTTCTTTGGCTTAGTCACTTATTCATCAGGGGTCGCCACAGCGGAATGGATGCCCTTCTAGCTGCAACCCATCACTGGGAAACACCCATTCACACTCATTCACACACATACACTACGGACAATTTAGATTACCCAATTCACCTACAGCGCATGTCTTTGGACTTGCGGGGGAAACCAGAGCACGTGGAGGACACCCACACGAATCCCAGTTCATCATTCATTCATTTTCTTTTTGGCTTAGTCCCTTTATTTATCTGGGGTCGCCACAGCGGAATGTTTTACGCAGCGGATGCCCTTGCAGCTGCAACCCATCCCTGGGAAACATCCTTACACACTCATTCACACTTATACGGACAATTTAGCCTACCCAATTCACCTGTACCGCATGTCTTTGGACTGTGGTGGAAACCGGAGCACGCGGAGGAAACCCACACGAATGCAGGGAGAACATGCAAACTCCACACAGAAACGCCAACTGACCCAGCCGAGGCTCGAACCAGCGACCTTCTTGCTGTGAGGCGACAGCACTACCTACTGCGCCACTGCATCGCCCCCAGTTCATTATATAACTTTTAAAAGTAGTTTTAATAAATAATACAAGTTTTTGGGTTATTATACTTGTTAAAGTAGTCTGTTTTTGCAGCTTGGGTCAATCTCTTGATAATACATTATATTGTGATTTAAAAGCTTTAACGATTAGCAAACATTTGAGACCATCATAAGTCTAGTAGGAACACATAATATAGAAATAGGATGTGTGTTTATTAATATTGTTCTTCTCACATAATCTTAAAAAAAACAAATTGACTTGGTGTAGCCTAGTGGTTATGTGCGCCGACATATAGCGCCATGGTGCTCACGGAGACCCTAGTTCGAATCCCGGCTTGAAGTTTTATGCCAATCCTTCCCCTTTCTCTGCTCTGTTCTCCACTATCCTATCCCAATAATAAAAATGAAACCCCCCTAAAAACAAATATATATATATATAAAAAAAAAATTTGCACATGTAATCATAGTGTTATTAACTTATATTGATACCTCATAGAAGTTGTCTGCATAAAGTTACTGAAATAAAGCTGGAATAAGATATTCATATTAGAGGAAATAAAAAACTAAACTCGGGCGTCACGGTGGCTCAATGCACTGTGGCCTCACAGCAAGAAGGTTGCTAGGTTGAGTCCTGGCTGAGCCAGTTGGCATTTCTGTGTGGAGTTTGCATGTTCTCCCCGTGTTGGCGTGGGTTTCCTCTGGGTGCTCCCGTTTCTCCCAGAGTATAAACACATGCGCTATAGTGGAATTGGATGAACTAAATTGGCCGTAGTGTATGTGTGTGTTTGTGAATGAATGTGTATGGGTGTTTTCAGGTACTGGGTTGCAGCTGGAAGGGCATCCACTGCGTAAAACATATGCTAGATAAGTTGGCGGTTCATTCCATTGTGGTGACCCCTGATGAATTCTAAGCCGAAGGAAAATCAATGAATGAACTAAACTCATAGGGGAAAACAACACTGATTTGACCTTTAAGGCTTTTAATACATATTTTGCTGATTTTATTAAACTTACTTAATCAAGTTTGACACTTTTCTCACACAAATAAAGCCTCATTCCTTCCCAAAAGTGAGTAAATCAATACTTGTCTATTAAAGTGTGGTTGTGGTTTGGTCAGACCTTAATCAGTCTGCTTTAAGAGTTTTAACTTTCTCCTGTTTATTTTCCCGGGACGGACATTTCATTTGAATGCCGTCTTTGTAAGGAGAGTCACAAATATTCCTGGGATTGTGGTTAAGAAAATAAGTTCATTAACTGGCTGCGGTGCCGGGCACCAGTCAGACTAATCCCTGACCGACATCTCAACAACAATCTTTTAGCTAAAGAGCTTTTCCACGCTCTGTGTGCTCTGAATAATGCCACCCTGCACAACACTTGGCTTATTTCTTCTGGCAGCAGGCTTTTGCAGTGACCCTTGACCTTTTTGATGGTTTGTTTATCTTGACAGAGGTTTCTGGACGGGGCTCATGTAAGCCAGCGATGCGGATCTGTGTCCGACCTGCGAGTCAGGGGATGTGAAGAGGAATTTATCGAGAACCCAAAAGTGAAAGTGGAAGTGAACGCCACCATCGGCAGTTCACAGGTGGCACCAAGAGAAATCACCATCCACCTACGACCAGGTAACAACTAAGATCAGGGGTCTCAAACTGCCGGCCTGCAGGCCATTTACAGCCCCCCTCCTCCTCCCTCCGACCCGCAACTGATGTCAATAATATTACGAGATTCGGCCCCCAAAACATATGTTTTTGAATCACTGTCATTGATGTGCATTTAGCCACTTGTGGTTTTGAGCCCGCACCTATTAGACATTTAAAGTACTGCACTATATTGCACTGTGTTTCAGTTTTACTTTCGTTGTTTTCTCAGTGTGCGGTCGAGAGTAACGCACATGCAGATTATTTCTGGGGCTGATTTAAACATTGAAGTACATGAGCATAGGTGCTCTATTTTTACTAAAGCTCTATTTTTGTAAATATTAAAGGGTCATTTAATTATAATCAGTTTTATACCACCTGTATTTTGTTGAACAAACACATTTTCATGGCTTGACGTTATGCTGGTGGTGTAACAAATATGCTATTTTTGCTAATAATTCATTTAAATGGTCTCATTTAATAGATTTTCCTCATATGCGTATTGAGATTTTGATGTACGTTTTACTGCTGGATGAATTTAAAATGTTAATGTGAATATATACTTAGTTTTCCTCTCTTTGTTGTAGTTTTACAAAAGAGAAAGATATTGAGAAGAACAATTGCCAGTAAAGTTACCCAAACTCTTTCTGTTGTCCTGTTAAACTTTTGGTAAAGCAACAATTGGTTGGGAGACAATGATAACAATCATTATTATCGTTATTATGACTATTTAAATCTCAAAATGCTCATTTAAACAGCCACAGATATATTTAAGCAGTTGTGTGAAGCAAAAAAAAACGTGCTGATTTGTTGATTTGTGACAGGTAATGCTTGAATTATAAACATCATGTCTGTTGTCCTGAGATGCACCAATTACATCACTTTTTTTCTTGTGCTTGAATGTTAAAACGGCCCTCCTATAAATTGTCAGTCACTGAAATGGCCCCCCGCAGTGCCTAATTTGTAAATTGCAAGGTCTCGGAACAGATCGGGGTAACGGATCCGGCATGTTACCTGAGAATGGAGAGCGGGGGAGTGAAGTGAAGAGGGTTGGGGAGTTGCGGAAGAAAGTGAAAGTGAACAGCGGATGAGGGAGGAGGACGGTTAAGGAGGGGGATTGGTAAAATTAGGTGACAAATTAAGCCTTGGCCCCCCGCCAAATTAAGTTTGAGACCCCTGATTAAGATAGATCCCAAATGTGCCATAGGAAACCACTTAACCAATAAAGAAGCAACACATCTTAACAACCTCCACATACACCCTAACAATGCTTTAACAACCCTAAATACCTAATAAACCAGAACGCCTTAGCAACCTCACAGCAATGACACGACAACCATCATAACACCCCCTAGCAACCCAAAACATCTTAGAAATAAGAACACCTTGTACAAAACGAACTCCTTGACAACCACCAAGAACACATTTAGTAAACCGTATTGAAACAAGAGTCAGAAATACCACAACAACCACCAAGAACACCCTAGCAACAGCTTAGCAACCCAAAACAAGTTAGAAATAAGCACCTTAGCAACTTCCTGACAGCCAACAAGAACACTAGCAACACCGTAGTAAATCCTTTAGAAACCGAAACAACTTAGCAACCTCGCAGCAACACCATGCCGGTCAACTAGAACATCCTTAGCAACCAAACACTCTTTAGCACCATATAACTGTGTCAGTACATGCAGAACACAGTAGAATAGTATTGCCATGGCAACCAACAAAAACACCTAAAAACATTTTAGTAAACACCCTAGAAACCAGACTTTTTATAAACCTCACAGTAACACAAAAACAGCCATCAATAATATCCTAGCAACACCTGAGCAACCAGAAAGACCTTAGCAACAAGAACAAAAGAGAGGGTGGGGGGCGTTGTGGTGTTGATGGTGTCGTGGACTATCGCCCTAATTGCCCATGCCTAAATCCGCCACTTCACCTTAGCAACATCATGACACCTACTAAGAACACCCTAACAACTCCCTAGCAACCTCATAGCAACCACCCATAACATGTCATGTCCTGTCTCAGGCAGCGAGGCGAGTTTTGTGATTGAAGTGCAGCAGTTGGAACGCTACCCAGTGGATCTGTACTATCTAGTGGACGTCTCGGCCTCCATGCAGGACAACCTGGACCGGCTGAAGACGGTGGGTTTGGCTCTGTCTCATCAGATGAAGCAGCACTCCAGCGACTTCAGAGTGGGCTTCGGCTCTTTCGTGGATAAACCAGTGTCTCCATACATCGACGTGCACCCTTCTAAACTCCTCAACCCCTGCAGGTAAACACACTGGATCCCAGACTGCAGAAAAAATAGTGCATAGTGACTGCATTGATGATAATTCTGTTCTTAATGATTACTCTAGCAATGTACAATTGAGTTTTATTATTCTCTATAATATAATTAATAAAACAACACTATTAAATAATAAACCTGTAAGAATGTATAAGTAGCCTTAATTTCCGTTCTTATAATAATGATCACTCAAATTGAGTTTTATATAATTACTATGATTTAATATTATAATTATAAAAAAACAGCATGAATAAATAATAAAATTATAAGAATTAGTAAATAGCTTATTAATAATTAAATTATATTATATTATATCGTATTAATAAGTATAATTATAATTAATAAATATAATAAACAAGTATGAGTATAATAAAATTTATATAATAAGTAGCCTCTAAATAATTTAAAAATATAATTTATATTATATTGTATTATATAAAAATTCTGTTCTTGTAATAATGATCACTCTATCAATGTAAAAGGTTTGTTTGTTTATTGTCATTTAATTTCATAATTATTAAAACAACATAAATAAATAATAAACTTTTAACAGTTATTAAGTAGCCTACTATTAATTAAATAATAAAAATACTATTGTATTATATTATATAATAATATATTATATTATATTATATTAGTATAATTATAATTAATAAATATAATTAATAAGCATAAGTATAATTATAATTAATGATATATTACATCAATAAGTAGCCTAATAATAATTTAAAATTATTATTTTATTATATTATATTATATTATATTATATTATATTATATTATATTATATTATATTATATTATATTATATTATATTATAATAATGGTCACTCTATCAATGTAAGAGGTTTGTTTATTTATTGTCATTTAATTTCATAATTATTAAAACAACATGAATAAATAATAAACTTTTAACAGTTATTAAGTAGCCTACTATTAATTAAATAATAAAAATATTTAATATTATATTATATTATATTATATTATAGTAGTATAATTATAATTAATAAATATAATTAATAAGCATAAGTATAATTATAATTAATGTTATATTATATCAATAAGTAGCCTATTAATAATTAAAAAATGTATTTATATTATATTATATTATATTATATTATATTATATTATATTATATTATATTATATTATATTATATTATATTATATTATATTATATTATATTATATTATAATAATGATCACTCTATCGATGTAAAATTAAGGTTTGTTTAATTAATATCATTTAAAGGTGCAGTATGTAAGTTTGACACCCAGTGGTTGAACTAGGTATTGCACTCCTGGATCATAATAAAAACACGCCGGGATGCCAGATTGAGTACAGGAGCGATTTAAACTGTTCTAAATAAAAGCAACGACACGCGATAGAGGGAATATTCTCCATATTAAAAGCAGTTTTGATTCTAACCAACACCTCGAATTGATATTAGAAGTGGCTTCTATTTCAAACAGCTGAACAACAGAAACCTATGACAGATCACCTCAGGTAAGCCTCGTGTGCCTTATTTAGTGCTAAATGCTAACAGTGTGAGTTTGAATGCATTTTACATGACATGTATTGCCATATACTGAAAGCAGAAAGTTCACCTCAGATCTTGAAAATACAATAAACCGTTTGAAATTGAACTTTAGAACTAAACACATATGAGTGATTCAGCATCTACATTTATTGATGTTAAAGAGGGTTAATATGTATTAAATAGATTCTAAACCTTACCGTTTCGTGAGTAAGTGCATATTCTGTGCTTCTGAAAGGCTGTATTTAAATTCCTGTCGTGTTTCGTCTGGTGCAAACAGCTCATCACTATCTCGTCACAGCGTGTTGTTAGGACACGCGATTACAATGTAACCTGCTCACGTTTGTAATATTTATGTCATTTGCTAATTAATAACCTCATGTGGAACTGAATCTGTCTCATTTTGACATCTGATACTGTCCACTGACACTGTCGCATTTCGCTCACGGATGCATGCTTTCAGAGCCTTTCTGAATGAATGAATGAAATACGCTGTTTTCCAACAAGGCAACCCGGAGTGCTGAATTATAATTGGCTAAACTGGCATCTTGCATATGAAATTGACCTAAACAAAGACACCGTTCCGGCACGGAAAAAACATTTTCAAAGCAGAATATCTGACTTTAGCATTGTTTGCCAGTTAAACAAGTATGTTCACTTGGGATGTTTCTTAAATATCTGCACACATATTATGGTATTTTTATGCTTTAGAAGAGTCAAAAACTTACATACAGCACCTTTAATTTCATAATTATTAAAACAACATGAATAAATAATAAACATTTAACAATTATTAAGTAGCCTACTATTAATTAAATATTAAAAATACTGTTATATTATATTATATTATATTATATTTTATTAGTATAATTATAATTAATAAATATAATTAATAAGCATAAGTATAATTATAATTTATGTTATATTATATCAATAAGTAGCCTATTTATAATTTAAAAATGTAATTTATATTATATTATATTATATTATATTATATTATATTATATTATATTATATTATATTATATTATATTATATTATATTATATTATATTATATTATAATAATGATCACTCTATCGATGTAAAATTAAGGTTTGATTAATTATCATTTAATTTCATAATTATTAAAACAACATAAGTAAATAACAAACTTTTAACAATTATTAAGTAGCCTACTATTAATTAAATAATAAAAATACTGTTATATTATATTATATATCTGTTTTTTGTAATAATAATTACTCAATTTATGTAAAACTGAGTTTTATATAATTAACTTTTATATTATAATTATTAAAACAACATAAATAATTTACTTTAATAAATAATTTACTTTAACTTTTAAGAATTGAAATATAACCTACTAATAATTAAATAATAATATTATTATTAGCCGACATGAAAATGAATGAATATTATATTATATTATATTATTCATTCATTTTCTTGTCGGCTTTGTCCCTTGCGGGGTCGCCACAGCGGAATGAACCACCAACTTATCCAGCACGATTTAACGCAGCGGATGCCCATCCAGCCGCAACCCATCTCTGGGAACTTCCACACACACATTCACACTCATACACTATGGACAATTTAGCTTACCCAATTCACCTGTACTGCATGTCTTTGGACTGTGGGGGAAACCGGAGCACCCGGAGGAAACCCACGCGAACCCAGGGAGAACATGCAAACTCCACACAGAAACGCCAACTGACCCAGCCCAGCCGAGGTTCGAACCTGCGACCCAGCGACGTTCTTGCTGTGAGGCAACAGCACTACCTACTGCGCCACTGGGTTGCCCTATATTATATTATATGATATTATATGATATTATATTATATTATATTATATTATATTATATTATATTATATTATATTATATTATATTATATTATATTATATGATATTATATTATATTATATTATATTATATTATATTATATTATATTATATTATATTATATTATATTAAAATGATTAATTACAAGTCTGAGATTTTAGTGTGCATTAATATTTCAACAATTAATCTGCTAATAATCTGTGCTACATTCATTTATGTTAGTTTCATATTGTGTCTTATTTGCTATTTTCACATAGGCTTTCACATAGACATGCCAGTTGATTCCTGTGTCCTCGAGTTCTTCTGTAAATATTATTATTACTGTGTGTCGCTGTGCACTTACTGCTTCTGAGTTGAGATTAGAATTGCACAACTCAGGTTTTTAGATAAAGAGATTGTCCTCATTGTTCAGACAGTGTCTAGTATAAAAGCTTGGGACATGATTTTCTTATTTTGCCTGAAAATCTTGACCTTGATTGTGACATAAATAATAAGACAATGGGAATAGAAAGATCCAAAATGTTTAAATTATATGTTTGATTTGCTTTCTTTTACTTATTTATTTTTAATGTTTTTACAATTATTTTTAATTTAGATAGTATATTATTATTATTATTATTATTATTATTATTATTATTATTATTATTATTACTGTTATATTTTATTATATAATATAAGTATTACACATTGTATTTTTGTTAAAGTAATTTTTTTAATTTTAGTTACAAGTATATATTATTATTACTTATATTTTTTATTGTTTTTTTTTTATTTTCATTATCCTTTTTTATTTATTTTTGGTGCTTCTGTAAATAATATTTGTAATTTTTTTCCTTTTATGCTACGATTGATATTTAACAAATTTATTTATTTATTTTTTTTTTATTTTTTTATTCATTCATTTTTTTATTATTTAATTTTATTAATATAAAATATTAAAATATTAAAATATTAAAAAATTTTATTTATCCATTTATTTTCTGTTATTTTATTTTGTTTATTGTTTTTTTAATCATTCATTTTTAAAATATGTTTTATTTTATTTGTTTTATTTCAGCATTTTTACTGCTACCAAAGCAGTTTTTTTTACAGTTTGTGTGACTTTAGAGCAATAGTTAGACTGAACAGTGTTAAAATGTCAGACATGTGCAGTAATAATGAAGCAGCAGCGGTGTGTCGGTGTGTATATGCGTGTGTGCGTGCGTGCGTGCATGCATGCGTGTGTCCGGCTCACTGACCTCCGTCTCTCTCTCTCAGTGAATATGAGGTTCACTGCAGACCAGCTCATGGCTTCATCCACGTCCTCCCCGTCACCCAGAACATGAGCGAATTCACCAGAGTGATCCAGGAGCAGAGGATCTCAGGAAACATGGACACACCGGAGGGAGGCTTCGATGCCATGCTGCAGGCCACCGTCTGCCAGGTACAGCAACACACCTCAGATCTGCAGCTTGGAGGGCAAACACAAAGGAAAATCCCCATCTGTTATTATAGGTCAGAGATACTGTAACAGGACATGAATTTCATTAGAACTACAAAAATGGGTATTTTGAACAACTACAAACATGGTGGATGTGCAAAATGCACTGTTATAGGCTTAGGTAAAGGGATTTAAATTGTTAACAAATAATATGTCAACTTATGAAACATGTTTTTTGTGTTTAATCTGTGTTTATTTGTGTTTGCAAGCAACATTGTGAACTTTTATGAAGATATCTTTGCTCATTAACGTTTGAATGGATATTGAAGGGTGTGAAATAGGTTTAAACAATATACAAAAACAATGTATTATGTGCATAAAATAATAAAACATGCTGTTTCTAAAAATGCTTATATTCATATTTATAGACACAATACCAAACTTCGGAAGTGTTTAGATATCAATAGTTATTTGGTGGAATAACCAAATTATTATTTTATTTTATTTTATTTTAGTTTTTTTTTTTTTAGTTTTTTTTTAATTATATTTTATTTCATTAATTTAATTTAATTTTTTTAATTTAATTTTAATTTAATTTTCTTATTTTTATTTAATTAAATTTTTTTATTTAATTTTATTTTTAAGTTTTTAATTTAATAAATTTGTTAATTTAATTATTTATTTATATTTTATTTCATTAATTCAATTTAAATTTTTAAATGTAAAATGTTTTTTTTTATTTAATTAAATTGTTTTAATTTATTTTTAATTTATTTATTTATTTATTTATTTTTTATATATTTTTTATTTTATTTTATTTTATTTATTATTATTTTTATTTTTTTTAATTTAAATTTAATTTAGTTTTTTATTTTTTAATTGTTTTTATTTTATGTATTTATTTTTTATTTTGTTTTGTTTTTAATTTATATGTAATTTTTTTTTTACATATAATTCAATTTGATTCATTTTTATTTTATTTTATTTTATTTTATTTTATTTTATTTTATTTTATTTTATTTTATTTTATTTTATTTTATTTTATTTTATTTTATTTTATTTTTTTGACCAAGTGTCATTTTTTGGTTTATTTTTTATTTTGGGTCATTATTTATGATCATGTTTTGCTGTGCACCGAGCAAAAATGATAAATCAGCAAAGTAATCCTCCACATGGTTTGTGCAGTGATTCAGCAGTGTGTGTAGTGGAAACAGTGTGTGGTGTGACATGAACATGCTGATGTTGTTAGTATTTGTTCAGATTCTTCACTGATGATTTGAGAAGAGCAGTTCCTCTGTGTTTGTGCATATATGGACAGTGGGAAAACCTTTAAATCTGTGTGTGTTAGCATGACTGTTTCTGTGTCATCGGGACAGGTTTTCTCTGGTGGTCTCAGCGGAGCCTGCATGTCTCAGGTTTTCCCTGGGAACGGGAACAATGCTTGAAGAGTCAATGATTGTGTCCCAATTCATTATTGTGAAGGAAAAAGTACATACTTCTGAGTGTGTGACATATAACAGTAGGCAAGCTTTGGCACAAAAATACTGCATCGGTCCTGTTGCTTAGTTACGGGTCCTGTCAATCATCTTGTCACATCCTCCACATTTGTTTTAAAATAAATTCGAAGTGTGTTGTGGGGAATATTTGACTATACATGCATCTGCACTTCAAATTTCTACCAGAAATTGTAACGTCCAAATTAACGTTAGCATCAGTTAGCTTTAATTAAATAATTATGGGCGCTATGGTAACACAACAACTATGGTAATTAGTCTGCTGTGGTAATTCTATAGTTGCTATGGTAACAACAACTATAGTAACTAATTTCATGTTGTAATTCTATAGTTGCTATGGTAACAGCAACAGCTATAGTAATTCATCTGTTGTGGTAATTCTATAGTTGCTATGGTAATAACAACTATAGTAACTAATCTCTTGTTGGAATTCTGTAGTTGCTATGGGAACATTAACTATAGTAATTAATCTGTTGTGGTAATTCTATAGTTGCTATGGGAACACAACAGCTATAGTAATTAATCTGTTGTGGTAATTCTATAGTTTCTATGGTAACAACAACTATATTAGCTAATCTCTTGCTGTAATTCTGTAGTTGCTCTAGTAACAACAAGTATAGTAATTAATCTGTTGTGGTAATTCTATAGTTGCTATGGTAACAAAAACTATAGTAACTAATTTTGTTGTAATTCTATAGTTGCTATAGTAACAACAACTGTAGTAATTAATCTGTTGTGGTAATTCTATAGTTGCTATGGTAACACAACAGCTATAGTAACTAATCTGTTGTGGTAATTTTATAGTTGCTATGGTAACACAACAGCTATAGTAACTAATCTGTTGTGGTAATTCTATAGTTGCTATGGTAACACAACAGCTATAGTAATTAATCTGTTGTACTAATTCTATAGTTGCTATGGTAACAACAACTATATTAACTAATCTCTTGCTGTAATTCTATAGTTGCTATGGTAACACAACAGCTATAGTAATTAATCTGTTGTGGTAATTCTATAGTTGCTATGGTAACAACAAGTACTGTATATTCATTGATCTGTTGTGATTATTCTATAGTTGTTATAGTAACAACAACTGTTGTTGGAAATAACTGGCTAATTTTGAGATTTTCTCCCCTATTCCAAGGATACCCGAAGCTTTACTGTTTTTAAACACACTCTAACCAATGTAAATATGATTAGAACTACAAATTTAGGTAGAAAAACTACAAACATGGCAGATGTGTAAGAATGCGGCTTAAAGGGATAGTTCACACAAACGTTTTTATTAACTTTACTCATGTGGTTCCAGTCTTTTATGTGCTATTTGTTGATGTTTTAACAAGTAAGAAAAATGGAATTTAATAACTACCTATTTCTAACATTCTTTAAAATATATGATTTGGGGTTTAAAAGAAGAAAGAAACTCAAAAATGTTTAAAGGAACTTTAGGAAGTAAACAATGACAGATTTTTTTTTATTTTTGGGTGAACTATCCCTTTAAATGGGAAGTTTTACAATAAAAAATGATGTTTGAATGATTTATAATTCATATGTAACCTTGATTTTTGAATGCATATTTAATGCAAACACATTCTCTGCATGATGAAATTAATTCAGAAAGTATTGTGGTGCATGTGACTAGATGATTGACAGTCACGTTACTAAGCAACATGCAGCAGTTCATCACAATGCTTTCTGTTACACAGTCAAAAGTATGTACTTTTTTCACAAAAGAGCAAATACATAGGGTGCACTGTAAAAAAAAAAAAGAAGTTATTTTATGTTTAGCTGCCAGAAAAAAAAACTTTAAAAAAAAATGGCCGTTAAATTATAGAAATTTACCGTAAAACAACAGGCATTAAATTACAGAAATTTCCTTAAATTTGAATTTCCGGTAAATTTCTGTAATTTATGTCTGTTATTTTACTGTAAATTTCTGTAATTTAACGTCTGTTATTTTACAGCAAATTTCTGTAATTTAACATCTGTTGTTTTACTGTAAATTTGAGTCATTTAATGTCTGTTATTTTACAGTAAATTTTAGTAATTTAACGTCTCTTTTTTTCACAGTAAATTTCTGTATTATAACGTCTCTTATTTTACAGTAAAGTTCTGTAATTTAACATCTCTTATTTTACAGTAAATTTCTGTAATATAATGTCTGTTATTTTACAGTAAATTTCTGTAATTTAACGTCTGTTATTTTACAGTAAAGTTCTGTAATTTAACATCTCTTATTTTACAGTAAATTTCTGTAATATAATGTCTGTTATTTTACAGTAAATTTCTGTAATTTAACGTCTCTTATTTTATAGTAAATTTCTGTAATTTAACATCTGTTATTTTACTGTAAATTTCAGTAATTTAACATTTGTTATTTTACAGTAAATTTTAGTAATTTAACGTCTCTTTTTTCACAGTAAATTTCTGTATTTTAACGTCTCTTATTTTACAGTAAAGTTCTGTAATTTAACATCTCTTATTTTACAGTAAATTTCTGTAATATAATGTCTGTTATTTTACAGTAAATTTCAGTAATTTAACGTCTGTTATTTTACTGTAAATTTCTGTAATTTAACGTCTGTTATTTTACAGTAAATTTCTGTAATATAATGTCTGTTATTTTACAGTAAAGTTCTGTAATTTAACGTCTGTTATTTTACAGTAAATTTCCATAATTTAACATCTGTTATTTTACTTTAAATTTTAGTCATTTAACGTCTGTTATTTTACTTTAAATTTTAGTCATTTAACGTCTGTTATTTTACAGTAAATTTCTGTAATTTAACATCTCTTATTTTGCTTTTTTTCCGGCACCCTAGCTGCCGGAAAAAACATAAAATAAAGTTTTTTTTTACAGTGTGCTACACTTTTAGGGTGTAGTACAAATAAATGAATTGAGACACAACATAGAATGCAACACACAGTCACTTATTAGAAGATGAAGATGTCTATTTTATGATGACTGAAATCGCTAAATGCACTACAGAATGTTACGTTTTCACACACAAGCACAAACTGTGTGTATTCTGTCTGTGCTGCATGAGCTTGGTTTGTGGCGCCACCTGTTGGAGTGTTTTTGTTAGCCATGGTTCAATGGTCATAACCTGAGTATTAGCATATCGACACAGCTAAATTTTTACCCCTTAGGTTACATAGATTTTACTCCACATGTGAACACATTAACCTGCTTTCTGTCAGCTTATTATAAGTGCATATATAACATCCCATATTGCAATTCACAACCATAAAGATACGGAAAACACATTTGTGAATCACAAAATATATGGAAACATTTTTTACAGTGTATTATTTAGGACGGCTAGTATGTGAAATGGCACACAGGCAGCATCAGAAAGAAAGTGAAGCGCTGAATCAGCCTGATGATGTCATCGCCGCTTCAGGAGTTTCACATCAACAAAGCCTCTTTATTGCATCCGGCTGCTGTTGGGATTTTTCCCCGTGAGTTACAGTGTGAGCTGATAAACTCTAGCCGGAGCCGTGGGCTAGTGAACAGCCTTGAATGAGTTTAAGTCTCCAGCATGTCCCTCTGCAGCCTCCCTGAAGCAGAAACTGAAAGAAGCTTAATGTTTGCTTTGGCTTTCTCTCGCGCTCTGACCTTCACACTTATGGCCCTCAGGTGGAATATTCCTTCTGCCTGAACTTTCCTCTCCGTGTGTCGCTTCGCTTGAGTTTCGCAGGTGCTTCCCATATGAAAAAACACGCTAGTCATTTATAGGTAATACTGTAGTGCTTTTTAACCATACTAATAATAATTCAATACTTGAATTAATCTGTTGTGGTTATTCTTTAGTTTCTATGGTAACAACAACTTCAGTATTTCATTTGTTATGGTATTTTTATAGTTGCTATGGTAACATAACTATAGTAACTAATCTCTTGTGGTTATTCTATAGTTGCTATGGTAACACAACAACTATAGTAATTTATTTGTTGTGGTAATTTTATAGTTGCTATGGTAACACAACTATAATAATTAAATGTTGTGATAATTTTATAGTTGCTATGGTAACACAACAACTATATTTATCTGTTGTGGTTATTCTATAGTTGCTATGGTAGCAGCAACTATAGTAACTAATCTCTTGTTGTAATTCTATAGTTGCTATGGTAACACCAACTATATTCATTTATCTGTTGTGGTTATTCTGTAGTTGCTATAGTAATTAATCTCTTGCGGTATTGCTATAGTTGCCATGATAAATATAATATTTAATCTGTTGTGGTTTTCTATAGTTGCTATAGTAACAACAACTATATTAATTCATTTTTTGTGGTAATTCTATAGTTGCTATGGTAACACAACTATACTAATTAATCTCTTGTGGTAATTCTACAGTTGCTATGGTAACACAACAACTATACTAATTTATTTGTTGTGATTATTCTATAGTTGCTATGGTAACAACAACTGTAGTAATTAATTTGTTGTGGTAATTTTATAGTTGCTATGGTAACACAACTGTAGTAATTAAATGTTGTGATAATTCTATAGTTGCTATGGTAACAACAACTGTTTTAATTTATATGTTGTGGTTATTCTATAGTTGCTATGGTAGCAGTAACTATAGTAACTAATCTCTTGTTGTAATTCTATAGTTGCTATGGTAACACAACAACTATAGTAATTCATCTGTTTTGTTAATTCTATAGTTGCTATAGTAACAACAATTATAGTAATTAATCTCTCGCGATAATTATATAGTTGATGTGGTAACAACAACTATACTAATTAATTTTTTGTGGTAATTCTATAGTTGCTATGGTAACACAACAACTATACTAATTTATTTGTTGTGGTTATTCTATAGTTGCTATGGTAACAACAGCTATACTAATTATTTTTTGTGGTAATTCTATAGTTGCTATGGTAACACAACAACTATACTAATTTATTTGTTGTGGTTATTCTATAGTTGCTATGTTAACACAACAACAATCATAATAGAAACAAATGACCCAATACATTTCTACAACTATCAGGTATATTATACTACAATACACCACAGTTTACTGTAGTAAAACTAAATTATTCTACAGAATGCTGTAGCATTCTTGGTAATATACATTTTTTTTAAACATGGTTCAGAAACAGTATAGTATTTACTGTTTATAGTATTGGGTTGCTGTTCAGTACCTCAGGGCTGTGAGTTTTAAAAAGTAGTTCCTGTTGGCATCTGCTCAGGATTTGTGGTTAAACATTAGTCATTCTGGCAGTGAAACGCTCAACTGATGCAGTTTGTCTTGAATTAGTAACACAGGGTCAAGTCCAAAAAACCTCCCCTTAAGTCTTTTATGACTGATGTTATGAGAATAAATTTATTTATTTTTTTGTTTGTTTGTTTATAATATTTATTTATCTATTTGGTTATCGATTTATTTATCTATTTATTTATTTATTTATTTATTTTTGTTATTTATCTATTTTATGATTTATTTTTATGATTTATTTATATTATTTTTTTATTTATTTATTTTTTTTTCTATCTATCTATCTATCTATCTATCTATCTATCTATCTATCTATCTATCTATCTATCTATCTATCTATCTATCTATCTATCTATCTATCTATCTTCTATCTATCTATTGATTGATTTTTATGATTTATTTATTTATCTATTTATGTATCTATTTATTTATTTATTTTTATTATTTATTTTTATGATTTATTTATTTATTTATCTATTTTTAATAGTTTATTCATTTTTAGTATTTATTTATCTATTTATTTATTTTTATTATTTATTTTTATAATTTTTATTATAATTTTTATTTATTATTTTTATTATTTGTTCGTTTGTTTGTTTGTTG
This sequence comes from Danio kyathit, assembly GCA_903798195.1. Classification (NCBI taxonomy): domain Eukaryota; kingdom Metazoa; phylum Chordata; class Actinopteri; order Cypriniformes; family Danionidae; genus Danio; species Danio kyathit. The sequence goes on from LR812537.1 coordinate 3,597,328, forward strand.
TTTATTTGTTTGTTTGTTTATTTTTACTTAGAAAATATGGTTACTTGTGCTTTTTATTTTGTTTTATATTTATATTTAGTATATATTTAGTTTAGCTTTTTGTTAAATATTTATATTTTGTTTATTTTTAGCATCTATTTATACATTTATTTGTTTTGAATTTTTACTTTATTTGTTCTAAAAAAAAAATTATTTATTTGTTATTCCTGCATTTTTGTGTTTACATTTATTTATTTGACATTTATTCTTTTATTTTTATTTGTTTATTTTATCCATTTTTATTTTATTTCAAGGTGTTTAAATGATATTTATTTATTTGTCTATTTTTTGTGTGTCATTATTAGAATTAATTGTATTTTATTTTGACATTTGTTCTAGATTTATTTTATTTTTTATTTATTAACTATTTTATCTCTATCTATCTATCCATCCATCCATCCATCCATCCATCCATCCATCCATCCATCCATCCATCCATCCATCCATCCATCCATCCATCCATCCATCCATCCATCTATCTATCTATCTATCTAATCTATTTATTTGTTTATGGATGCATGAATGTTTTCAACTATATAACCTGCATTTTTCAAAGCGAGTCATCAAAGTTATGAATCAGCAAGTATGATCTCCTTCTCCTCCAGCTATGAGTGCATCAGTGCTCATCTCGCTGAGCTGTGCAGTGGCTCTTGCATTAGTAACTCATTAGTGTGGATTATGTGATGCTGCTGAGCTGAGCTGATTCTCTGTCTTCTGTAATGTGTGCAGAAGGACATCGGCTGGCGTCCAGAAGCCAAGCATCTGCTGCTGGTTATGACGGATCAGCCTTCACATCTGGCTCTGGACAGTAAACTGGCTGGTATCGTGGTTCCTCATGACGGCCGCTGCCACCTAGAGGACAACATCTACTCTCAGACCAGCACTATGGTGAGAGGAGCAACACAATAACACTTAATGACACACAATCGCTGTAACACTCAACAACACACACACAACTGTGTTCACCTTTTATAGTATCTGTGAATGAGCCAAATGCTATAAAAACAAACTAACAAAAGCATAGATTTAGGCTGGATGAATGTAATCTTTGACAACAAAAAGTACTGTGGTAGCATGGTGATGTTCAAATAAAAAATATGATTAATATTTAGTTAATAATAATAAAAATGATAATGATAAAAGTAATATTTTTATTATTATTATTATTATTATTATTATTATTATTATTATTATTATACATTTTGATTTATTAAAATGATTAATATTATTATTTTTGCATTTACTTTTATTATTTATTTTTATTATTTATTTTATTTTAGTTCATGTAAATATATTTTACTGAATTCATTATTATAAAATGACTCAATTTATTTATTTATCGATCAAAATTCATCTAATTCATCATATTTATTTATTTATATAATATTACATTAGATTTTTACATTACTTATTTTTGTATTTATTATATTTTACGGTGAGGGTGTCATATGGTAATATCATAAATATTACATTAGTAGTTATATTTTAGTACTTATTTATAACCATATTCATTTATTCAAGAGATTTGATAATTATTTAGTTATATTTATCTATCTAAATTAATCTTATTCATCATATTTATTTATTATCATTATTATAGTTTAGTACTTAATTAAACCCATTTTCATTTATTCAAGGTATTGTTTTATTCTATTTTATTTATTGATCTAAATTCATCATATTTATTTATTTATTTATTACTTTTATTATATTTATATATGAATACTCAATTAGAAACATTTATTTATTTAAGGGATTCATACATTTTTTATTTTATTTATTTTATTTTATTTATCAATCTAAATGCGTCTTATTCGTCAAAATTATTTATTTATTTAATTATTATTATTATTATTATTATTATTATTATTATTACAGTTATATTTTCGTACTTAATTATAACCATATTCATTTATTCAAGGGAATTTATTATTTTATTTTATTTTTTTTATCAATCTAAATGCATCTTATTTATCATATTTATTTATTTTTTTGTTATTCATACTATTATTATTATTATTACATTTATAGTTTAGTACCTTATTATAACCATATTCATTTATTTAAGGGATTTGATAATTATTTAGTTATATTTATCAATCTAAATTAATCTTATTCATCATATTTATTTATTATTATTATTATTATTATTATAGTTTAGTACTTAATTAAAACCATTTTCATTTATTCAAGGAATTATTTTATTCTATTTTATTTATCGATCTAAATGCGTCTTATTCGTCAAAATTATTGATTTATTTATTTAATTATTATTATTATTATTATTATTACAGTTATATTTTCGTACTTAATTATAACCATATTCATTTATTCAAGGGAATTCATTATTTTATTTATCAATCTAAATGCATCTTATTTATCATATTTATTTATTTATTATTATTCATACTATTATTATTATTATTACATTTATAGTTTAGTACTTAATTATAACCATATTCATTTATTCAAGGATTAACAAATATTTTTTTTTTATTTTATTTTATTTTATTTTATTTTTATTTTACTTTATTTTATTTTATTTTATTTTATTTTATTTTATTTTATTTTATTTTATTTTATTTTATTTCACCAAAAACTATTTTAAATGGCTTTTCATTGAACTTAATAGCAAGAATGCATGTGCCGAATTAATATTATCCTATAATATTGACATGATTCCTTAAGGTACAAAAAACAACACAACCCTACCATGCCTGAAAAAGTATGTGAATACAGTTTTTGCTGAAATTACTATAATACTTAAAGATTAGCATTATAATTATGGTACTTTTAAGTAAAGCGTAGTGCAGACACTATTATTTAAGCAAAGCAGTCTTGTTTTTGGCTTGTGTTTGCAGCACATTGAGTGTTTGTCCTGATGATTTATCAATGAAAACTTGACAGCAGAATCAGATTTATGAACATACACTCATATCTGTTTTATAATGAGAGTTTGCTGTAACAGTGTGTGTGTGTGTGTGTGTGTGTGTGTGTGTGTGTGTGTGTGTGTGTGTGTGTGTGTGTGTGTGTGTGTGTGTGTGTGTGTGTGTGTGTGTGTGTGTGTGTGTGTGTTGTTCAGGAACACCCGACTGTCGCTCAGCTGGCAGAGAAGCTTCTGGAGAACAGTATTTACTCCATCTTCGCTGTGGATCAAGGGCAATATCAGTGGTATGAGGTAATTTCTCTGGCTGTTTTTTTCTGAAGAATCAGGCAGTAATTTTTGGGGAACACAAAAGTCACGAAGAAGCTGCTTTAAAGGTGCAGTATGTAAGTTTGACACCCAGTGGTTGAACTAGGTATTGCACTCCTAGATCAAAATAAATGCACGCGTGGGATGCCAGATTGAGTACAGGAGCGAGTGATTTAAACCTGTGTTCTAAATAAAATCAACGACACGCGATAGAGGGAATATTTTCCATATTAAAAGGAGTTTTAGTTCTAACCAACACCTCGATTTGAGATATTAGAAACGGTTTCATTTTCTCACAGCTCAACATGTGAAACCTATGACAGTGCACCTCAGGTAAGCCTCGTGTGCTTTATTCAGTGCTAAATGCTAACAATGTGAGTTTGAATGGATTCTAAACCTTACCGTTTCGTGAGTGAGTGCATATTCTGTGCATCTGAAAGGCTGTATTTACATTTTTGTCGTGTTTCGTCTGGTGCAAACAGCTAAACTGCTGTTTGCGTGTTGTTAGGACACGAGATTACAATGTAACCTGCTCACCTAATGTTTACGTTCGTAATGTTTATATCATTTGCTAAGTAATAACCTCATGTGGAACTGAATCTGTCTCATTTCGATGTCTGATACTGTCCATTTCGGTCACGGGCGCATGCTTTCAGAGCCTTTCTGAATGAATGAATGAAATGCGCTGTTTTCCAACAAGGCAACCCAGAGTGCTGAAATATAATTGGCTAAACTGGCATTCTGCAGGCTAAACAAAGACAGCGTTCCGGCACAGAAAAACCATTTTCAAAGCAGAATATCTGACTTCAGCATTGTTTTTCAGTTAAACAAGCATGTTCACTTGGGATGTTTCTTAAATACCTGCAAACATATTATGGTATTTTTATGCTTTAGAAGAGTCACAAACTTACATACAGCACCTTTAAAGGGGACCTATTATACAAAAATCCCATTTATAAGGGGTTTAAACACAGTTTTGTGGCAGCAGTCTGTAAATATAACCAGCTTCTAATGCTAAACATTTATTATTTGTATTTATTATAATCACACTTGATAGAAACAGTCTGCAGAAACACTTTGATTGACATTCTCCCTTTGTACGTGTCATCAGAGGGGAAAAGCCCCACCCACTAGTGACCATCTCTCCCTCATTAGCATAAAATGTTAGTCTTGTTTTTGAATCTGCAGCTATGCTGACACAGAGGCTGCGTCCGAAACCGCCTAGTACTCAGTAGGTACTGCGTTTGAATTTAAATGTACTACTCGGCCGTTAGAAAAGTGCGTTCTATACAGTATGAATGTAAGAAGTATGAATGGAATTCGCATGTACTACGTTCGCAATTTTGTCATGGTCACGTGACCTACCTGCGTCGATTCACTCCCATTCATGAATACTCTCGCGGAGCATCATGGGATAGCGCAGCATGCATGGGATGCGCACTTCAGAATCTCGCCGGAAGTAGTAAGTCATCCGGGCACTTCTCGCATACTGATTTTCGAATTCTATGAATTCGGACATACTACTCGGCTCGCATACTGATTTTAGCGTACTGTATAGTATGGAAGTATGCGGTTTCAGACGCAGCCAGAGACATTTGTAGCTCCGCCCTCTTCTGAAAAGAGCACAATCTCATTTGCATTTAAAGCGACAGTCACAGAAACAGTACAATTAAGATTAAAAGCCTAAAAGAGTCAGTTTCAGAGAGTTATAAAACATTATTTGTGTGATATTTTGAGCTGAAACACACACACACACACACACACACACACTCACACTCACACTCTAGAGACATCAGAGACTTGTAAAAATGGGCATAATAGGTCACCTTTAAAAAATCTGTGCACTAAAACAAGCTGGAATTAATGAAATATTCAGGAATGAATGTGACTTAAAGGGCCAGGTATTTTTTTCTACTATGGAAGTCAATGGTCATTGGTTTCCAACATTCCTCAAAATATCTTCTTTTGAAGACAGATACTCATAAAGCTTTAGAACTCATTTAAGGGTCAGTAAATAGTGAGTAAATGTATAGTATTTGACTATCCTTCTGAATTTTGCAGAGAACATAACTTTAATGCATTCCTACAGTCATTCATTAGAAATGTGAAATATTTAAAGTGAACAAAATGCTATTTGTGGGCGACACGGTGGCTCAGTGGTTAGCCCTGTGGCCTCACAGCAAGAAGGTCGCTGGTTTGAGCCTCGGCTGGGTCAGTTGACATTTCTGTGTGGAGTTTGCATGTTCTCCCCGTGTTGGCGTGGGTTTCCTCCGGGTGCTCCGGTTTCCCCCACTGTCCAAAAACATGCGCTACAGGGGAATTGATGAACTAAATTGACCGTAGTGTATGTGTGTAAATGAGTATGGATGTTTCCCTGTACTGGGTTCCGGCTGGAAGGTCATCCGCCCTGTAAAGCATATGTTGGATAAGTTGGCGATTCATTCCGCTGTGGCGACCCCGGATTAATGAAGGGACTAAGCCAAAGGAAAATTAATGAATGAAAATGCTATTTGTATAGCACATTTATTAAATAATGGTGATTCAAAAAAAAAAAAAAAAGCTCAAAAATCAAATTTAAAAACAAATAAGGTGAATAATAAGATATGTTTTATGTCAGAACTGACAATAACTTATTTTTTTCTTGTATTTATTTTGTTAGCATTTTTTATTTTAAGGTAGTTTTGCTCAAATGAAACTAATTTAAAATCATTCATTCATTTTTTTTTCGGCGTAGTCCCTTTATTAATCAGGGGTTGCCACAGCGGAATGAACCGCCAACTTATCCAGCATATGTTTTATGCAGCGGATGCCCTTCTGGCCGCAACCCAACACTGGGAAACACCCATGCACACTCATTTACACACATACACTACGGCCAATTTAGTTAATCAATTCCAGTGTAGCGCATGTCTTTGGACTGTGGGGAAACCGGAGCACCCGGAGGAAACCCACACCAACAAGGGGAGAACATGCAAACTCCACACAGAAATCCCAACTGACCCAGCTTGGACTCCAACCAGCGACCTTCTTGCTGTAAGGCGATCGTGCTACCCACTGCGCCACTGTGACGCCCTAATTTAAAATGACAAATATTTTGCTATGAACTAGCTTAAAGAAATATATTTATATGTTTTATTTTATTTCATGTAACAAACGTTTTTACATTTTTACATTCTCTGGAGTGAAACAGTACTGAATAGCTGTTAAGTTTTTCCAGCAAGTAACTTCAGATATTTTCGTTGCAAAATAACCATTTATTATATCTTTATTATTCAGTTGAAGTCAGAGTTATTGGCCCTCCTGAGTTATTAGCCCCCCTGTTTATTTTTTTTCCCCAATTTATGTTTAAAGGGGCTAATAATTTTGACCTTAAAATTTTTTTTTTTTAATTAAAAAAAATATTTTATTCTAGCCAAAATAAAACAAATAAGACTTTCTCCAGAAGAACAAATATTATCAGACATACTGTGAAAATTATTATGACTTCAACTGTATATAGTTGTTTTTTATTTTCTGTTTTAATTTTAATTTTAGTAATTCTTTGTGGTTTGCTCATACTTTCATTCATACGTTTTAACCACAAATCCACTTCCTGACAGTGTTTACCACATCTGCTGTGTTACTGTAAACGCATTTCAGTGATGAATCTGCATGATTTTTTTGTGGAGCTGAACTTGTTGTTATGTTTTCTTGTGAACAGGATTTAGTGGATCTGATTCCTGGAAGTTACGTGGGTCGACTGTTTCCCAAAGCATCTAATCTGAAAGATCTAGTAGTGCAGGCCTACAAGGTAAACCACAGCGCTTTCTGTTTCACTGTAAGATAAGAAGTAAACATCTTATTCCCTACATCAGTTCAAGGACAATCAGAACAGAAGTTCCCAAACGTTTCATACCGCTCAGTTTCAGTAGGTGGAAAAGCACTGGCTGTGATTCCAGCATGTGTTTACAGTAACACTCAAGTTTTTTAGCTCATTTTACAGCTCTTGTAAAGTTAAACAGTCAAATTTAGCATTTTTTTAATCCATTCAGCCAATCTCTGTGTCTGGCGGGAGCACTTTTAGCTTAGCATAATGAATTGAATCGGATTAGACCATTAGCATCTTGCTATTAAAAGTCAAAAGAGTTTTGATAATTTTAATATTTAAAGCCTAACTCTTCTGTAGTTACATTATGTACTAAGGAAATTAACGTTTTTGAGGCTGATATAGGAACTATACTCTCATTTTAACAATAATCAAGGATGAGAATGAGTTCCTATAGCCATATATCAGCCTAGAAAATAGCAATAGCAACGTTTAATTTTCTGTTAGTCTTAGTACACGATGTAACTACAGAAGAGTCAAGCTTTAAATAGGAAAATAATCAGTGCTTTTTGGTCATTTTTGAGCAAGATGCTAATGGTCTAATCCAATTCAATGACTTATGCTAAGCTAAGCTAAAAGTGAGATCAGCTGAATGGATTAAAAAATTGTAAAGCCCAATAGTTTAACTTTAGGAGAGTTGTAAAATGAGCCTATTTCCAAAAGAAAAGTGTAGTGTTCCTTTAGGAACAGGAGTAATCTCTTCTCAGGCACAACAATTCAAGGACGATCAGAACAGAAGTTCCCAAACATTTCCTACTACTCAGTTTCAGTACCAGGAAAAACACTGGCTGTGATTCCAGCATGTGATTTCAGGAACTCTCCAATTTTAAAGCTATAAATAGGCTTATTTTACCTCTCCTGGTCTGGCGGGAGCACTTTTAGCTTAGCTTAGCATAATGAATTGAATCAGATTAGACCATTAGCATCTTGCTATTAAAATTCCAAAGAGTTTTGATAATTTTAATGTTTAAAGTCTAACTCTTCTGTAGTTACATTATGTACTAAGGAAATTAACATTTTTGAGGCTGATATAGGAACTATACTCTCATTTTAACATAATAATCAAGGATGAGAATGAGAGTATAGTTCCTATAGCCATATATCAGCCTAGAAAATAGCAATAGCAACGTTTAATTTTCTGTTAGTCTTAGTACACGATGTAACTACAGAAGAGTCAAGCTTTAAATAGGAAAATAATCAGTACTTTTTGGTCATTTTTGAGCAAGATGCTAATGGTCTAATCCAATTCAATGACTTATGCTAAGCCAAGCTAAAAGTGAGATCAGCTGAATAGATTAAAAGATTGTAAAGCCCAATAGTTTAACTTTAGGAGAGTTGTAAAATGAGCCTATTTCCAAAAGAAAAGTGTAGAGTTCCTTTAGGAACAGGAGTAATCTCTTCTCAGGCACAACAATTCAAGGACGATCAGAACAGAAGTTCCCAAACATTTCCTAATGCTCAGTTTCAGTAAGAGGAAAAACACTGGCTGTGATTCCAGCATGTGTTTTCAGGAACTCTCCACTTTTAAAGCTATAAATAGGCTTATTTTACATCTCCGGTTCTGGCGGGAGCACTTTTAGCTTAGCTTAGCATAATGCATTGAATCAGATTAGACCATTAGCATCTCGTTAAAAAAAAATTACCAAAAGGTTTTTATAATTTTCCTATTTAAAACTTGATCGTGTAGTAAGGCCAATGGAAAATGAACATTTTGTAGGTTGATATAGGAACTATCCTCTCATTCCAGCGTAATAATCAAGGATGAGAATGTGAGTATAGTTCCTATAACCATATATCAGCCTATATCAAATAGCAATGTTTCATTTTCCATCTGTCTTATTACACAATGTAACTACAGAAGAGTTAGGAAGTAGGAAAATTTAAAATAGCGAGATGCTAATGGTCTATTCTTATTCAATGAATTATGCTAAGCTAAAAGTGTTCCCGTCAGGCCCAGAGATCAGCTAAATGGATTAAAAAATTGCAAAACTCAACTGTTTAACTTTAGGAAAGCTGTAAAATGAAAAAAGTGTAGTGTTCCTTTAAGAACAAGAATAATCTCTTCTCAGGCACAACAATTCAAGGACAAACACAACAGAAGTTCCCAAACATTTCCTAACGCTCCGTTTCAGAAAGAGGAAAACCACCGGCTGTGATTCCAGCATGTGTTTACAGGAACACTCCACTTTTTAAAATGTAAATAGGCTCATTTCACAGCTTTCATTGAGTTAAATGGTTGAGTTGTGCCATTTGTTAATCCGTTCAGTCAATCTCCGGGGCTGACTGGAGCACTTTTAGCTTAGCTTAGCATAATGAATTGAATCAGATTAGACCATTAGCATCTTGCTAAAAATGCCCAAAGACTTTTGTTAAGTTTCCTATTTAAGCTGGACTCTTCTGTTGTTACATCATGTACTAAGACCAATGGAAAACTTTAATTTAAATTCTAGGCTGATATAAGATCTATACTACCAAGTATAGGATAGTTCCTATTGCCGTATAGCAGCCTAGAAAATAGCAATGCTTCATTTTCTATATGTCCTAGTACACGATGTAACTACAGAAGAGTCAAGCTTTAAATAGGAAAATTATCAATACTTTTTGGTCATTTTTAAGCGAGATGCTAATGGTCTAATCCGAATCAATTCATTATGCTAAGCTAAAAGTGTTCCTGCTAGACCCGGAGTTGGGCTGAATGGATTCAAACATAGTAAAACTCAACTGTTTAACTTTAGTAAAGCTGTAAAATGAGCCTATTTTCAAAAACAAGTGTGGTGTTCCTTTAAGACCAGGATTAATCTCTTCTCAGGCACAACAATGTATTGTCCTCCACTGATCTCACTGAACAGTAGCCTGCTTTATAAATGCCTCTGATTGCTTGCACCAAAAATGCTGCGAGAGCCAATCAGCACAGAGCTGCTATTTTTAGCCTCCCCCCCCCCTGAACCTGCTTATACAAGAGGCTGCAGGTCAGACAATGGGCTCTTTCTGCTGTGTTTTGCTCAAGTGTGTGTGTGTGTGTGTCCTGCAGAAGCTGCTGTCGGATGTGGAGGTGCAGATGGAGCTGCAGGACCCCCAGCAGGCTAAGCGTTTCTGGGTGAACGTCAGCGCGCTCTGCCCCGGAGGATCCTCCGCTTCCGGAAACGGCAAATGCTCCGGCGTTCAGCCCAAACAAACAGTACGAGAGCCTGTAATGCAGATACATCTGTTTCCAGCACAGCCAACAGAGATGCTGGCTTTGATACGGGAAACCGCTCAAATTCGAAGAACGCTTCAGCCAAAAATATTATTTACTCACTTCTCTTGTGTTAAATAGAAGGATGTTTAATGAAGTACAGTGGATGTTCATTCATTCATTTTCATTCGGCTTAGTCCCTTTATTCATCAGGGGTTGCCACAGCGGAATGAACCGCCAACTTATCCAGCATATGTTTTACACAGCTGCAACCCAACACTGGGAAACCCCCATACAATCTCACTTTCACACACACTCATACACTATGGCCAATTTATTTTATTCAATTCCCCTATAGCGCATGTGTTTGGACTGTGGGGGAAACCGGAGCACCCGGAGGAAACCCACGCCAACACAGGGAGAACATGCAAACTCCACACAGAAATGCCAACTGACCCAGCCGGGAATCGAACCAGCAACCTTCTTACTGTGAGGTGACAGTGGATGTGAAGAGCAAAAACGCTGAATATTTGACTCCTTAACGCAGTGGTTCTCCATTCTGGTCCTCGGGCTCCATACCAGAATTATATATAATTAAGTTAACTAACAGTAGAGTTTTACCAATTATAAAGCCATTTAGAGGGCGCTGTGGCGCAGTGGGTAGTGTTGTCGCCTCACAGCAAGAAGGTCGTTGGTTCGAGCCTCAGCTGGGTCAGTTGGCATTTCTGTGTGGAGTTTGCATGTTCTCCCTGTGTTGGTGTGGGTTTCCTCTGGGTGCTCCGGTTTCCCCCACAGTCCAAACACATGTGCTATAGGAGAATTGGATAAGCTAAATTGTCCGTGGTGTGTGTGTGTGTGTGTGTGTGTGAATGAGTGTGTATGGGTGTTTCCCAGTGATGGGTTGCAGCTGGAAGGGCATCCGCTGTGTAAAACAAATACTGGATAAGTTGGCAGTTCATTCTGCTGTGGCGACCCCTGATTAATAAAGGAACTAACCCGAACGGAATGAATGAAAAAACATTTAGCTGATCTCCTCGTCTTATCTTAACTAAAACAACAATTAGTCAGAATAACAAATGTTTTCATTCTTTGTAGGTCGAAATTAGGGTTATTCCAGCAAATATTATGTTCGTAACTCTTCTGAAGTTAAAATAGAATTTTGTAGTCTAAAAAAAATTAGTGCTGTCAAACGAATAATTGCGAATAATAGCATCTGAAATAAAAGTTATATAATGTATACTCACTGTGTATAAATATTGCATATTTATATAAATAAAACATATAACATACAAACTCAAAATATTTACATATTTATACACTGTAAAATCCAACAGTCAACTTTATCAAATGAAATGAGTGTGGTTAACTCAAAATTGACTGAAAGTTAATTCTACTCATTTGAAAAGAGTTTTGAACTCAGTGTTGAAGGTAATGAGTTCATTAAATACCTCATTACTTCACCTTAAATGGAGTAAGTTCACAGTACTCAAATGGATTAGTTTTTTAACTCAAATTATTTGTTGCAATCGGTTTCCTCAAACAGTTTGAGTTGCGTTAACTTATTGGGTTTTACAGTACTCAGTTGGTTTGAGTTCTCTTCATTTACTGCGTTTCACTGTGCTCAAAGTGCTTCATTTACTCAAATGGATTAAGTTCACAGTACTCATTAGGATTAGTTTTGAACTTTAATGGTTTGTGGCAATCGGTTTTCTCAAATAGTTTGAGTTACCTGAACTTTTTGGGTTTAACAGTGTATATATATATATATATATATACATACAGGTGAAGTCAGAATTATTAGCCCCCTTTGATTTTTTTTCTTCTTATTTAAATATTTCCCAAATGATGTGTAACAGATCAAGGAAATTTTCACAGTATGTCTGATAACATTTTTTCTTCTGGAGAAAGTCTTATTTGTTTTATTTCGGCTAGAATAAAAGCAGTTTTTAATTTTTTAAATAGCCATTTTAAGGACAATATTATTAGCCCCTTTAAGCTATATTTTTTTCATTAGTCTACAGGACAAACCATCATTATACAATAACTTGCCTAATTACCCTAACTTGCCTAGTTAACCTAATTAACCTAGTTAAGCCTTTAAATGTCACTTTAAGCTGTATAGAAGTGTCTTGAAAAATATCTAGTCAAATATTATTTACTGTCATCATGACAAAGATAAAATAAATCAGTTATTAGAGATGAGTTATTAAACTATTGTGATTAGAAATGTGTTGAAAAAATCTGCTCTCCGTTAAACAGAAATTAGGGGGGAAAAAAATAAACAGGGGGTCTAATAATTCTGACTTCAACTGTATATATATATATATATAATGTGTGTGTGTGCGTGTGTGTCCTGCAGGTGTTCTTCCAGCTGACAGTAGGCATGCTCTCGTGTCCCTCTGGGTCTGCAGATCAGGATGTGTTGATGCTGGTGCGGCCGGTGGGCTTCAATGAGTCTGTGCGTGTGCGTATCCGTCAGCTCTGCGGCTCCGGCTGCGCTGTTCCTGAGCCCGAACCCTCGTCCTGCGCCACAAACGCTCCTGACGCCTGTGGAGAGCACAGAAACGGTCCCATCTGCAGTTCTAGAGGCGTCTGCCGCTGCGGGACGTGTGTGTGCGACTCCAGCAGATTCGGGAACATCTACGGGAAGTTCTGTGAGATGGACGATTTCTCCTGTCCATATGATGGAGGCCTGGTGTGTGGAGGTCAGGGCTGACATCTGATTATATATTGTGTTTATGATTATTATTTATTGTGTGTTTATTATTATAAGGTGTTATTATATTTTTGGTCTATTTGGCATATTTCAGTGTCTAATAATTTTGGTTTAAATGTATATTTAATAACACCTTAATATACACTCACCGGCCACTTTATTAGGTACACCTGTCCAACTGCACGGTAACGCAAAATTCTAATCAGCCAATCACATGGCAGCAACTCAATGCATTTAGGCATGTAGACATGGATAACTACTGGGATTTTCCTGCACAACCAACCCTAGGGTTTATAGAGATTGGTCTGTAAAAGAGAAAATATGCAGTGAGCAGCAGTTCTGTGGGCACAAATGCCTTGTTGATGCCAGAGGTCAGAGGAGAATGGCCAGACTGGTTCCAGCTGATAGAAAGGCAACAGTAACTCAAATAAGCACTCGTTACAACCTTGAGGCGGATGGACTACAGCAGCAGAAGACCACACCGAGTGCCACTCCTGTCAGCTAAGAACAGGAAACTGAGGCAACAATTCACACAGGCTCACCAAAACTGGACAATAGAAGATTGGAGAAACGTTGCCTGGTCTGATGAGTCTCCATTTCTGCTGCCACATTCGGATGGTCGGGTCAGAATTTGGCGCTAACAAAATTAGTACCAATTGAGCATCGTGTCAACGCCACAGCCTACCTGAGTATTGTTGCTGACCATGTCCATCCCTTTATGACCACAGTGTACTCATCTTCTGATGGCTAAATCCAGCAGGATAATAACGTGCCATGTCATAAAGCGCAAATCATCTCAGACTGGTTTCTTGAACATGACAATGAGTTCACTGTACTCAAATGGCCTCCACAGTCACCAGAGCTCAATCCAACAGAGCACCTTTGGGATGTGGTGGAATGGGAAATTCGCATCATGGATGTGCAGCCGGCAAATTTGCAGCAACTGCGTGATGCTATCATGTCAATATGGAGCAAAATCTCTGAGGAATATTTCCAGTACCTTGTTGAATCTATGCCACGAAGGATTAAGGCAGTTCTGTATGTAAAAGGGGGTCCAACCGGGTACTAATAAGGTGTACCTAATAAAGTGGCCAGTGAGTGTATAATATGAATATAAATTATTGATAAAATAAAAATGCTAATGCATTTTTAATTTTAAAAAATGTGAATTTATATTAATATAAGTGTAATAATTAAATTTATTAAACATATTTAATAACACAATACATAAAACATATTTATTACAAAAAATGCTATTACATTTTAAATTGCTTCAGATGTTATATTAATATTAATGTAATAATGAAATAATTGAATATACTAAAAGTTAATTGTGTGTATTGCACAATTTTGTATATTATTTTTGTTAATTGCATGTTTCATACTATATTAATTTTGCTTTAATCATAAGAAATTGTTTACAATTAACTCATATAATTATAAATTAATAAAATATAAAATTGTATAATATAAATTATATTTAAAATTAATAAATAATGTATTAAATAAATTTGCTAATCTGCAATTTGTTATTTTATTTTTTTAATTTGTTATTTTATATACAAAATGTTATTTTAATTAGATATTATATTAATATTAATTTAATAAACAAATATATTAAACATTCATTTAGTGTAGTGGACAGTATTATATATTATTTTTGTATATTTCATACTGTATGTTATATTAATTTAAATTGCTAATAAATTATAAATAAAATAAATAATTGCTAATAAAGTTTTAATATTGTTTTCATTAGAATTAATTTCAATATTAGTGTAATAATTCAATAATTATTTGTTTAATGATGCTGGGATAAACCATTGCATTTATTATGAAAATGTATTGTTTATGTGTATTTTTTTAATAACATAGTAAAATATCTGCCAGTATATGCCAAGGTCTTTTTTATTTATTTAGTTTATTTTTATTTTGTTTCCTCATTTGGTTTCAGGTCACGGCCGATGTGTCAGAGGTGAATGTGTGTGTTTCTCTAGCTGGACGGGTGAAGCCTGCGCCTGTCGCGAGTCCACAGACAGCTGTGTGTCTGACGACGGGTTCATCTGCGGCGATCGGGGAAAGTGTGTGTGTGGAAAGTGTGTGTGTGACGATCCGTGGCGATCCGGAGCCTACTGTGAGAAATGTCCCATGTGCCACAGCTCCTGTCAATCACACTGGTAAACCCCGCCTCTCTCTTAAAGAACACCTGTCAATCACTCACTGAAGATATAAGAGATTCTATTCCTTCTTAAAGGGCCCGTGAAATGTAAGTTTTAATGATATCTATTAGCTATTGTGCTCCAAAACATTGTCAAAATTCACATTTAGAAATCTAAAATCAGTATAAACATTTAAAGCTTGCAGTTTGTCACTTCTGCCTAAATGGATAGATTTTTTTTGATGTCGCCTCATATTTCAGTTTCTCATCAAATCTTCTGACCAATCAAATGCTCTCTAGTATCTGATATGCCCCGCCCCTTCTTCTCATTTGCTTTTCATTTGATGCGCTTGAGCTCAGCCACTCTCACTGGCAGAGCTGTGATAAAAGTAAATGCTATTTATTTTTTAAAGGGGAGGAGCTACTATATGCCCCGCCCTCTCTTCATATTTTCAGTTGAGATTACGTCAAACATCGAATAAAAATGCACATTTTAAAGCACTTCACGCGACCTTTTAAAGAGCCGGTCACAATAGACTTTGCGTTCCATTCACTTTCATTCATGCGCATGTAAATGCAGGAATGCAAGCCGCTTTGTGCTTCTCAAGATCCTAAAGCTGAACCCAGACCTGTGAATTTATAAAGTGAGGTCCACTTTTTTCAGGAAGTATTTATACTCTATTATTTGTTTTTTTATTTTTTATTTATTTTTTTTTTTTCCGTCTGTCTTAGTACACAATGTAACTACAGAAAAGTTTGGCATTAAATAGAGAAATTATCAATACTTTTTGGGTCATTTTTGAGCAAGATGCTAATGGTCTAATCCGATTAAATGATCTATGCTAAGCTAAGCTAAAAGTGCTTTTTTAAAAACATGTTTAAATATGATTTTTCTTTCCCCACCCTATTGCACAAATTTTTAAAGAAAAATGAAAACAATTAAATAAAGTTCCAGCTCAAAATACCCATTAGATGATTTATTATACCCTGTTGAAAATGTCAATTTTGGGGTCAGAGGGTATTTGAGCTGTTTTTGCGCTTGTCCCTTTAAATGCAAATGAGCTGATTCTCCCCGCCCACTCTCAAGATATTTCACTTGTGATTTTCTTGATAAATAACAGAAAGACCAGATGAAACAGAGACCCACAGTCACAAATACCACAGTAAGATGAGTGAGCCACACACAAGTGCCATTACAACGTTTGCGCGAACATACATACACAACCACACATTGTGCTGTTTTTCCATCTTGCATCATCTATTTGCAGCAAATGTGACAGCATGCCCACCAAACTAGTAAATATGCTGCTGTGCAGAGATAATTATAGCTAAGTTACCTTTCGGGACTCGTGTGGTGTGATTTAAGCATCCTTGTTTAAAGTTGTGTACACTATGCAGCTGTGATGATTCCAGCGATCTCAAAAAGGATAGTTCAAAATACTTTGAAAATATAACGTGTAGCCCTTACTGCTTCTTGAAATGCAGTTAGAGTTTTTTAATCCCAGTTTCTTTGCAAATCCTGTCTTGTTGACATGATTATATGCATTACTATGGAGACATGTTAATATGCGCCTGTCAATCAATATCAGTGGGCGGGGAAAACCGCAGAGAGTTATTTTAATCCCAGTTTCTTTGCAAATCCTATCTTGTTGAAATGATTACATGTCTCCATAGTAATACACGCCTGTCAATCAATATCAATGGGTGGGGAAAACAGCAGAGAGTTCACAGAGAGTCCTTTTTTATCCCAGTTTCTTTGCAAATCCTGTCTTGTTGAAATTATTAAATTTGATACTATGGAAACATGTTAATACATGCCTATCACTCAACTTCGGGGGGCGGGAAAAACCCCAGAGTTATTTTAATCCCAGTTTCTTTGCAAATCCTGTCGTGTTGACATGATTATATGCGTCATTATGGAGACATGTTAATACGCGCCTGTCAATCAATATTGGTGGGCAGGGAAAACCGCAGAGAGTTCACAGAGAGTTCTTTTAATTCCAGTTTTTTTGCTAATCCTGTCGTGTTGACATGATTATATGCGTAACTATGGAGACATGTTAATATATGCCTGTCAATCAATATCGGTGGGCGGGGAAAACCACAGAGAGTTATTTTAATCCCAATTTGCAAATCCTGTCTTTTTGACATGATTACATGTTTCCATAGTAATACACGCCTGTCAATCAATATCGGTGGGTGGGGAAAACAGCAGAGAGTTCACAGGGAGTTCTTTTAATCCCAGTTTCTTTGCAAATCCTGTCTTGTTGACATGATTATCTGCGTCACTATGGAGACATGTTAATAACCACCTGTCAATCAATATCAATGGGCGGGGAAAACAGCAGAGAGTTCACATGGAGTTCTTTTAATCCCAGTTTCTTTGCAAATCCTGTATTGTTGAAGTAATTAAATTTGATACTATGGAAACATGTTAATACATGCCTATCACTCAACATCGGTGGGCGGGGAAAATCGCAGAGAGTTCACAGAGAGTTATTTTAATCCCAGTTTCTTTGCAAATCCTGTCGTGTTGACATGATTATCTGCGTCACTATGGAGACATGTTAATACATGCCTGTCAATCAATATTGGTGGGCGGGGAAAACAGCAGGGAGTTCATAGAGAGTTCTTTTAATCCCAGTTTCTTTGCAAATCCTGTCTTGTTGACATGATTATATGCGTCACTATGGAGACATGTTAATACACGCCTGTCAATCAATATCAGTGGGCGGGGAAAAGCGCAGAGAGTTATTTTAATTCCAGTTTGCAAATCCTATCTTGTTGACATGATTACATGTCTGCATAGTAATACGCGCCTGTCAATCAATATCGGTGGGCGGGGTAAACCGCACTGCTACGTCACATTGCGGGGCACATCAAAATGTCTGTGATTTGGATCCTATTTTAAAAAAAGAGACTTGTTATATTTATATCACTCCAATATGACTGTGGACACACTATACCTACACACATTTCTGTCTAAACAGCTTCCAAACTATGATTTTTGCATGATATGTGCAGAATCTGCTCATAATAGTTGTTTTCTCTGTGTTTTAGGAGCTGTGTGAACTGTCACCTGACGAATGGACTCGGATCTGACGGTTTTCGGCTCTGTAATCAAAGCTGCTCTCCATTGGTGGACTATGTGGATGACATCACAGGTACAATAACGCAACAATGCACAATGAGAAATGCGCAGTTTTCGGCTGGCCTTTTGAGACGCGGCTGTAATAAATGGTCTGTTTGTGTTTGTGAATGAACCGTGGTGTTGTTCAGAGCTGGTCCGGGGGAAATACTGCCTGTATCCCAGCACTGATAAGTGTCAGTACCGCTTTCTCATGGACTTGGCATCAGATGGAGCTCAGCTGCACATTAGCCGACATCCTGGTGAGGAAATGAATTCTTCTTCTTCTTGTTTTCTTCCTTTTCCTTCGCCTTTCCCCTTTTCACCCTCTGTTTTTACAGTACAGGAACATGAGAAATTATAATATTGTTAGAGAAAACGAAAGTGTTTTTTAGGACCATTTGTGGTTTATTTTTTATTTTTTAGCACATATCTAACACAAATTCTCAACCTGTGGTCTGTGTGGGTTCAAACGCCCAAGTATAGTGAAGGGGACTCTATACTGCTCAGTGAGCACCGTCTTTCAGATGAGATGTTAAACCGAGGTCCTGACTCTCTGTGGTTGTTAAAAATCCCAGGAAAAAGAAAAGAGTAGGAGTTTAACCCTGGCATCCTGGCCAAATTTACCCACTGGCCTCCTAATCATCCCCATATAATAATTGGCTTCATCACCAATCAGCTGGTGTGTTGTGTGTGGTGTGTGGTCTGGCACAATTTGGCTGCCGTCGTGTCATCAAGGTGGATGCTGCACACTGGTGGTGGATGAGGAGATTCCCCCCCAAAAAAAATGTGTAAAGTGCTTTGAGTGTCCAGAAAAGCGCTATATAAAGGAATAATAATAATTATTATTATTAAAATAAGAGAAAAACAAACCTGCATAAATTAAATGCAGAATTCTGTTGTATCGTAATGCATAAATATTTTTTTATATTATGTTGATAATAAAAAATATTTTACAGTTTATATTTAAAAAACAGTTTGTTTTACAGTAAATATTTTACGTTTTTAAATACTTTAATTTTCCACATTATAGTGAGAAGAAAATGAAGAAATGAGACTATTTTTGTATTACAGTAATGCAGTTCTCATGTGAAATTATAATTAATTCATCATAAATTAAGCTATTTATTCGTTTAAGAATTGTTTGTTTATTGTAAGTTGTGAATATAATAAAACTAAATAAACATATATTAAAAACTATAAATAAACAAATAAACAAAAAACACACAAGAAAACAAATAATATAATATAAATACACATATAATATATTTGTTTGTTTGTAAATAAATAAATATAGCATTTAACCAAATCTAAATTAGGGCGACGCAGTGGCGTAGTAGGTAGTGCTGTCGCCTCACAGCAAGAACGTCGCTGGGTCGCAGGTTCGAACCTCGGCTGGGCTGGGTCAGTTGGTGTTTCTGTGTGGAGTTTGCATGTTCTCCCTGCGTTCGCGTGGGTTTCCTCCGGGTGCTCCGGTTTCCCCCACAGTACAGGTGAATTGGGTAGGCTAAATTGTCCGTAGTGTATGAGTGTGAATGAGTGTGTGGATGTTTCCCAGAGATGGGTTGCGGCTGGAAGGGCATCCGCTGCGTAAAATCGTGCTGGATAAGTTGGCGGTTCATTCCGCTGTGGCGACCCCAGATAAATAAAGGGACTAAGCTGACAAGAAAATGAATGAATAAATAAATTAAATTAAATTAAATTAAATTAAATTAGACCAAAGCTGCTGTACCATAATGTATAAATAATTTTCCATTTCATCTTAAAAAAATTTGTTATTATTTTCCCAATTACAGTAATGAGAGAGTGATTTTTTGCAATATTGTAATGCTGTTTTCTAATGCAATTGTAGTGCATTGAAAGTAATTTATTCATATTTATTGATTAGTTTTTATTCATTACTATTTTTAGCATTTATTTATATATATTTCTTAGATATTTATGTTAAACAGCTAAACTTAAAACATTGTCAAAGTAACTCGACACAGTGGATTATCTTAGATGAGCCCCCACTAATAATACATCCTTTTTACTATGTTTTACAAAAGGACTCAAACTTTTAAGACTTTTTAGATATTTATTTATTTATTTTATTTATTGAATTAATTATTTTTTACATTTATTTTTTTCTGTGAAATCTGACCTTTTGTAGCTTTGCGAGATTCACCTTTCTCTGTGCTCATTTCCTCCCAAAAGCCCATTTTATTGCTCGTAGGTTCTTCTTTCATCCCTCAAGGAGGCTTAAAGAGAGTTACATTGCTTTGAAGCAAAAACATTTCCTCAGATGTTCCTCCCTAAATTCTTTTGTAGAATTAAAAACCCCATTCATGAGCATGAGTCAGTCCAGAGGAGCTCACAAATACTTGAATTCTTATCCAGATCTTCTTTTTGCAGAATTTAAGAAACTGGACCAAAGTCTCGATCTTATCTCACAGGAAGAACAGATGCATTTCTTTTCATTCATTAAATAAAACAGTATTTACTTTACAGATCCTAAAAGTGACGACTAAATTGTCAAGCTATTAAAGAGGTTCAGGGAAAGGGTTTGTTTAGGACAAAAGAACTCCAAAATTCACTCGTAACCTAAACAGCATCAGCCAGATGTTTCTGTTGTGTGGCGTTATGACATAAAAACAGCTGGAGCAGAAGCTCCCTCAGGCCTGGAGCTGATCGGCAAACCGGCTGGAGCTCAGAGCAACACACACACACACACATGTGATATACAGATCCAGTGTTCCTGAACTCAGAGATATCCAGGAGGTTTGGCTCAGATCCAGTCAAGTCCAAACACAAAGACATCAAGTAGCACACTGACCTTTCACAGGTTTCCATGGAAACCAAGAAGCAGTGCTTAATGGAGTTCCAAATACTGTACACACACACACATGCGCGCACACACACACACACACATACTCACACACAATAGTTATTTTGTGAATTGTGGGAACATTCCGTAAGTTTTATACTGTACAAATGGTATTTTCTATCCCCCTATACACCAACCCTATCTCTAAACCCAGCCCTCACTGGAAATGTGTGCATTTCTTACGCCAACGTTGCAACAAAACTCAAAACATTGGCAAAGTAACTCGACACAGTGGAATATCCCGGACGAGCCCCCATAAATAATACATCTTTTTTATTATGTTTTAATGAAAAGAAAAATTAATGCTCACAAACACACACACACACACTTTCTATTGTTTTTATACTGTACAAACTCTATTTTCTCTCCCCCTGTACCCCAGCCCTCTCAGGGTGTCCGTGGATCCTTAAAAAATTCTATAGTATAAAAATAAGGCCTTAATAAGTCTTAAAATGTCTTAAATCTGTGTTTCGAAGGTCTTAAAATGCAATCAAAAACCAACCCCATAAAGAACGATTTTGTTTCTGTTTTGAAATCTACTTAAAATCTCTCTGTCTATTTGTCACTGAGAACGAAATGCAATGAAATACACGTTCACTTAGATTTCGCTCATTATTAGTTGTGTTGTGTGCTTTTTTTGCAAATTCTGTACTCGTTAATTTAATATACTTTACTATTGGTCTTAAATTTCAATCTGTTTTGTATTAAAAATGTCTTAAATATAACTCTTAGAAACCTGCAGATACTCTGCTTTCTCTAAACCCAACCCTCACAGGAAACGTGTGCATTGTTTTTGCCACCATTGCAGCTAAACTCAAAACACTGGCAAAGTAACTCGGCACAGTGGAATATCCCGGACGAACCCCTGCAAATATTACATCCTTTTACAATGTTTTTAACGAAAGAACCCAACTACAGTTTTGGAAAATCCTATTGCACAGAAGAATCAATGCTCTCAAACACACACATACAATACTTTTTTTGGTGATTTGTTGGAACATTCCGTAGGTTTCTATTGTTTTTATACTGTACAAACAGTATTTTCTTTCCCCTTATACCCCAACCCTATCTCTAAACCCAACCCTCTTATAAAACATGTCCATTTTTAGCCAATATTGCAGCTAAGATCAAAACATTGCCAAAGTAACTCAACACAGTGGAATATCCCGGACGAGCCCCCACGAATAATACATCATTTTACGATGCTTTAACGAAAGGACCCCAACTACAGTCTTGAAAATCCGATTGCAGAGAGAACACAGAGGAATCAATGCTCTCAAACACACACACAGTCACACATACTCACACACAATAGATATTTTGTGAATTGTGGGAACATTCCATAAGTTTTATACTGTACAAATGGTATTTCTATCCCTCTATACACCAACCCTATCTCTAAACCCAGCCCTCACAGAAAACATGTGCATTTTTTTGGCCGACATTGCAGCTAAATTCAAAACATTGCCAAAGTAACTCAACGCAGTGGAATATCCCGGATGAGACCCCATAAATAATACATCCTTTTTATGTTGTTTTAATGAAAGGACACCAATTACAGTTTTGGGAATCCTACTGCAGAGAGAACAATTACACACACAGTCTCAAACATACACGGAGTCACACATACTCACACACATTTATTTTTGTGAATTATGGGGACATTCCATAAGTTTGTAAAGTTTTTATCTTGTACAAACTGTGTTTTCTATCCCCCTATACCCCAACCATATCTCTAAACCCAACCCTCACAAGAAACTTGTTCATTTCTTATGCCGATGTTGCAGCAAAACTCAAAACATTGGCAAAGTAACTCGACACAGTGGAATATCCCGGACGAGCCCCACAAATAATACATCCTTTTTACGATGCTTTAACAAAACAACCCCAACTACAGTTTTGGGAATCCTATTGCAGAGAGAACAAATACACACACAGTCTCAAACATACACACAGTCACACATACACACATTTTTTTGTGAATTATGGGGACATTCCATAAATTTCTTTAGTTTTAATACTGTAAAAAACTGTATTTTATATTCCCCTATACCCCAACCCCATCCTAAAACCCAACCCTCACAGGAAACATGTGGATTTCTATTCCCAACTTTGTAGCTAAACTCAAAACATTGGCAAAGCAACTCAACACAGATGAATATCCCGGACGAGCCCCCACAAATAATACATCCTTTTACAATGTTTTACGAAAGAACCCCAACTACAGTTTTGGAAATCCTATTGCAGAGAAAACACAGAACAAGCAATGCTCTCAAG
Organism: Danio kyathit; assembly: GCA_903798195.1. Taxonomy (NCBI): domain Eukaryota; kingdom Metazoa; phylum Chordata; class Actinopteri; order Cypriniformes; family Danionidae; genus Danio; species Danio kyathit. The sequence goes on from LR812537.1 coordinate 3,620,744, forward strand.
CCATGAAGGTGTCCGCTGTGTTTATATGCATTCATTTGACACAAAAGTATTTATTGGGCTTAACCCTTACCCTGAACCTAACCATAACCCAATTCTGACCTTAACCCTAAAAACCAAGTCTTGACCCTTAAACAGCATTTTAAAGGGGTGCCAGAAAGTGAGGAACAAATAAAATGTCCTGGTTTTACTCCCTTAGGGGGTCCAAAACTGAACTGGATAGTTGTGCACACACACTCGTACAGCTATCTTTATGGGGACTTCCCCATAGACGTAATGATGTTTATACTGTACAGACTGTATATTTACTCCCCCTACCTCTAAATCCAACCCTCATAGGAAACATTCAGCATTTTTACATGTTTAAAATACTTCATTCCATGTGATTTATGAGCTGTTCCCCTCATGGAGACCAAAAAAAAATGTTCCCACAAGGTCAAAATGTACTGGTATTGCTATACTTGTGGGGACATTTGTTCACACAATGTAAGGAATAAAAGGCACACACACACACAATGGCTCCTGCTGTTCTCCAGGCAGTAGTGAGGAGGGTGTGGGCTGTATCCTAAACATCATTTGAGTGAGTGACTTTATAAGAGAGAATGTGCTCAGTCAAGAGACCTAAACATCCCACGGGAGTGAGAAAACACTGCTGAGATCACTTTAATATCTCTGTTGTTTTCCTCAGGCAGTAACCACCTCATTTAGAAAGACCACTTTCACTTACAACAATTAAACATTACACTAAATGTGATATTTTAAATGGCTATGCAACTATCAGCATTAGAGCCTTCCAGAAAACAATTTTTCCTGTGGATAAGTGTGTGATCGTGTTGAAAACTGGAGGCTTTTTTCTCCTTCATGGTTTGTTTTCCATGTTGAACAGTGTGTGTTTGGAGCCGGCGGTACTTTAAGACCTTTCTCAGCGTCTTCCTGCTGACCGTCACACTGGGCATCGGGATGTTGGCCGGCGTCCGGCAGCTGCTGAGAGTTACAGGCCGCTCCTGCATCTCCAAGACTGAGCCGCAGTTCGAGCACACACACAAGGTGAACTTTGCCACATCTGCTTTTCATCGCTATTTTACACAATAATAAAAAATGATGTTTTAGTTAGGGGCGACACAGTGGCGCAGTAGGTAGTGCTGTCGCCTCATAGCAAGAAGGTCGCTGGTTCGAGCCTCGGCTGGGTCAGTTGGCGTTTCTGTGTGCAGTTTGCATGTTCTCCCTGCATTCGCATGGGTTTCCTCTGGGTGATCCGGTTTCCCCCACAGTCAAAAGACATGTGGTACAAGTGAATTGGGTAAGCTAAATTGTCCATAGTGTATGAGTGTGAATGAGTGTGTATGGATGTTTCCCAGAGATGGGAGCTTGAAGGGCATCCGCTGCGTAAAACATGTGCTGGAATAGTTGACGGTTCATTCCGCTGTGGTGACCCCGGATTAAAAAAGAGACTAAGCCTAAAAGAAAATGAATGAATGAATGGATGTTTTAGGTAAATGGTTATTTATAAATCACAAAACATTCAAAGAATCCACAACAGTTGAAGTCAAAATTATTCGCCCTCCTGTGTAATTTGTATTATTTTTCTATCATTTCCCAAGTGATGTTTTATTTATTTATTTTAAGTTAAGCAGGGCTGAGCCTGGATGGGAGACCACATGGGAAAACTAGGTTGCTGTTGGAAGTGGTGTTAGAGAGGCCAGCAGGGGGCGCTCAACCTGTGGTCTGTGTGAGTCCTAATGCCCCAGTAAAGTAAAGGGGACACTATACTGTCAGTGAGCGCCGTCTTTCGGATGAGACGTTAAACCGAGGTCCTGACTCTCTGTGGTCTTTAAAAATCCCATGGCACTTCTTGTAAAAGAGTAGGGGTGTAACCCTGGTGTCCTGGCCAAATTCCCTCCATCGGCCCTTATAGATCATGGCCTCCTTATTATCCCTATCCACAGAATTGGCTCTATCACTGTCTCTCCACTCCCCCTATAGCTGGTGTGTGGTGAGCGCACTGGCGCCGTTGTCCTGTGGCTGCCGTCGCATCATCTAAGTGGATGCTACACACTGGTGGTGGTGTGAAGAGACCCCCCTCATGATTGTGAAGCATTTTGGGTGTATGGCCATACACAATAAATGCGCTATATAAGTATTTCCTATATTATTTTTGATTATTATTATTTAGGTGAAAGGCTTAATTCTTTTAGATTTTACTGTAATAAAAGTATTTATCAAAACAATTTTAAGGTCAATATTATTAGTCCAGGGTGGCACGGTGGCTCAGTGGTTAGCACTGTCACCTCACAGCAAGAAAATCGCTGGTTCGAGTCCCGGCTAGGCCAGTTGGCATTTCTGTGTGGAGTTCGCATGTTCTCCCCGTGTTGGCGTGGGTTTCCTTCGGGTGCTCCGGTTTCCCCCACAGTCCAAACACATGCGCTATAAGGGAATTGAATAAACTAAATCGGCCGTATAAGTGTGTATGGATGTTTCCCAATACTGGGTTGCAGCTGGAAGGGCATCCACTGCGTAAAATGCTGGATAAGTTGGCGGTTCATTCTGCTGTGGCGACCCCTGATTAATAAAGGGACTAAGCCGAAAAGAAAATAAATGAATGAAAAATTGGCCATAGTGTATGAGTGTGAATGAGTGTGTATGGATGTTTCCCAGTGCTGGGTAGCAGCTGGAAGAGCATCGGCTGTGTAAAACATATGCTGGAATAGTTGGCGGTTCATTCCGCTGTGGCGATCCCTGATAAACAAGGGGCTGAGCCGAAGGAAAATGAATGAATGAATGTATTCCTGTGATTCAGAGCATCAATACTCTAGTATTTATAGCATAATGAATGTCTTTACTGTCACTATTGGTGCAAATTGATGCATAAAATAACACAAATTTTAAATTACAAAGAGGTTTTTCTGACAAAATAAAGGTTTCAGGAAAAAAGGAATTAGATATGCATGAGCTATCGCTGATCTCTGTCTGTTGTTGAATCTCATAATGCAGGACTCATCTTACATCCCGACCAGCAGCGAGAAGACCATCACCTACAGGAGGGACCGACTGCCCAACCACCCGGTGGAGATGCACACACACACACCCACACACACACACAAGATGCCCATCGGGGACGCTTGGTAGTGACTCAAACAAACACTACCTGAATGAAAACACAATCCTGAAGCACTTACTTCACCGCAGCGGTATGTTCAGTGGCTATACTGAGGCTTCTTTCGTTACGTGTCTAATTTATTATCTTCAGTGGCATTAAGAGCGGCAGAGAGAGAGCGAGATGAAGATTCCTGTTAAACTCGGGAGGTTTCTGGGCCAATTTTCTGTACTTCTCCAGTCGTCTCTGTTTTTTTGTGCTTATAGTGTGTTCGTTTGCATCCATTGATGGATGTAAGAGAGTTTTTTCTCTTGTTTTTAGTTGTCAGTACACTACAGTCTCTGGCTGTGTTCAGAATAGCATACTAGCACACTGCTTGTACACTGAAAATAATGATTCATTGGCTTTACTCATTTTTTTAAGGTAAGTGGTTGCAAACTATTTATTTGGGCTGAATTTCAACAAACAAACTCATTCATTCATTCATTTTCCTTAGTCTCTATTTCAGAGGTCGCCACAGCGGAATGAACCGCCAACTATTCCTGCATATGTTAGACCAGTGTTTCTCAACCACAATCCTGAAGGACCACCAACACTGCATGGTTTGGATGTCTCCTTTGTCTGTCACACCCATTACAGGCCTTTCAATATCTGCTAATGAGCTGACGATCTGAATCGAGTGCGTTTGGTTAAGGAGACATGGAAAATGTGCAGAGCTGGAACGTGGTTGAGAAACACTGTGTTAGACCTAGCGGATGCCCTTTCAGTCACACCCAGCACTGTGAAACACCCATACACACTAATTCACACACACTCATACACTACGGCCAATTTAGTTTATTCAATTCACCTATAGCACATGTCTTTGGACTGTGGGGGTAACCAGAGCACCCGGAGGAGACCCACGCCAACATGGGGAGAACACAGACTCGAGGCGACCACTAAGCCACCATACCACCTGTTTGCAACCAGTTAGTTTAAAAATGTAGTAAATCCAATGAATCATATAGTATACACTACACTTAAACTACTTAGTGTACACTGCGAGAACTGAGTTAGCAATTTTGTGGTAACACTTTATTTTAGGGTGTCCTTGTTATAAGTACTTTACTATAGTAATTATGCATAATTACATGCAGGTAAATCTAACCCTTACCATAATATATAGTAAGCACACTCAAAAAATGTGTATATTTTGCTCCTTGTTCAAATTACTTATTTAAAATGAGCTGAAACAACACAATTCTGGAGATTTTTGGGGGGACAACTTAATTGTTTTATGTTCAATCTACTCAAATTTGTTAAGTTAACTTAATTGATTTGTGTTGGCAAGAATGAATTGTGTAGATCTCTGCTTTTTACAGTTTACATGTACAAGTGAGTAAATCCATTGCCTGGATCAGTTGCCATTCTGTTGTAACTTGGAATTCAGTCATTCATTCATTTTCTTTTCGGCTTAGTCCCTTTATTAATCTGGGGTCGCCACAGCGGAATGAACCGCCAACTTATCCAGCATATGTTTTATGCAGTGGATGCCCTTCCAGCTGCAACCCATCACTGGGAAACTCCCATACACTCTGATTCACACACATACACTACGGACAATTTAGCTTACCCAATTCACCTGTACCGCATGTCTTTGGACTTGTGGGGGGAAACCGGAGCACCAGGAGGAAACCAACGTGAACGCAGGGAGAACATGCAAACTCCACACAGAAATGCCAACTGACTCAGCCGAGGCTCGAACCAGCGACCTTCTTGCTGTGAGGCGACAGCACTACCTACTGCGCCACCATGTCGCCCCTAACTTAGAACTGTTAAGTTCATTTAATTTTTTTTTTAATTATCATTTACTTAATAATTTAAGGCAATGGGTTTACTCTCTTTTTTCAAAGTAAAGTCAACTAAGCACTTTTTACAGTGTAGTTAATCAATTTACCCAACAGTTAAGTTCATTTTAAGAGTGTAACTAACAAGGACATCTTAAAATGAAATGTAAACCTATTTAATGTTTTCCAGAATATACATTTAAACATTCTCAAATCCAGATAGATTCACTTGAGAAGCAAAATGAATTAGGATGTAAACCTTTTGTTTATTCGTTTATGCTTTAAACATAAAGAATAATAATTAAAAGGAAAACAATATTTTTACTGACCCTATTGGAAGATATTTGTCTTGTTTTAATATATTTAAAAAACAAAACAAAGTTTAATATCATTGCATTTTGCTTCTCAATTAAATGTACGTTCATTGTGAGATATTTGGTCTGGTAAACAAGTCTAAAGCACCAAGCGGGACATTTTTTGTAGTGTAGAAGTAACAGTTGTTTTTTTCTAGTAATATTTTTACAGTGTATTTCCGCTGTGTGCATGCAGAAAACAGTTGTGCTTTAATGCATTTGCAAGCATCTCCAACATGCAAAACAAAAGCATGTCTTGTTGCACAGTGCAATGGGCTCGACATTTCCAGCATGATGCATCGGTGTTTAACATCACTTTCTTGAGGCATTACTAGGGCCAGACAGAATCTGCAGACATTTTTTGCTATTTCTGCTGAGAATTTTGTAAAAAAAAAAATCTGCAGATTTAAATGATTTTAGGAGTATCATAACTACAGACTTAATATATAAAATAAGAAATAATACATTTACTTTTATTTAATGTTTACAATGCAAATCCAATTAGATCTACTTATTTGGTAAACAAAGCAAGTCTCTCATATAACATGTGTACTAAAAGACAGAAAATATTACTTTACAAACTGTATTGTAAAAAATTCATATGAACATTTTAATATTACTATTATTATATTACAATAAAGTTAGTGAAATTAATTTAAAAACTGAATAAATATACATTTACACAAGTAAATACATAGACGACTCAATAATGGGCTAAAAATCAGTGGAAATCTGCAGATTTCTGCACACGCAGATTCCGTGTGGGCCTAGGCATTACTACAAAATAATAATCGAAGATGCTAAAAGACTTTATATTTTATTTTTAGATATTTTTAAAGTTTCGTTTGTGTGCTTTTAGTATGGTGATCAACTTCCACTTTTATTTGTGTATTTATTTCATTTTATTTACACTTTACGTGCTTACATTTAATAATTTTGTTTTTGTTTTCTAAATTTTAGTGCTTTAAAAATGCTACATTTATGTTTTGTAATTATGATGGTACAGTGCTATTTGGAATGCTTATCACTGCATACCAATTTATTGCATCACTTACTATTATGGAAAAGCATGCAAGCATTGAGTGATATCATAAAAATAGCATGCATTATCTATGCTTTTGTGAGCTCATGTGACACCGCTGTGAATTCTGCATACTGCAAGCTTAAAGTGTTATTGTCAGTATGCAGTATGCATCAAGCAGTTAGCCAGTATTCAGTTCTGAACAGAGTTTGGAAACCCCTATCCTGCTGACTTGGATTAGTCCGCCCTCTAGTGTTCAACACGCGCTCAACCATTCCTAATTATCAAAGTAATTTTGTTTCTTGAAGTTTTTTTTTAATGTTTAATTGAGTGTCAATATTGCATTTATGTTTATTGAATATGTTAATATTTAAAGCAGAGATCTAAATTGTTGTCTGCACTTTGCCAGCTTAATTGAAGCTGTATATCTACATGATTCCCTGGTAGAACTGGAGATTGACAGAAGTTGTTTCCTACACTAGTAAGTACAGATTAGTGTTGATTATTTACCTGCTGGTCGGTATTTATATTTGTTGTCGTGAACTACTGAGGGCCCGTTTGGTCCAATATTACGGTACGAACCCTCGCGGTCAAAATAGCATTCCTGTGGCGCTAATAAAATGCAGAATTAACATGTTGTTTACATTGGGAGAGCATTAAACGTATTTATTTGTAGTTGTTTTCTCTGTTTTGTTAGAAATAAATGCTGTCTAGGCCTTTTTGTAGTGTGAACAGATCCTGGTAAGAGCAATACAAAGTTAGCATGTGTGTGACTGCACATCTTTGCCTCATTGTGTTTGTGAATGTACTGTAGGTTAATTAAACACAATCCTCCTCACACCAGCCGATGTGGTACACTGTTGTAGCCAGATAAAAATAAATCAATAAAAACATAACACGGTATTTCAGTTAATTGTGTCATAATTTACGTTGCTTTATATAAAAATGGTAGCATGTAAAGGTAAATAATATCATTTGGAATTCAGTCAAGTGTCTGTAAAAGCAGGCGCCATTTTAAAATGAAATGTGTGAAACTTCCGGCGTATCCCTTACAAAATGACTGCAGTTAAAAAAAGAATACTGCAGTTTTTTGGACACCAAAAAACTGTGTTATTTAAGTATATTGCAGTATTTCTGCAATACAACTGAAGTACTACAATACAACCAACTGCAGTACATCTACTACCCCTGCTGAAAAATCCAGCTTAAACCAGCCTAAGCTGGTTGGCTGGTTTTAGCTGGTTGACCAGCCTGGTTTAAGAGGGGTTTTGGCCATTTCCAGGCTGGTTTCCAGCCATTTCCAGCCTGGTCTTAGCTGGTCAGGCTGGAAGTTGACAAGCTAAAACCAGCTTGACCAGCCAAAACCAGCTATGTCCAGCTTAAACCAGGCTGGTCAAGCTGGTTTTTAGCTGGTTTAAGCTGGTCATTTTCCAGCCTGACCAGCTAAGACCAGGCTGGAAATGGCTGGACACCAGCCTGGAAATGGCCAAAACCCCTCTAAAACCAGGCTGGTCGACCAGCTAAAACCAGCCAACCAGCTTAGGCTGGTTTAAGCTGGATTTTTCAGCAGGGACAATACAACCAGAGATGTATAAAGTACTAGAGACCCAGACTTAAGTAAAAGTACAAGTGCTCTATCAAAAAAAGTTACTTGATTAGAAGTTGAAGTGCTCTTTAAGCACAATACTTAAGTGGAAGTACTAAAGTATTCAACATTTTTTGTACTTAAGTATTGCAAGTAGTTTATTTAAAAATTTACTACTCAAGTACTGAAAGTAAAAGTACAAGTATTGCATTATGTAGTTATTTTTAAAAAGCAGTCAAAAGACATATTGTTTTGTTTATTTTAAATATCTTTTTTGGGGCACAGGATTAAGCAGAACAAAAAAAACCATGGTTTACAATATATATATATATATATATATATATATATATATATATATATATATATATATATATATATATATGATGGGTCAAAAACACCATTCAGCGTTGACAGCCTTTATGATAGACGGTTAACGTCATGTGAACATTGCAGCATGATATGAACCGCGGGTAGCTAACGGTAGTTCACTTATCTAGCTCTTATGCATAGCTCAAACTGCTGTTTTGTGTATTATATTATCTTTAACTTGACATCTTTAACTTGAAATCCGACGGTAGAGTACGCACTTCATTCTATATGAACTGTCTTTCACTCCGACAAATGCAAACATTGGTTCTAAATAGGGTCACGGGTGGTCTTTTTCCTCATTGCCACGAACAGTTGAAAGTGAAGGAGTTGAAGATGGAATTTCTGGGTTTTCCATGTCTAAAGCAAACTAAAGTGCTCTCTCTTCTTTGTTCATCTGATCAATGAATGATTGATTCGTAACATTTTTATAATTGTAACGAGTAACTATGCAACACATAAAAAATCTACTGGAGTAAAAGTATTAAGCTCATCGAAAATATGTACTGAAGTAAAAGTAGAAGTAGGAGAAAAAAACAATACTCCAGTAGAGTACAGATACAACCTTTTAATACTTAAGTACAGTAGTGAAGTAATTCTACTTCGTTACTATAAATCTGTGAATACAAATGAAGTACTGCTACAGTACAACTACTGCAATAGTGCTGAAGTGATACTACTACTATAATGAAGTACAACTACTATGATCTGCTACTGCAATACAACTGAAGTACTACTGCAGTACAGCTGCCATACTACTATTGCAATACAACTGAAGTACTTCTTCAATAAAACTGCAGTACAACTACTATTTTTCCTGCTCGGTGGACAATGATTTCCAAATGAGGTTTCAGTACTTCAGTTGTATCGCTGAAGTACTACCACAATATATTGTATTGCACTTTTCAGAAGTATAACCACAGAAATACATCTACAATACTGCAAGACATAATAAAGCTAAAGTGCACTTTTAATACGTATGTACCTAAGTGCAATCCATTATATAACATATCACTATATTGCCCCTCTCAGTTTATTTAACCAGCTAAAAAATCCAGCTTAAACCAGCCTAAGATGGTTGGCTGGTTTTAGCTGGTCGACCAGCCTGGTTTTAGAGGGGTTTTGGCCATTTCCAGGCTGGTTTCCAGCCATTGCCAGCATGGTCTTAGCTGATCATGGAGTTGACCAGCTAAAACCAGCCTGACCAGCCAAAACCAGCTATGTCCAGCTTAAACCAGGCTGGTTTTAGCTGTTTGAACCTGGTCATTTTCCAGCCTGACCAGCTAAAACCAGGCTGGAAATGGCTGGAAACAAGCCTGGAGACCTGGAAACCCCTCTAAAATCAGGCTGGTCGACCAGCTAAAACCAGCCAGCCAGTTTTTTTTCAGCAGGGTACTTCAGTTGTACTGCAGATTTGACTGCTGTTGAACTTTATTGCATTATAGTTGAACTGTGTTTATACCTCATTATACTGCAATTTAGCATGTGCATTGAATATACCAGTTGTAATTGTATATAGGCTACTGCTGTTGTACTGTTCAGTTCAGTTATTTTTTATTATTCATTTTTGCAAATAAACACTTAAAATTCTAATCAGAAGATTACTTGAATTGAAAAAACATCCCTGAAAAAAGTACAAAAAATTGTTGGAAGATGTTGACGAACCTCTTGGAACACAAGTGCAGTACAGTTCCTACCACACCATTGGCATATTAGACTACAGCAGCACACGTGCAGTAAAGTTTACTTGTTTACTCCAGTTTACTGCAACTTGCACTGCTGTTGAACTTTATTGTACTGCATTTGAACTGTTTATACTTCATTGTATTGCATTTTTGCAATGGTACTTACTTTTACTTCAGTTATACTTTTATATACTGCAGTTTTACTTCAGTTTACTGCAGTTATTTTTTGTAAGGGTTGCTTCCAGGTATTTTACACAGGTAATACACTGTCCATTAAGCTGCTTGAACAATATTTTATTAAAATATTTATGTATTACGGTAGCCTATTACATTATGTTTTTTGTTGTTTTCCTCAATCCTTTAAATAGCTACACACAAAATATGTTTGCTGCTTGTTCAAACTACTTATTTAAAATCAGTTGAAACAACACAATTCTTATGATTTATTTGGGACAACTTAATTGTTTTATGTTCAATCCACTTGTTACTGTAACCTAATCGATTTGTGTTGGGACACTATTGAGTGTAACCCTGCATGTTTTACAGTGTAGCCTATAAGCTTGTGCTTTACAAAATATGGTGGATACGATGAATAATGTATAATAATAATATTGTTTCTAAACGTTTGCACTTGTGATCAAAATGATTTGCAGGTCTTTTGAGCTGCTGTTCGGTCATTGGCCACTATGAGGCGCTACATACTCAGATAAGCGTTGATAAAATAATTAAATCAAATGTCACCAGGTGATTGATTTTGAAGTAGGCCCAAAAACTTTTTTTAACTACACTTGCGTGATTTGACTTAAGAATTTATTATAGGCTTGGCTAATTATGATTTTAGCGAGGACAGGTCGAGATAAACCCCAAATACAGATCTGTTTTAAGGTTCAGGAATAAACCTTTAAATAGCCAAACTATTAATTGACAATGAAAACGAATCGTTTACAATATTTCTCAATTTAATTTGTAATTTGCATTTCATATAGACCGAATATAGTATCAAAACCAATCAAAATATAACATGATTAAGTTCATTTTTTATATTATTTTTTAAAAACTCTTAGCCTACGATGCAATATTTTAATTGTGTTGTTTCTTATACCGCTAGTTCTCTTCGGACGTCATGCAGGCTGAACTAAACTCAATGTCGCAACGAAAACATTATCACCAACCCACAGAACACATAAAAACAGTCCAAGTCAAATGTGACTTTATTATCTCAAAGTAAACGGTCAGTAAATACAAACACACATGCTCAATTAAATAATAATAATAAAACAAATGATAAACAAAAGACGATCGAGTTGATTCGATCCCGAAATTATAAATATAGATTCAAAGTGCGACTCTGATAGACTTCAAAGCACAAATCAAACTCGATGATAAATAGAGTTTCAAGACAATCCTATGTACAATTTCACTTTGCATTGAGAAGGGTTGAGATTCACTGTCATAGATAACAACTGCACGATGAAATTAAGACTAATGTACAAAAGCGCGCTGTTAACCTCCAGATGCGTGAGTTTTAACATGATTTGTACATTCACTCGGTTAGAGACTTCGTATTTCAAAATCAAGGAGCACAAAATAAAGCCGTTCAGTTGAGTAAAAACAAATGTGCAGCTGTTGAGAAATAAAATCCTTAATTTCGTATCTTAAGTAATAAAGTGCCTCAACAGACAGGAGTGAATGGAGAATCTGGAGATGCAGCGCAAAATAAGTTCAGCAGTTTGTTTCATCTTTACCTGCATTACGAGGTTATTTTATCACTTTATTTATAAAGGAATTGTTTAAATATCCAAGAACACCTGAGAGAGACCTTCTGCTGATTTACAGTCAATTATCATAAAACATTTTTGAACATTTGCGTCTATTCTGATATATCCACTGGCCTTAAATGCGCACTGATCACTCTTAAACATAAAGGCTCGTCAATGAACATTGCTGTCTCTTGAACACACACAAAATCTTAACTTCTTATCAAGAAATTAGAGTTGCTCTTTTCTAAATATTAAGGTTCTTTATTTGCACCTGTGGCTCAATTAAGAACCTGTTTGAGACCAGGTTTCTATTCCACAAAAAAATTTCTTTGTAGTGGAAAAGTGTCCTTTCGATTTGGAATATTAATTTAGGAACTTTTCAAAAGTTTTTTTTATTGCATCGCTCAGAAAAAAACAAATCTTTTTAGAAGCTTTATTTTTAATAATGTGCGGCTCTTTGGAGATTAATCGTTTGCTGCTGTCTATTTTTCGGTTCTTCAGATTTGTACGCACCAGACAAGTTTTCCAATTAATTTGAGAATAAAGTTATATTTAAATTATGTTTTGCTTCTAATTTGAACCTTTATCTTTAAGAATGCACGCGTGCAACGCGTTTTAGTTCTTTTCAGAGTCCGTTCTGGACGGGTTCTGTGTTGTGGATCATTTCCGGGGACTGGCAGGCTGGGCTGCCCGGTACACTCTGTTCGCTGTCGGTATCGCTGCCCTTTTTAAGCCCGTTAGACCCGGGTTCCCCGGCGCTGTGCGTTTTTACGTGTTTACTGAGATGATCGCTGCGCATGAAGCGCTTGTTGCACACCGGACAGGCGAATCTCTTTTCCCCGGTGTGTGTGCGTAAATGTCGCTGGAGCTCGTCGGATCTGGTGAAGCGCTTCCCACAGAAGAGCCAGTTACACACGAACGGCCTCTCGCCTGTGTGCCAGCGCAAATGCGCCTTGAGGTGAGAGGTCTTTCCGTATACTTTCCCGCAGCCCGGGATGTGGCAGCTGTGGAGGCCCTTTCTGCGCAGACTGGCCCCCGCGGGCCCCAGCCTCTCCGCCTCCTGACAGTTCGGACAGTCACAGGTCGCTCTTCCCGAGTAGCGCCTGGTGGAGGAACGCGGAGACCCGGCCAACGGCACCACAGGAGACCCTGCTAAAACCGCGCTGTTGGCACCAGGGCTGCTGTCTGTGTAGGTGGCAGAGAGAACTGGTTTGAACCCGTCCATCAGGTGCTGCCCACTGCTAAGGAGATGTGGAGACGGGCTGGCACTGAACGCGGAATGAGTGAGGGAAGAATAGTCTGAGTTATAGCCGCTCAGGGGCGAATGCAAAGAGGTCTGGAGCGCGGCGCCGTTTGCGCTTTGAACATCAATCCAACCTGTGCCAACATCCCACCAGGAGGATCCGCTTCCATCCCCGGAGGAGATGCCAGCATGCGCGGATTTGAACCACGTCTCGTACGGGTGCGCGACGCTCATCCTCGGGTAAATCCCCTGAAGAGAGTCCACTTTCGAGATGAACACCGACTGCGCGCTCGGGTCCTGAGAACTGTTGGCGACTGAAGTTTGAAACACCGGATAGTCGTTTCCAAATGGGCTGGTGGAGGTGGTGGTGCCCGTTAAGGAGAACGAGCTGTTGGCGCTGAAAGAGTCGTTCCTCTGGGCGCCGAACGGAGACAGAGAGCAGCTGCTGGGCGCCGCGCGTTTCCACGGGTGAAAGCCGCCTTTCCCAAACGAGCCGCTGTCCGAGGTGGGACTCGAGCTCCCGATTTTGTTACAGGTTGCTGCTAACATGGCCAATGGAGTGGATCCAACCCTCGGTTCCTCCTGTTTAAAAAACATAGTGTTTACAAGACAGAAACTAAACGAAAGAGTTTGGCACACTGCAAATTATGAACAATTTATGAAAACGCGCACAATTTGACTAGTATTCTTACAATTATATATATTATATAAATCATTAGTTCATGAAAATACAGCAGTTGATCACTATGGACTTTTTGTTGCGTTAAATCGACTTATTTACCAAAGCAAAAGTTGCAGTTGTTTAAACTCAACCCGCTGTGCTTTTATTCTTGCATGAAACTTTTCCGAGTCTTTACTGCCATCGGCAACACTGCTCATAAAAACAAAAAGTTCCAGTTAGAACCAGTTTTACAGTCTGATCCTTAAAGACAACATTTATCTCAGTTTAAATACATGTAAATGTAATAAGGACCCAGCAAATTCATAATGAAATAGGCCTATATCGATTATTTTTAATCTTCTTTTTTTAGTTAGGAATAATTTGAACCTGGTGTCTTCAAAGAAATGTTCGACGAACATTATTTCCAATCAGCACCTAGGAATTGTAAACATTCAGCATGCTCTAACAACCCTAATCTAGCTAACAGGTCAGCATTACGCACGGATTACGCACCATCATTCATATCACTCTCGTATATTAATGTAAACATCAGATTAAATCATCTTAAATTCTCAAAAGACACACGAAAATCCTCAAAAGACACACGAAATATGACCCAGCCATCTTAACGCACAGAGATGCATCTGTAGGCTACTCACCCCAAGAAGTGAAGTTGCCATCACCTGCGAAAGGTCTTTACATTTATAAGTCCCTCGGCTGTTTTGGAGACTTTTACCGCCCACCGGAGCACAAATGCTTTCGGCTCGGGCTTTGAAGATCCACCAGATCCCGTGCGACCAATCAGATCAGCTGAAATCCTCGGGAATGCGCGTTCGGCGATGATGTCATCTCGGTGACGTGTTGCGCTGGTAATTGTTTACAAGTGGGAGGAGGGACAGGAGGGGCATTCAACCTTTACTAGACCTTTTTTTTTAATTCTTGGGGAAACCCATGTAAGGGTAACTAATATTTTATTCTAATGAGATGCCTGTGAATGTTTATTTTTACGCAGTGAATCGTTTAACGCTAATATATCAATTTAAATGAACTAAATATTCAATATAAGTATTAAAATCTGTTTTATTATGCGTCAGAGATTTTTAACCCAGAGTTGGTGAGGGCGTGGATGGAGGACGGAAGTGGGTGTTGCACGCAGCAGCTTCACAAACAACAGCAGATGAACTTCATCCACGAGCTCTGTCCTCTTTCATCTCATCCACAACCGAGATTCATGCGCGCGCTTCATCCACACACAGTCCTGTGCTGCTGTTTCTGATCTCATTTAGGCTACTCTTGGAAACGAGAAACACTTAATTTAGTGCAAATGTGTAGAATATAAATTGCAATATTTTTTGCTTAAGTATGGTGGGGTGCTAAAAAGATTTTAAGACATTTCTTATACGCCTTTAAGTAATTGGAGTGTATGATTAAATGAATTAAGAGCAGCATTTATAAAGCTTTCCTCCTGCGCGCGCTCACAAAATAATTTTATTCCATTAATTATATTGGTCTGGAAAGATATACTATTTTAAAAATATATATATATAATATACTAGAAAGATATATAAAATATATAGGCCTTTAAATAGATATATTTCATATTTTCAAATTTAATTAAATCCCCTACTAAAATATCTCTTGTCCAGATCTTAGATTTTAAATCCTAAATCTTGTGTTTTGACACTGCTGTGTTCATAAATATGAGCAAAACAAATAATATACATCTGTATATATATATAAAAAAATCTGTTGGATGCTGTTTCACATGCGCGCGCTCGACTATTGAAACGCATCAACATGCGGTGCACGTGCACATCCCGTGTTTAATTTGACTTTCAGATTTAATAAAGAGGTGAGCTTTAATCACGCGATTTTTATTTGTTTGATACAAATGTTCGATCATTAGGCTACAGGCAGCGGAGAAAGTTAATTAAAACCACGCGCAGGATCAATTCAGCTTTCAGGTCATCACGATTATAGAGGAAATTAATCAGATTCAGAGACTCGCTTGATTTTATAATACATTTGAAGCATTTATATGTATTCATGTGCTGTTGTTTTAATAGCCGTAGAAGTTTGATGTTATCTTGCTGCCTAATTGATGGAAAAATGCGACCATTAAATGACATAAGTATGAAATAACGACCTAGTAATTTATTTATCATTCATTCATTTCTTTTCGGCGTAGTCCCTTTATTAATCTGGGTTCGCCACAGCGGAGTGAACCGCCAGTTATTTATTTATTTATGTATTTATTTTAATTTGTAAATATTTTAGATGAAGAAACATTGGATAAATAGCATACTTAAGGAAAAATACTGTGTTTTTTTACTTCAGCCTTTGTTTTTTTTTCCCTAGAAAATCAACATTTTT
>LR812537.1:3641710-3699540 GCA_903798195.1 Danio kyathit
CATAGTGTATGAGTGTGTGTGTGAATGTGAGAGTGTATGGGTGTTTCCCAGTACTGGGTTTCAGCTAGATGGTCATTCGCTGCGTAAAATACATGCTGGAATAGTTGGCGGTTCATTCCGCTGTGGCGACCCCTAATAAATAAGGGACTAAGCCGAAGGAAATTGAATGAATGAATGAATTAAGGGCATATAAGAATGAATATATTAAGGATTGTGTGATACTGAAGACTAGAGTAATGATGCTGAAAATTCAGATTTGGATCACAAGAGTAAGTATATCTTAAATTATATTCACTTTTCTAAGCATTTATTCAAAATTCTAAAAAAAATATTTACTGATATTACCTTACAATATTAGTGTTTCTGGTCAAATTAACGCAGCTTTGGGAAGCATGCAAGACTTTCAGAAATGTAAATATCACATTATTTGCAAGTTCTGACTGGGAGTACACTGAAAAAACGATTCATTGGATTTGCTAAATATTTTTAAGGTAAGTGGTTGCAAACAATTTATATGCGCTGAATTTAAACAAACAAATACTCTGAACATTTCTCAGTTTGATTTGTTTGTTTAAATTTAACACATGTGAATTGTTTGCTTTCCTAGAGATGGGTTGCAGCTGGAAGGGCATTCGCTGCGTAAAACGTGCTGGATAAGTTGGCGGTTCATTCCGCTGTGGCGACCCCGGATTAATAAAGGGACTAAGCCGAAAAGAAAATGAATGAATGAATTGTTTGCTACTTACCTTAAAAAATTGCAAAACCAATGAATAATTTTTTTCAGTATATACAAACTAACATTTTTCGAGTAAGGGTTTACGTTTTGACTTTAAATGAAGACAGCAGCAGGTATGTGTTCAGTTAGAGACAAGAAAGTAAACGTGTATGTCTTGTATATTTTGTGTGTGTTCAGTGTGTGAGCAGGATTGACAGCTTCCTCTTATTATCCTCTAGAGAAGGAGTGTCTCGTCCTGAGGACATGTTGGGGGAAGTTATTCACTGTCTGTCATCATGAGAGAAGGAACGAGTGAGAGGTTTGTGAGACGACAGACAAGAGTTACACTAACAAACTCTGATTGCAATCGGAATTTAAATATAACGACTTCAGTTGCCACACTCTCAGAAATAAAGGTACGCGAGCTGTCACTGGGGTGGTACCTTTTCAAACCTAAAAGGTTCATATTAGTACATCAAGGGTACATATTAGTACCTACAAAGTACAGAAGTGTTCCTCTTAAAATTTTTAGGTACCAATATATACTTTTGAGGTACCAATATGGACCCTTTGAGTACAAATGTGTATCTTTTGGAAAGGTACCACCCCAGTGACAACTCGCCTACCTTTATTTCTGAGAGTGCAGAAAGAACACGTTAGACAGAATATTTATGCTGCTCTTTTCACTGTAAAAATGCTGGGTTACGCACAATTCCTACATGTTGTTCCAACACAAATTGATTAGATTAACTTAATTGTTTTTACAAATTTAAGTTGATTGAACATAAAACAATGAGGTTATCCCCCCCAAAAAATCTCAAGAATTGTGTTGATTCCTCTCATTATAAATATGTAGTTTAAACAAGCAGCAAACATATTTTTTGAGTGTTCATTCATTCATTCATTCATTTTATTTTCGGCTTAGTCCCTTTATTAATCTGGGGTCACCACAGTGGAATGAACCGCCAACTTATCCAGCACATGTTTTACACAGCAGATGCCCTTCCAGCTGCAACCCATACCTAGGAAAAATTTTTGAGTGTTGTATATGATAAATAATTGAGTAGACATGACACAAACAAGTATAACATCTTAAAGTTTTTCCATGCACTATTGGTCTTGTCTGCTTAATTTATTTTATTCATTGATATTTATTTTAATGTTTAATGTTTAGATCAGGCGGCATGGTGGCTCAGTGGTTAGCAATGTGGCCTCACAGCAAGAAGGTTGCTAGTTCGAGTCCCAACTGTGCCAGTGGCATTTCAGTGTGGAGTTTGCATGTTCTCCCCATGTTGGCGTGGGTTTCCTCCGGGTCCCCCACAGTCCAAACACATGCGCTATAGAGGAATTGATGAACTAAATTGACCGTATAGTGTATGAGTGTGTTTGTGAATGTGAGAGTGTATGGGTGTTTGTCAGTACTGGGTTGCAGCTGGAAGGGCATCCGCTGCTTAAAACATATGCTGGAATAGTTGGTGGTTCATTGCGTTGTGGCGACCCCTGATAAAAAAGGACTAAGCCAAAGGAAAATGAATGAATGAATGTCTTGATCAATGTTTTAAGTAAAGTGGCAGAATTTAAATTTTGCACAGACTATTGCAGTGTTAGTTTAGCATCATTGTGATATTATTCTATGACATTGTTATGCTGTTATATTTTATTTTATTCATATTTAGATTTTTTTGTAGATTGTTGTTCGTTTTAGTCATTGTTTATTTGATTTTAGACATTTTGAAAGTTCATTTATTTATTTATAGTTTAGTTTTACTGAAAAGTAAAACTACATGAAATTCCACAGAATTCATTCATGTTGTCCCAATACACATAGATTAAGTTAACGTAACAAATTTAAGTCGATTGAACATAAAACAATTAGGTTTGTCCCAAAAAAACTCTCAAGAATTGTGTTGTTTTCAGCTTATTTTTAATAAGAACAAGCAGCAAAATATTTTTTAGTCTATTACAGTTAAATGAAATGAGAATAAAAAATGTTGCTGATTATAGATAATAAAAATGATGCATTATGCAGTAAAAATATATATTTCAAATCAAAAATGGCTTTTGCTGCTTATTCAAACTACTTATTTAAAATTAGTTGAAAAACATAATTCTTAAGGTTTTTGGGGTGGGGGACAATTTAATTATTTGTTCAATCCACTTAAATTTTGTAAAAAAAAAAAACAATGAAGTAAACTTAATTGATTTGTGCCGAGACAACATGAAGGAATTGTGTGGAACCCAGCATTTTTTACAGAGTATTATATTACATTTTATTTATATTTGCATTTATTTTTGTAGATTGTTGTTCATTTTAGTCATCGTTTATTTGATTTTTGTCATTTTATCAGTTCATTTTAGTTATTTATAGTTTAGTTTTAGTGATTGTACACTGTAAAAGGGTTCCACTCAATTCATGTTGTCCCAACACAAATCGATTAAATTAACTTAACAAATTTAAGTGAATTGAAATCTCAACAATTATGTTGTTTCAGCTTATTTAAAATAAGTAGTTTGAACAAGCAAATAATATTTTGAGTGTATTACAGTTAAACTAAATGAGAATAAGAGATGTTGCTGATTATAGATTAAAAAATACGTGTTTGAAACATTTTAGTAAACCAAAGCAATTCATGTTGTTTATGGTCTTTCATTATGCTTTAAAAAATTTTAAATATGGCTTTTGCTACACTCAAAATTTTTTTTTTTTTTTACATTTTCAAACTACTTATTTCAAATGAGCTGAAAAACACAATTCTTGAGATTTTATTGGGACTACTTAATTTTTTATGTTCATTCCACATAAATTTGTTAAAAGTGTTAAGTTAACTTAATCGATTTGTGTTGGGACAACATGAATGAATTGTGTGGAACCCTGCATTTTTTACAGTGTACTTGTTCAAACTAAACCATGATGTCTGCAAAATTGTTGCAAACAATTTATATGTGTTGAATTTAAATAAACTAAATTTAGTAATTTTCAACTTAATTTGTTTGGATAAATTCAGCCCAAATAAATTGCTTTCAACCACTTAACTTAAAATTTTTTTTTTAGTAAATCCAAGGAATCATCTTTGAATAATTTTTTCAGTGTAGTTTTAGAGTTTGTAAACTGTAAGGGATCCACACATGTTGTGAATTCAACAAAAAATAATTAAGTCAGCTTAACATATTCAAGTGGATTGAACATAAAACAATTAAGTTGTCCCCAAGAATTGTGTTGTTTCAACTCATTTTAAATAAGAACAAGCAGCAAAATATTTTTTTAGTGATTACTGTTAAAACTAATTGAATAAGGAATGTTGCTGATTATAGATAAAAAATAATATGTTTTTGAAATATTTTAGTAAAGCAAAGCAATTCAAGTTGTTTATGGTCTTCTGTTTGCTGTAAAAAAATCAATTTCAACTCAAAAAATGACTTTTGCTGCTTGTTCAAACTACTTATTTAAAATGAGTTGAAAAAACAACGAAGTTAAATTAATTGATTTGCGTCGGGACAACATGAAGGAATTTTGTGGAACCCAGCATTTTTTTAAGTGTATTGTATTACATTCTATTCATATTTAGTTTTTTTTGTTGTTGATTGTTGTTCATTTTAGTGTTTGATTATTTGATTTTAGACATTTTATCTGTTCATTTTAGTTATTTATAGTTTAGTTTTAGTGATTGTACACTGTAAAAGGGTTCCACTCAATTCATGTTGTCCCAACACAAATTGGTTAAATTAACTTAACACATTTAAGTGGATTAAATGTAAAACAATTAAGTTACCCCCCTCCCCCAAGAAATCTCAAGAATTGTGTTATTTCACCTCATTTTAAATAAGAACAAGCAGCATTATGTGTGTGTAGTACAGTTAAACTAAATAAGAATAAAAAAAAAAGTTGCTGATTATAGATTATAAAAGTAATTTTTTAAAAATATTTTATTAAATCAAAGCCATTTATGTTGCTTATGGTCTTCCATTATGCTGTAAAAAATCAATTTCAACTCAAAAAATGGCTTTTTCTGCTTGTTCAAACTACTTAATTAAAATGAGTTGAAGCAACACAATTCTTAAAGTTTTTTGGGACAACTTATTTGTTTTATGTTTAATCCATTTACATTTATAAATGAATATTTTATGTATGTATAATATTTTTGTGTATTATATTACATTTTATTTATATTTATAGTTATTTTTGTTGGTTGTTTTTGAGTTTAGTCATCGTTTATTTGATTTTAGTCATATTAACAGTTCATTTTAGTTTTTATAGTATACACTGAAAAGCATGATGTCTGCAAAATTGTTGCAAACAATTTATATGTGTTGAATTTAAATTAACTAAATTTAGTAATTTTTAACTTAATTTGTTTGGATAAATTCAGCCCAAATAAATTGCTTTCAACCACTTAACTTAAAAAAAAAAGAGTAAATCCAAGGAATCATCTTTGAATCATTTTTTCAGTGTAGTTTTAGAGTTTGTAAAGGGATCCACACATGTTGTCCCAACACAAATTAAGACAGCTTAACAAATTCAAGTGGATTGAACATAAAACGATTAAGTTGTCCCCAAGAATTGTGTCGTTTCAGCTCATTTTAAATAAGAACAAGCAGCAAAATAATGCAAAACAATTTTTAGTGTAGTACAGTTAAACTAATTGAGAATAAGAAATGTTGCTGATAATAAATGATACAAAATTAATTTCAGTAAATATTTCAGTAAAGCAAAGTAATTCATGGTGCTTATGATCTTCCATTACACTATTTCAAATAGGTTTATTTGAGTATGTTTGCACCCCTAAAATACTATGTTATTTAAACCCAATACATTAATTCAATCATTTTCCTTCGCCTTAGTCCCTTTATTTATCAGGGGTCGCCACAGCAGAATGAACCGCCAACTTAATTAAACTAAATAATTTTTTTAAATTAAATTTATAGGGCCAAATTTAACCCAATGTTTGGGTTTGTCCATATTTTACCTAAATTGTGTTTAAATCACCCAGCATTTCTTAGAGTGTAATTCCTGCTTAAACATGTAAGGTGTAATGTAATGTGATACCATGCCTTCGTAATCAATTGCAAACTTTACTACTGCAGCAATTTTTAGATTCTACAGCAAATGATTTCCAGTGTAGTTGACGATGTTACAGCCTGAAGTGCCTCTCTATCATTATATGTGTTGTTCTGCTGTCTGTCTCGCTCTGATCATCCACTAGAGAGCCACAGACGCTTCATTAGAGGCCAGATTTCCCAGAGGAGTCTCTCTCTCTCTTTCTCTCTATTAGGTTGATTTGTCGTACGCTAAACACACTCTGCATTGTCTTTAATCAACCTGTTGTCCATCAGCAGACGTGATAATTTATGCCCGATTGACAGAAAAAGACGGAGACGGATTTTTGCGAGCCGGTCCGGAGTCCTGGAGGTCACAGGGGTCAAGCATCATCATCGTGTGTCTTCCTGAGTGAATTCTGGGTAATGTAATTAGTGTGGCGGAGAGGTCTAGACTCTAATAGTCGGAGCTAATTTATGTACATTTAAGTATACGTACACTTACATGATGAGGTTGCACGATTACGGAGATAACAAAGGACAACGGTTGCTCTTAATATATAGGCCAGACATTTTATTAGGTTCAGCTTGTTGGTACCTAGATGAACACTGTAAAAAAAGGTAGAATTTTACTGTTAACAAAAATACAGTAGAAACATTAGATTCAATTCAATTCAATTCATCTTTATTTGTATAGCTCTTATACAATGTAGATTATGTCAAAGCAGCTTCACATGGAAGATTATAGTGAATTGAAACAGAGTCAGTTCAGTTTTCAGAGATTAAGTTCAGTTCAGTTTAGCTCAGTTCAGTGTGGGTTAATAATCACTACTGAGAGTCCAAACACTGAAGAGCAAATCCATCGATGCACAGCTCTACAGATCCCGAACCATGCAAGCCAGTGGCGACAGCGGCGAGGAAAAAACTTCACCAATTGGCGAAAGTGAAGATTTAAAAAAAACCTCGAGAGAAACCAGGCTCAGTTGGGCACGACCATTTCTCCTATGGCCAAACGTCTTATGCAGAGCTGCAGTCTAGGCGCAGGAAGCTGGACCTCAGCGAAGACTCGTCTGTCCTTGGAGCATCACAGGAGTCAGTCTCATGCTCTCACTCCACGATGACCACCACAGCAGCTGCTCAGGATACGGCCTGGTCCCGAAAACCTTGGGATCATCTCGTCGCTGGTCTCGGATGGCGTCAGTGGCACTGCATAGTCTGAGGGCCTCGAGATGAGTACCCCCAGGTGGAAATACAAAATAAGGAGAATAATTAGCGTAGCTGCTGTTCATACCACAAAATCGAAATCATACCACAAAAGCGAAATCATGTGTGGGGCACATCATGCGTCATAGCGCTATGTACTGCACTGAGTGTATGCTTTGCTAAAAAGATAGGTCTTTAATCTAGTTTTGAAGAGCGAGAGTGTGTCTGAGCCTCGGACATTATCAGGAAGGCTATTCCAGAGTTTAGGGGCCATAAATGAGAAGGCTCGACCTCCTTTACTCGACTTTGATATTCTAGGTACTACCAGAAGCCCTGAGTTTTGAGATCGTAAAGAGCGGGTTGGGTTGTAGCGAGACAGGAGGTTGGTTAGATAAACAGGAGCTAGGTTATTTTAAGCTTTATAGATGTAACATAAAACTGTAATGGACATAACTGATGAGAAAAAACTATTAAAAAGAGTCATGCAGGGATTTCTGGAAAAGTCAGTTTACAGTTATTTACTGTATATTAAGGAAATCGGCTGTTTACAAGGTAACAAAATTTTACTGTATTATTTTACAGGGTCTTTTCTGCTGATAAAATAACAGCCATTATTTTTTGTAATGAATCAATTAATTCTGTGCTTTTTGGTTAATAGACCATTTTGAGGCACGATAACAATGGTCCTAATGTATTTCCTGATTTACATTTTTAATTTCCGTAGCTTCAGAGTATTTAAAAAGGTCCACATATTGATAAATTATGTTATGATAGCTGTTTTAATGTTAAGTTATGATTGAATTGCCTCTTATTTCAGTTATGAAATAGTTTAACAAGCAGGAAATGTTCATGGGCCAAAGACATCACCACACTGAATTTGTCTTTATTGACGTGATAACATCACACATGTGAGTCTACAACTCCATCACATTTATAAAGTCTTCTATTGGATTAAGATTTGCTGCGTGTGAAGGACATTAAGTATAGGAAACTCAGTGTTATGATCAGAAAAACCAGTTTGAGATAATTTGAGCTTTGTGGCATAGTGTGTTTCATGTTGTTAGTTTAAAATCACAAGATGAGATGGACATGGGATGGACATGATCAGCAATAATACACTGTTAATGATTTCCTGTAGAATCTACAGTAACTTACTGGCAGCAGTTCACCAGTAACTTACTGTAAATCAATTACAGAAAAAATACTGTATTTATATTTATAGCACCATTGATCTTGCTGTATATATATAGTATTTTTTCTGTAATTGATTTATCTTTATCTTTACAGTAAAATATACAGTATTTTTCACAACGCAACTTTAAAATACAGTAACATACTGCATAAATGTCCTACACTGTAAAATACAGTTCAAATACTGTCTAATTTTATAAATAATTAACAATGTAGTTGTAGTGCAGCAGTCTGCCAGTAAATTACTGTAAATCAATAAATACTGTATTTTCATTTGCAGCACCGTTTATCTTGATGTGTGTGTGTGTGTGTGTGTGTGTTTGTATATATACAGTATATATTTACAGTATTGTATATGTTTACTGTAAAATATACAATAATTTTCACAATGCAACTTTTAAATATAGTAACATACTTCATAACTGTCCTACAGTATAATATAGTTCATATTAAAGTTAAAAACTGTAATTGACCAAAATCGTTAATGGTGTACTCAGGTATAGGCCGCAGCATTTAAACTATGCTTATTGGCATCCAATGTGGCCCAAAGTGTGCCTAAGTCTCCTACATTTCAAATTCTGACACTTTACCATCGAGATGTTGTAGCAGAAATTCAAGATTCATCAGAGCAGGCAACCTTTTCCCAATCTTTTTCTGTCCAGTTTTGGTTATATGGGTTTACTGATTCCTGAAAGACCCCAGTGACAGACGAGTCTCCGCATTGATCCAGTGGGCCAGCCCAAACAACCGCCGGTGACCTACTCACACCTGCAGCTTCTCCACGATAGACGTCCAGCGTTCTTTAGTCTCTGGCGCATAGACTGCAGCTCTGCACAAGAAGTTTGGCCAGAGGAGAAATGGTCGTGTCCAACTGAGCCTGGTTTCTCTCGAAGTTTTTTCCCTTCACTTTCGTCAATTGGTGAAGTTTGTTCCTCACCACTGTTGCCACTGGCTTGCTTGGTTTGGGACTTGTGGAGCTGCGCATGGATTGATTTGCTCTTCAGTGTTTGGACTTTTCATTCATTCATTCATTCATTTTCTTTTCGGCTTAGTCCCTTTATTAATCCGGCGTCGCCACAGTGGAATGAACTGCCAACTTATCCTGCACATGTTTTACGCAGCGGATGCGCTTCCAGCTGCAGCCCATCTCTGGGAAACATCCATACACACTCATTCACACTCATACATACTTACCCAATTCATCTGTACTGCATGTCATTGGACTGTGGGGGAAACCGGAGCACCCGGAAAAAAAACCCACGTGAACGCAGGGAGAACATGCAAACTCCACACTGAAACACCAACTGACCCAGCTGAGGCTCGAACCAGCAACCTTCTTTCTGTGAGGCGACAGCACTACCTACTGCGCCACTGCGTCACCTGTTTGGACTTTCAGCAGTGAAAATAAACCACACTGAACTGAACTAAACTAAACTTCAACTTTGAAAACTGGACTGACAGTTTCAATTTACTAGAACTTCTATGTTAAGCTGCTTTAACACAATCTACATTGTAAAAGTGCTGTAGAAATAAAGATGAATTGAATTTACCATTGCTTTCTATAAGCAGAACTGTCCATTTTTACACATTCACTTATTATTTTCCCCTTTTGCAGATGATTCTCTGTAAATCTCATATTTTTTTAGAGTGTAGTAACAATAGTTACACAGTTACATACTATGAATTTTAATGTGCCACAAAACTCTATTTCTAAACTCAATTTTCTTTCTTAGATAATTCTTGGAGAGATTTTCTGGTGTATTTTGTAGTATTTTAAACATAACTACACTAAAAATTACTTGTGCTTCTTGTTTAAAGTACTTATTTAAAACGAGTCAAAAAACAATTATTTTGTGTGTTTTTTTTTTGGAGGGGGGGACTTCATTGTTTTATGTTCAATCCACTTAAATTTGTAAAAAAGATTAAGTCAACTTAATCGATTTGTGTTGGGACAACATGAAGTAATTTTTACAGCATTCTTTACAGTGTAGTCTTTTTCAAAACAATAACACCTAATGTTTCCTTCAAGAGAAAGTTCTCCTAAAAAATTTAAGTTTCCACACATTTACTCATACTCAAGTGTTTCTTCTGTTGATCACAAAACAAGATGTTCTGACAAATATTGGAAACAGCAGCTATTGACGTCTATAATAAGAACAAAAAAATACTATGGAAGTCAATGGCTGCTGCTTTTCATCTTCAGTCAATCTTTGTGTTCAACAGAAGAAAAACCTCAGGTTTGTGACTGAAGAGAGAGCAAATGATCACTTTCAATTTTGCGTGAACTATCCTTTGAATGTTTTCTCTAATGTTCACATAACAAAAATAAAACTTTCATCTGGATGTTTTTGTGAATATCAACAGTGCCCAAGTCTCTAAATAGCAGCCTTTTATAGGGTCTGTTAAATCCTGAGTGAATCTAAGCGAGAGAATGTCAGATCTCCAGGGAATCACAGAGAAGACAGGTTAAATTATGGGTCAGCGGCGACAATCACATCCCCCATCATAACATGATCATCTAAATCAGAAACCCTGATACCACTTTAAGTCGACAACTGCCTTCGTCCTTCCACAACGCTAAACGTGTGTTCACAA
Source organism: Danio kyathit (assembly GCA_903798195.1). Taxonomy (NCBI): domain Eukaryota; kingdom Metazoa; phylum Chordata; class Actinopteri; order Cypriniformes; family Danionidae; genus Danio; species Danio kyathit. The sequence continues at coordinate 3,652,449 of LR812537.1, forward strand.
GCCTTGCGGATGTTTATTATTATACGCATGTGTTTGATTTTGTACATGAGGCTGCAGTGTGTCAAATTATATGTGTGTGTGTTGCTCTGGTTTAATCAAAGCTCCTTCACCAGCCTCTTATTGACCATCATTCTGTGGATGTTGTAAGCAGTTGCTGTCCAAGGTTAAATGAAATTGCAGTACGTCAGATTTTCTTTGTGAAGAGAGCAAAAGAGAAAGATGGATAGATGGGGAGAGAGAGAGAGAGAGGGAGGGAAAGGCGATAGATAGAGACAGAGAAAGTGAATCTTCTTCTAGCTTGTGATAAATGTGAACCCTGATCAACACAAGAGTGCTATGAAGTCGTTCATCACAGGCATAATTTAAACTGTACTTACATCTGCAGTCACACACGTTTGTTAGTGTGTGTGTGTGTGTGTGTGTGTAGTAATAATCAATAACATTTCAGATTCATTATGTCATTAAATAAATAGTAGTCAGTATTATGTAACAGGATCATGCTACAGCGTAATTAAATTTCTGGCAAACAGTCTGCAATAAAACACTTAAGTGAGTAGTAGAAGCTTAATAATTAGGTAGTCCTAATGGTAAATTAAGAATATTAAGCACTTAAGTTCACAGGCTTAATATTGTACACACTCATGAGTCAAAACATGACCTCAGGTGAAGCAAATATCAGTGATCATCTCCGAACAAGGCCACATTTTCCATTCACCCTGCTGAAAAATCCAGCTTAAACCAGCCTAAGCTGGTTGGCTGGTTTTAGCTGGTCGACCAGCCTGGTTTTAGAGGGGTTTTGACCATTTCCAGGCTGGTTTCCAGCCATTTCCAGCCTGGTCTTAGCTGGTCAGGCTGGAAAATGACCAGCTTAAACCAACTAAAACCAGCTTGACCAGTCTGGTTTAAGCTGGACATAGCTGGTTTTGGCTGGTCAAGCTGGTTTTAGCTGGTCAACTCCCAGCCTGACCAGCTAAGACCAGGCTGGAAATAGCTGGAAACCAGCCTGGAAATGGCCAAAACCCTCTAAAACCAGGCTGGTTGACCAGCTAAAACCAGCCAACCAGCTTAGGCTGGTTTAAGCTGGATTTTTCAGCAGGGCAGTTCTTGTAATAAACATGTTGTATGCAGGGGAAATGGACAGGAATATACAGTATATGTAAACAAAAGCTATATTGTAGCTAATGGCATATGAAATTGCAATGGGTTGTTTTTGGTCAGCAGTGATGAGAATTTACCAGCAGCGGTCAAAGGACAGACCAAACACTGGGATTCATCTGAATAAGTGTGTGCACTGCTATCTAAACTATCCCAGCAGGCACAGGACGTCAACATGATGTCAGATTGATGTTGTACCAGGGCCGTTTTACAAAATAGCTTTTTTTGCAATTATTATTATTATTATTATTAATATTATTAATTTGCTAATTTATATTATTAAATAATCTGATTTTCCACTTGATTTATATTTGATTATTATAAATGTTTTCTATTTCACTAAAGTAGGCGTACAAGCACACAAAAATAATTTAATAACATGAACTTTTAAAATTTTAAAAACGCTGCCAAAATCAGAAAAAAATTGCAATACTTCCTAAATTATTGCTTTACAATAAATACTTTAAATGGGATTATCTTTAAAAAGTTTACTTTAAACTTTAGCTAAGCAGAAATCATTAAAATATCTTAAAAATCCATGCTTTTAATTTCCCATTTGGTCTTGAGTCAATCAATTACAGAAGGTTAGCATGTTTTTATTTTTTCCTCAGATATATTGTCATTGTTCCGGATGATTACTGTTGTTTTTATAAAAGGGGAAATTCATTCATTTAATAGTTTGCTTTCTAACTGGTTCAGTTAGACTTAAAACATGTATTTTCTTGAGGTACTGTAGATACTCCGCAACGATGGACATTTTGATAACTGTGTGTGTAGGCTATTTAATTTAGTCGCACACTGTCTCGGTTATAAAAGGGCAGCGTTGCGCGGGGGCACGGCGGCCACCGAGACATCTGCATGATTCCGCCTATCCTATATGATGCGCTTGGTAAGCCTAACTTAGACTGGACGTTTTCGCGGAAGAGCTGAAATAAGGAACTGTCTTAGGAAATAAGGGACTTTCCTGGGGAAAAACAGTACATCTGTTCACCCTTACTGGGGACTAAATAGGGCTTTTTAAAATTCTGATTGAGCTACAGCCAGTCCAAGCCATAGTTTAGCGACGTTTTTGAACAACAGCGAGCCGAAAGGAATTCTTCATGTTATCGGCATGTGAAAGCAAAACGCAAAGAGGCGTTTCCCGCATCATGGCGCAAATTAATTCACCAGCCAATCAAGGGCCCCCTCCTCTCGCGGGCCCTGGGGCTTCAGCCCCGCCTAGCCCTTATGTTAATCCGGCCCTGGTTGTACCCCAACGTTGTGGGGATTTTGGAAATGAAAATCGGGTTGACGTCAGAACCCAATGTCAGACTGACGTCAATGTCCAACATCCAACCTAAAATCACCCAAATATCAACGTCTGATGCTATTACAGCTTGACGTTGTGTGGACGTTACCACTATGACGTCTATTAGATGATTTTGGTTGTCATACCTGACGAATTAATGTCAGTATTTGACATCATGTGACATTGGTTTAACATGTTCGCTCGACGTTGAATTTTGGTCGCTTTCCAACACAACCTAAAATCAACTAAATATCAACGTCATTTGATGTTGTTATTGGATGTCAAAATAACATCCTTAGATGCTGGCTAGACATTGAATTTTGGTCACTTGACATCACAACCTAAATCTAACCTAGTATTAACGTCTTATGATGTTGTGTGCCTGCTGGGATTACCCAAAGTGGATCAGGATCTGCAATACTTCTGAAATATTTTTCTGTCAAGATATTTATTCATTAATAATCTGGTAACACTTTACAATAACAGAACATGAATAATGATGTATTAATGTGCAAACTAAACATTACTTTAGTATGAATTAATAATGAGTTAAGGTATGCACTAATCATGAACTAACTTGAACTACAACATGAGTCACATGAGATCATGTGTGAATTACGGCTACCTTAAATACTTGTTAGTACATGTTGTTAATTAATGTGTTAATTAACATTTAAGTTTAAGCTAAATGTAACCAACATGAACTCATGAGCTGTTAATGTATGATTTTGTCATGACTTTACTTGGAGGGGCACATCATCATTAACTCATCCTTAACTACTCATGAACTCCTGTTCATGCTGATGTTGACAGAACACTTTTCTATTGTTATTCAGTGTAAACTGACTAGTTGGACGTGCATAAGGAGTTCATGAGTAGTTACGAATGGGTTAATGATGATGTGCCCCTTCAAGTAAAGTCACAACATAATTATATATTAACATATCATGAGTTCATGATGGTTAAATTAAGCATAAACTAATGTGGTAATTAATACATTAATTAACAAACAATCATGTACTAACAAGTAATTAAGGTAGCCGTAATTCACACATGAACTCATGTGACTCATGTTGTAGGTCAAGTTAGTTCATGATTAGTGCATACATTAACTCATCATTAATTCATAATAAAGTAATGTTTCGTTTACATATTAATACATCATTATTCATGTACTGTTATTATAAAGTGTTACCAATAATCTTTTTAAGTTATGTAAATACTTTCGGAACGTAATGTTATATGTGCTTATTGGAGATCCTACATAATCAAGTTTTACAGCAGAATAAAAGAAATATACTACAGTCAGAAATCAAGGTACGCGAGCTGTCACTGGGGTGGTACCTTTTCAAAAGGTACACATTCGTACTTGAAGGGTCCATATTGGTACCTCAGAAGTATATATCAGTACCTACAAATTTTAAGAGGAACACTTTTGCACTTTTTAGGTACCAATATGTACCCTTGAGGTATTAATATGGACCTTTTAGGTACAAATTTGTACCTTTTGAAAAGGTACCACCCCAGTGACAACTCGCGTACCTTTATTTCTGAGAGTGTATACTATAAAGCGTCTTTTAGTTTATAATACTCACATTTCAAACTGACCGTGTCCTCGTCGTTCTGTTGTATGCTATGGTTTCCTGGCATAGAAAGGTGTCAATCTGATGTACTCTTGTTACTTATGTTTTGAAACATAGCCCTTTCTTCAGGGCTTCAACTGCTGTAAAAGGGGCTTCATTTGCTTCTAAATGGATGGATATGAAAGCAACTCAAGCCAAACACCTATGCACCAAAAAAACAAGACATAATGTCACAAAATGTGACCATAAATATGATAAATGCCCTTTTTTCCCTTGCGATAGTGCTATATTGTGGCTAATGGCAAGTGACCTTTGAGTATCTATGAAATGGCAACGGGTTGCTTATATATGGTGTGAATGATAATTTACCAACAGTGGTCAGAGGACAGACCGAACATTGGGATTCTTCCATATAAAGTGTGAGCACTGCTATCCAAACAATTGCGCACCCACTGCTGATCTGCAATACTTTTGAAATATTTTTCTGTCAAAATATTTATTCATTAATAATCTTTTTTAATTTATGTAAATATACTTTTGAAACGTAACGTTATATGTGCTTATACTGGAGATCCTACATAATCATTCTTTACAGCAAAATAAAAGAAATATAGGCTACTATAAATCGTCTTTACACCGTCAGCAATTCTACAGCACACTGTACAGTAGATCAACAAATGCAAGTTAACACAAGGAACCATCTTTTTGGTTTATAATACTCACATTTCAAACTGACCATGTCCTTTTCCTCCTTCATGCTGTATGTTGTGGTTTCCTGGGATAGTGTGGATGGTTCGGGATCTGTAGAGCTGCGCATCGATGGAATTGCTCTTCAGTGTTTGGACTCTCATTAGTGATATTTAAACCACACTGAACTGAGCTAAACTGAACTGAACTTAAACTCTAAAAACTGAACTGACACTGTTTCAATTTATAATCTTCTATGTGACGCTGCTTTGACACAGTCTACACTGTAAAAGCGCTATACAAATAAAGGTGAATTGAATTGAAAGGTGCCAATCTGACGTTCTCTTTTATGGTTCTACTTATGTTTTGAAACGTAGCCCTTTCCTCTTCTTCAGGGCTTCAACTGCTGAAAAAAAGGGTCTAGATTTGCTTAAATGATGGACTATGAAAGCATCACAAGCAAAAACATCTAAAAGAACCAAAACAGGACATAATAACATCAAAAAATGTGACCATAAATATGATAAATGCTCTTTTTTCCCTTCTGATAGTGATGTTGGGTTTGTGTAATTAAGGTTAAGGTTATTTTAAAGTTGTGAGCTTCAATGCTCGTCGTGCGCAACATGACAGCTGTCTTATTATATAATTATAATGTGAATAAAGTAGTAAATAATTACTGTACTTATGTTTTGATGATATTGCAGAAAGGCTTGATTGCTGTGCTGTTGCTATGGTTACTGACAGGCGCTAAACTTCTTCTTTCATTCTTTGGCAACACTTAACCAGTTTATTTTTGAGTAGTGAAATTTAAGAATTTGCTTTAGCTATTTAGTATTCACTTGTTAATAATCTGACCCATAGATATATACACTAGATATCGCATGGGACCCTGAAGATGCGTCAATAGCGCCGCCACATTGGTACAGTGCTCCTAGGACAAACGTCATTCAACCGCACTAGTCAAGACAGTGTGACAATGTGAAGATGCTGGACTTTAGCGCTGTGTACGGGTGTAGTAACGAGCAAACAAAGAAAACAAAGCACAAAATCATCACATTTCATAGGTAAGATTTCGTTTTTTATGTTTTTGTATGTTATGAACTTTTGTGATTAACAAGTGTTATTGATGATACAGTCTCCTACTGCAGTGACCATAAGGCAAAGTAGCACCAACTCGCGCTAAATTCTAAGCTTATGCTAGTTTTGTTGAATAAAATAAGCAAACAATGTTATGAAATATGACAAGAAGACGCTGCAGTGCCAGAAACTTGTATTATTGTTAGCTAAGTGAACGAGTCGTTCATAACGAAGATTCATTCACAAACGAATCGCTCCCTCCGTCAGAATGAGAAGTGAAAGCAGGAGAGAGGGGGTGTTTCAGGACATGGATTAGATCAAATTAAACAGGGAAGGAGGGTAATGCATTTCCATGCACACAAACACTCACTCTTTGTCAGGAATGCCCGTGCGGTCACATCCATCAATGTAGAAAAGTGATGTAAAATTATAATATTTCGTAATTTAAAAAAATATTTGCATTCGGACCACCAGGGAAAACTCCCGATCATAGATATATGTGTATATGTGCATTTCTCTGGCTTTGGATGGCCACAGTCCTCCACTTCACCTTGGTCCTGCATTCATTTCAAAGGAGCGCTACCCTGTACTAAAATGGCGGCTCTATTGACGCGTTCCTTCTAATAGACAACAGTAGGGTAGGCGACATCTAGTGTATATATCTGTGAATCTGACCGCGATTACGTCGAGGGTTTAAGCATCATCCGTTATTCTATTTTTTAAATTTCGCGGGCGAATCCACGTGATGCGGAATTTCGCACGTATACAGATATTTCCTCCTCGAATTTTTCGCTTAATTTTGGTTAATATCTTCGCGCGTGTTCCCCGTGTCCGACAACAGAAAATAGGATATGAAGAAGTGACATCATGTGAGTTGTGCTTCATACATGCTACACTAATTTTAGTAGATAATCAACCTTTTTGTCCGTAGAATTCATGGATATTTTGCTGACGTGACTTCACCTCAACAACTTCCAAATGGCCTCAAAGCTCAGAGACTCAGGTAAGACACCTCTTAAAACCCTTTAATTGCCTGCTCTACCAAATGGTTGACCATATTTTGACTGTTTTTAATAATGACTAAGTCATTTAAAGACAGTTTTAAATGATGGTTTACACTACACAGCATTGTTGGTTTACAAAAAAAATCAAACAAACATAATCTTGTTGCACTACTACACTTGATTTTGGTTTTATTGTAAAAAAAACAAAACAAGAAAGCATATTAAATGAGAAATTTGAATTATTTTATGGCATACTTTAAAAAATAAAGATGATTTAGTATTCAAAAATGATTTATTTTGATTATGTTCTTAAATAAATTGGTTTTACATTTAATATTTTCAGATTTTTCATAATATATGTATTAATTCTGGTATTTTTACCATAAACCGACATATAGAGGTTGATATTTTAGAAATTATGGTATGTGTTGAAAAAAAATGCATTGAGTATGTTAACTAGCGACATTAGTAGTTAAGAAATGCAAATGTTTTTCTTGGTGGGGCAGTTAAAGGGATAAGATAAAACTCAATCTGATAAGCTGTTTTGAAAAGATAGAACTCGTTTTTGTCTTTCAGACTTCCTGATGAATTGGATATCAGTACTGCGTGAGTGCAAAACACTAACCATCAAACATAACTCGTTTAATAATGAATAATTTAGTGCAGTTAAATAGTTTTAATTGTTTTATTATAACAAACGGCTCACAGCACTTCAGCAAGTTAATGAGAACACTTTCACAAATCAGCCTGGATGTCAGAATGGGCTATAGGGGTGTGAACCTACACTGGTCTCACGGTTCGGTTCGGTTCCGATTATCATGCCATCGATTCGGTTCAATTCAATATCTCGGTGCAGTTAAATAGACTTAAGCATCCATTTGGTTGTTAAAGCGTAAATATAGATGAAAGAACTTTTAAATGCAGGCACTGTCATTAGCAGCAGGCTAGCGCAGAAATTCCATTGAAAATACTGAGGTAAAATTAATTTCCATATTTTAAAAACATGGTGTGGAAAAATATAATTTAATGCAGTGCTTTTTATTTGGTCTGATACCCACTTTAAATTGTATCTCAGCCAGGCAGTGAAGATCAATGTTTTTTGAAGAAATCAGATCTTAAATCTGGAAGCCCTGGGGCTGGCTGACTGAAATTAAAAGTCTGTGTGCATATACCCCATTCACCACATAGCCTATTAACAGGGTCCCCGTGGGGTCATAAAAAGTCTTAAATTTCAAAAACAAAATTTTAGGTTTTAAAAAGTCTTAAATTTACTGAAATATTATCATGTAGATCTTAAATCATTTTAAACGGATCTTAATTTTCCTCTGTCCAAGTAAAGCTATCCTATACGGTCGACATACATCCAATCACCTACAATCCATCTCCAGAAAACCTATTTAAGTTTTTAAAATGCAAAGAGATACAATTTACAATAGCTGTTTGACATTTTAAAGCAATTTCTCCAAATTAAATTCCTTAATGAGGGAAAGAAAACTAAAAACAATTACACAATTCTTCGGTAAAAACAGAGCAACATATACATTTACCGGCCACTTTATTAGGTACACCTGTCCAACTGCTCGTTAACGCAAATTTCTAATTAGCCAATCTCATGGCAGCAACTCAATGCATGTAGGCGTAGACACGTTCAAGATGATATGCTGGAGTTCAAACCATCAGAATGGGTAAGAAAGATGATTTAAGTGACTTTGAATGTAACATGGTTAGTGGTGCCAGACGGGCTGGTCTGAGTATTTCAGAAACTGCTGATCTGCTGGGATTTTCACACACAACCATCTTTAGGGTTTACAGAGAATGGTCAGAAAAAGAAAAAATATCCAGTGAGCGGCAGTTCTGTGGACGCAAATGCCTTGTTGATGCCAGAGGTCAGAGGAGAATGGCCAGACTGGTTCCAGCTGATAGAAAGGCAACAGTAACTCAAACAACCACTCATTACAACCGAGGTCTGCAGAAGAGCATACCTGAACGCACAACACGTGCAACCTTGAGACGGATGGGCTACAGCAGCAGAAGACCACATCATGGATGTGCAGCCGACAAATCTGCAGCAACTGCGTGATGCTATCATGTCAATACGGAGCAAAATCTCTGAAGGAGTATTTCCAGTACCTTGTTGAATCTATGCCATGAAGGATTAAGGCAGTTCTGTACGCAAAAGTGGGTCCAACCCAGTACTAATAAGGTGTACCTAATAAAGTGGCTGGTGAGTGTATAATAAATATATACTTTTAATAATATTAAACTTGTCATTTAAAAAAAAAAATATGTTGAAAAAAAGTGCATACAACCAGAGTTTGTCACTATTAAATAATTACATTTGATTTTTTTTTGTGGCAACTGACCGGGCCATTAAAATAATCAGTGTTTAGCCCTGTATACGTTTCAAGAGTTCGCCCTTGCTGATGATTGGTTATGATGCGTATTTGGCATGCTGTCCCGGGAGAGAGCCCTGAGCTCGTGAGATCCTCGAGCCCGGGGCTCCCTCCCGTTGCAGGGCGAGAGGGGCGTCTGAGCTCAGGTAGGTCTCGAGAACTCCCCTGCTTGATAAAGGTAAATGTAGATTGTACAGAGCTATGGAGAGTATATGAATTCGAGCTCATTTATAATGTCGATTTAGTTTTGTCAATTTACTTATGTTACATGAAAAACCCACGCAAACATGGGGAGAACATGCCAACTCCACACAGAAATGCCGACTTGGCTAGGTAAGATCTGAGCCAGTGACATTCTTGCTGTGAGGCAATGATGCTAACCATTGGACCTCCATGCTGCCCTGACAAGGAAAGGGGAGGAGAAGGGGTGGAAGGGGGGATTCTTCAAGACGAAGATGGCTAAGGTAAGATACTCTGGTTATTTATAGTGATTAGGAATCTTCTGATTGGTGGATCGTGCATTAGCTAACGAGGATCAGCTGCTATCAATCATAAGCGTGTGCTTCTCTCGAAATTAGTTTATAAATAAACTTCACCTAAAATTTTATTTTTAATGGTCTTAAAAGGTCTTAAAAAGTCTTAAATTTGACTTGAATAAACCTGCAAAAACCCAGATTTAATCAAACAGTTATGTAGAATAAACCTGGAGATCTCTTTAGGTCTTTCATTGCCTCTCTGCACTGACAGTGTTATTTACATCTCAATAAACTGTTATCTCATTGACACCTCAAAAACACTTCCAGATTCATGGCGGTTGCCCTTTTGTTTTCTCACACACTTAATTAAAGGTTATTGAGAGGATGAATTGTATCGAATCTCATTGATTTGATTCAAGGCTCCTCCAGGATTTCAGAGAGAGACGTTTTGCACTTTATTTATGCTTGCTGGTTGGATGAATTTATAGACGATCTGATCGATGGAAGGATGGATTAATAGTCTGATTGAAACAGTTTTTCCCGTCACATTCATCACCTCGTTTTACAGTCACATCAATGGAGGGTGGTGCATGCATAGCTGGACATGTATAGGGTCCTGCTGTCACGTTCCTTCACCAATAAACTCCACCTGAGGTCAGCAGACGAGGTCACGGAGGGAGTCTTAAACACGCCTAAATTAGCCCAGGCCTTTTATGTGTCTTTATTTGTCCTCGGGGATGTGCAGTCTGGTTAGGGCAGTGTTTAGGACAGTAGTGGACAGTGGTCCCTGTGGGATCTTTTAACCCATTAATACAACCTCTCCTCTCCTCTGCAGCCCCAGTGACCTCTTGGTAATAAAACAATATTATCTGTCAGCAGATTGAAGGCGGGGGGCAATTAGCAGCTTTTGTCCCAATGGGCTGCTTAGAGACGAACCCCGAGAGGTTAAAGTCCTTGATTAAAGAAGACACTGCGCTGTTCGCCCTCCGACCGCTGCCTGGTGGTCGCGCTCGGGTTTTTTAACGTCTGTCCGCTGCCGAGTGTTTATCCCACCAGGCTGTGTTTATCAAAAGGGGTTAAATGACATAAGTGGGTTAATCCGTGAAAGCCCTGTGCTTTTTCACATATGTTCTTTGTCGGCGCGGTCTGTGAAGGCCTCAGTATTACCCTCATTCAGCTCAGAACGCTGAAAGGAAATGCTTGTGAATAGAAGCGATTCTCACACTAAAGGAGAGAATGCGCCATCTGAAACCCTGATATTAGCTGCTTTTGTGGTTAATCCTCTCTAAGTGTGTGTGAGAGAAACGGACTGGCTTCTCAGGTGAATGTTCTGGCACAGGTTGATGGCTTTGTTTTCTCTGGTTTCGCTTCGTTCTGTAGTCGATCATGTGGAACAATTTATTTTTTTGTCGCTCTGTAAAAAGGTCTTGGTTGTCGTGACCCAACATTGGGGCAAACCCAATGTTGGGTTAATTTTTAAATTAAATTTCAATGACACTTTTTAACCCATTGGTTGGGTTTGTACATATTTGACCCAACCACTATTGGTTACAACAACCTATTATTTTTAAAGAGTGTTACTCACTTAAAACAGTTGGGTTAATAATGACTCAACAGGTAACCCAATGATGGGTTAGTTTGGCTCCATTTGGCATTTTATTTTGAACAGAAAAGCATAACAAAATATGGAAAGTAAATATGAACACTTATCAGTGCATTGGTGTCTTCTGGAGCCGCTATCGACAAACAGTTGCGCTGGTCAGCCGTTGAAATAAAAATTTTAACCCAAATAGGTGAGTTGTTATGCAAGCGATCCAATAAACGCTCAGTTTAACCCAACATAGCGACCCAATATTTTTAACCCTTCTACTGGGTAAAATTATTAACCCAACTTTTTAACCCAGTGGTTGGGTTTGTACATATTTGACCCAACCGCATTGGGTTATGACAACCCACCATTTTTAAAGAGTGTTACTCACTTAAAACAGTTGGGTTAATAATGACTCAACAGTCATTACTCAGGTTGCTGTAGTTGTTGTAGTAGTAGTAGTAGTCATTGTAGTAGTAACGATTGTAGTTGGGATTGTTGAAGTAGTCGTTGTAGTAGTTTCTGTAGTAGTAGATGTTGTTGGTATAATGGTATCAGAAGTAGTAAAGGTGTTGTAGTGGTAGTAGTCGTAGTAGATGTTGTCGATGTAGATGTTGTAGTAGCAGTGATTGCTGTAGTAGTATCAGTAGTAGTAGTAGTAGTAGTAGTAGTAGTAGTAGTAGTAGTAGTAGACGTTCTTGTAGTAGTATCAGTTGTAGTAGACGCTGTAGTAGTATCAGTAGTAGTAGACATTGTAATAGTAGTAGTAGTCGTTGTGGCTGTAGTAGCAGCAGCAGCAGTAGTTGTAATATTAGTAACTTTCTGTAGTAGTAGTAGTTGGTGTAGTACTTGTGATTTATTACTTGTGATTTGTCAGTTATTATTACTGTTGTCCTTTCTTTTTACTGTCATTATTACTATCATACATTACATTGTTGTCACTCTTTACCACTGACTGGTTTCTTTCTTTCTGTTTATATACATCTATGATACTTGCTTCATTTATTGACTGTTATTGTCCCTTATGTATGTACTCTGACCTGTCCACCATGTTACCTTTACATGCACCCACGCACGCACGCACACACACACACACACACACACACACACACACACACACACACACACACACAGAGACACTGTACATACACACACACACATATATACACGCACCTGCCAGTACCTGACTGTATTGTTGTTGTTGTTGTTTTTTTTTTAGTTTTTTGCATATTCTAATAAAAAAAATAATAATAATAATAATGACTCAACAGGTAACCCAATGATGCGGCATTTTGGCACCAACCTGCTGTTTGGTTATTTTAATCCAATCCATTGGGTCGTTAAGGTTAACCCAACAAATTGGGTTACAAATAGAACTCATTTGTTGGGTTATTTATCCAAAAAATTGGCTTAACCACCATATAGTAATAAACTATTATTATTCCTTCATTCATTTTCTTTTCGGTTAGTCCCTTTATTATTAATCAGGGGTCACCACAGTGGAATGAACCGCCAACTTATCCAGCATATCATTTATATCTAAATGATACTTTTTAACCCAGTGGTTCAGTTTGTCCATATTTGACCCAACATTCGGTTACGACAACCCATCTTTTTTTAAGAGTGGTACTGTAGATTTTTCTATACTCTCATTTCCCATTTTGCAAATTTTAAGGCATTTTAATAGTAAAAGTACAGATTTGTGGATAAATGGCTGGGTTTGGTATACTGCCTGATGCTCAGTACTGTACACTCTAAAAAGGCTGGGTTGTTGTAGTCCAAAGTTGTGTCAAATATGGACAAACCCAATGTTTTTTAATAAATGTAAAAATCCTATGCTAATGAGGGAGAGATCATCACTAATGGGCGTGGCTTTCGCCCTCTGATGACACGTACAAAGGAGAATGTCAATCAAAGTGTTTCCGCAGACTGTTTATCGAGTCTGATTATAAAAAATTTAATTAATAATATATGAAGAGTTCAGATGCAAAAACCTTTAAGTGCCATCTAAAATTTCAGTCGAAAATGAACATTTTTCTCAGCCTCTTTTGTTTATGTTGATTTATTTTATTTTAAAAATCTTGGAAATAACCTATTTTTTGCCATAAAAGTAAAATTACTGAACCTACACATAGGAGCCTGATAAAAGTGCAGATTTTAGAAGAACATTTCAGATGGCATTTAGAGGTTTTTAACTGTCTTTAAACCCTTTATAAAAGTGATTTTTGCATAATAGGTCCCCTTTAATATTCATTGTGTCATTTGTAATGCTTCTTTGGATTGTAGATGTTTGAGAGGTTTACTGTGAATTTCAAGACAGACCGCCTCTGGCACAAAAGTACATGTGTAGTGGTTGGTTATAACCGCCTACATGAAGGCATTATTTCAAAATGCATATTCAGAGGGTGTGTATTATTACCCATAATGCTCCAGGCCTTCCTCATAACCTGCTGCTTGTAATGCTGCAGGGGAACACCTGTAATTTTTGAACAGGTCCCAACTAAGGTTTGGAGACAGTTCTTAAGACACAATGATGAAAACCAGCATATGCATGTGAGAAAAACAGGATACTCTCAATAAAAGTGGTGCAACAAGTTTACAGTGTAGATCTTTGAACAAGAAGATAAGTATAATTTCCTCAGGACGTTGAGACTTTGATGAGCATTTTTGATAATGGTCTCCGTGTTCAGCTCAAACTTTAATGTTAAATCAAAAATACTCCCAAAGGTGTTTGTAGTCTGTGTACTCCTCTATATTGTAAATGTGCCAGACAGCATGACTAAAGAGATTACACATGTACTGCTGTATAGTTTCATTCCTCTAGGCGTTTCGTCAGAAAATACTGTTTTCTGGCTTTACAGCTTCACCTGACTATATTATTTGCATGTGAATTGAACAGATCATTATTTTGATTGCATCATAATAATGTATAACAAAAGCTTGAGGGAGACTATCTATCTATCTATCTATCTGTCTGTCTGTCTGTCTGTCTGTCTGTCTGTCTGTCTGTCTGTCTGTCTATCTATCTATCTATCTATCTGTCTGTATGTTTGTCTGTCTATCTTTCTGTCCGTCCGTCTGTCCATCTGTCTATCTATTGTTGGTTGTTTGTTCATTCTATCGTTTGTTTGTTCTTTTGTTTGTTTTATGGTTAGTTTGTGCTATTGTTCCTTTGCTCTATTGTTTGTTTGTTCTTTTGTTCGTTTGTTCGTTTGTTCTTTTGCTTGTTTTATCGTTAATTTGTGCTATCGTTCGTTTGTTCTATTGTTTGTTTGTTCTATAGTTTGTTTTTTTCTATCATTCGTTTGTTCTATAGTTTGTTTGTTTCTATAGTTTGTTTGTTCTATAGTTTGTTTTTTTCTATCATTCGTTTGTTCTATTGCTTGTTTGTTCTATTATTTGTTTGTTCTATCATTTGTTTGTTATGTTGTTTGTTTGTGCTATCGTTAATTTGTTCTATCGTTCATTTGTTCTATCATTTGTTTGTTCTATTGTTTGTTTTATCGTTTGTTCTATCATTCGTTTGTTCTATTTTCTGTTTGTTCTATTGTTTGTTTGTTCTTTCGTTTGTTTGTTCTATCAGTTGTTTTTTTCTATCATTCGTTTGTTCTATTGTTCATTTGTTCTATAGTTTGTTTGCTCTTTCGTTTGTTTGTTCTATCATTTGTTTGTTATGTTGTTTGTTTGTGCCATTTCATTTGTTCTATCATTCGTTTGTTCTATTGTTTGTTTGTTCTATAGTTTGTTTGTTCTATAGTTTGTTTTTCTATCATTCGTTTGTTCTATTGTTCGTTTGTTCTATTATTTGTTTGTTCTTTCGTTTGTTTGTTCTATCATTTGTTTGTTATGTTGTTTGTTTGTGCTATCGTTAATTTGTTCTATCGTTCATTTGTTCTGTCATTTGTTTGTTCTATCGTTTGTTTTATCGTTTGTTCTATCATTCGTTTGTTCTATTTTTTGTTTGTTCTATTGTTTGTTTGTTCTTTCGTTTGTTCTATCATTTGTTTTTTCTATTATTCATTTGTTCTATTGTTTGTTTGTTCTTTCGTTTGTTTGTTCTATCATTTATTTGTTATGTTGTTTGTTTGTGCCATCGTTCATTTGTTCTATCGTTCATTTGTTCTATCGTTTGTTTTATCGTTTGTTCTATCATTCGTTTGTTCTATTGTTTGTTTGTTCTTTTGTTTGTTTGTTCTATCATTTGTTTGTTTTGTTGTTTGTTTGTGCTATCGTTCATTTGTTCTATCATTTGTTTGTTCTATCATTTGTTCTATCATTCGTTTGTTATATTTTTGTTTGTTCTATTGTTTGTTTGTTCTTTCGTTTGTTCTATCATTTGTTTTTTCTATCATTCATTTGTTCAATTGTTCGTTTGTTCTATAGTTTTTTTGTTCTATTGTTAGTTTTTTTCTTTCATTTGTTTGTTCTATTGTTTGTTTGTGCCATCGTTCATTTGTTCTATCATTTGTTTGTTCTATCATTTGTTTGTTCTCTTATTTGTTTTATTGTTTGTTTTAGCATTCGTTTGTTCTATTGTTTGTTTTATCGTTTGTTCTAAGTGTTTGTTTGTTCTATCGTTAGTTTGTTCTATCAATTGTTTTATCATTTGTTCTATCATTTGTTTGTTCTATCATTCGTTTGTTGTATCATTTGTTCGTTTTATAGTTTGTTTGTTTTGTCATTTGTTTGTTGTATCATTTGTTTATTTTATAGTTCATTTGTTCTGTCAATTGCTTGTTCTATCGTTTGTTTGTTCTATCGTTTGTTTGTTTATCGTTCATTTGTTCTATCATTTGTTTGTTCTATCATTTGTTTGTTCTCTTATTTGTTTTATTGTTTGTTTTGGCGTTCGTTTGTTCCATTGTTTGTTTTATCGTTTGTTCTAAGTGTTTGTTTGTTCTATCGTTAGTTTGTTCTATCAATTGTTTTATCATTTGTTCTATCGTTTGTTTGTTCTATCATTCGTTTGTTCTGTCATTTGTTGTATCATTTGTTTGTTTTATAGTTCGTTTGTTTTGTCATTTGTTTGTTGTATCATTTTGTTTGTTTTATAGTTTATTTGTTCTGTCAATCGTTTGTTCTATTGTTTGTTTGTTCTATAGTTTGTTTGTTCTATAGTTTGTTTTTCTATCATTCGTTTGTTCTATTGTTCGTTTGTTCTATTATTTGTTTGTTCTTTCGTTTGTTTGTTCTATCATTTGTTTGTTATGTTGTTTGTTTGTGCTATCGTTAATTTGTTCTATCGTTCATTTGTTCTGTCATTTGTTTGTTCTATCGTTTGTTTTATCGTTTGTTCTATCATTCGTTTGTTCTATTTTTTGTTTGTTCTATTGTTTGTTTGTTCTTTCGTTTGTTCTATCATTTGTTTTTTCTATTATTCATTTGTTCTATTGTTTGTTTGTTCTTTCGTTTGTTTGTTCTATCATTTATTTGTTATGTTGTTTGTTTGTGCCATCGTTCATTTGTTCTATCGTTCATTTGTTCTATCGTTTGTTTTATCGTTTGTTCTATCATTCGTTTGTTCTATTGTTTGTTTGTTCTTTTGTTTGTTTGTTCTATCATTTGTTTGTTTTGTTGTTTGTTTGTGCTATCGTTCATTTGTTCTATCATTTGTTTGTTCTATCATTTGTTCTATCATTCGTTTGTTATATTTTTGTTTGTTCTATTGTTTGTTTGTTCTTTCGTTTGTTGTATCATTTGTTTTTTCTATCATTCATTTGTTCAATTGTTCGTTTGTTCTATAGTTTTTTTGTTCTATTGTTAGTTTTTTTCTTTCATTTGTTTGTTCTATTGTTTGTTTGTGCCATCGTTCATTTGTTCTATCATTTGTTTGTTCTATCATTTGTTTGTTCTCTTATTTGTTTTATTGTTTGTTTTAGCATTCGTTTGTTCTATTGTTTGTTTTATCGTTTGTTCTAAGTGTTTGTTTGTTCTATCGTTAGTTTGTTCTATCAATTGTTTTATCATTTGTTCTATCATTTGTTTGTTCTATCATTCGTTTGTTGTATCATTTGTTCGTTTTATAGTTTGTTTGTTTTGTCATTTGTTTGTTGTATCATTTGTTTATTTTATAGTTCATTTGTTCTGTCAATTGCTTGTTCTATCGTTTGTTTGTTCTATCGTTTGTTTGTTTATCGTTCATTTGTTCTATCATTTGTTTGTTCTATCATTTGTTTGTTCTCTTATTTGTTTTATTGTTTGTTTTGGCGTTCGTTTGTTCCATTGTTTGTTTTATCGTTTGTTCTAAGTGTTTGTTTGTTCTATCGTTAGTTTGTTCTATCAATTGTTTTATCATTTGTTCTATCGTTTGTTTGTTCTATCATTCGTTTGTTCTGTCATTTGTTGTATCATTTGTTTGTTTTATAGTTCGTTTGTTTTGTCATTTGTTTGTTGTATCATTTTGTTTGTTTTATAGTTCATTTGTTCTGTCAATTGCTTGTTCTATCGTTCGTTTGTTCTATCGTTTGTTTGTTTATCGTTCATTTGTTCTATCATTAGTTTGTTGTATTGTTCCTTTGTTCTATCCTTTGTTTGTTCTATCATTTGTTTGTTCTATTGTTTGTTTGTGCCATCGTTCATTTGTTCTATCATTTGTTTGTTCTATCGTTTGTTCTATTGTTTGTTTTATCATTTGTTCTAGCGTTAGTTTGTTCTATCCTTTGTTTTATCGTTTGTTCTAGCGTTCGTTTGTTCTATTGTTTGTTTTGTCGTTTGTTCTAAGCGTTCGTTTGTTCTATCGTTTGTTTTATCATTTGTTCTATCGTTCGTTTGTTCTATCGTTTGTTGTATCATTTGTTCGTTTTATAGTTCGTTTGTTCTGTCATTTGTTTGTTTTATCATTTGTTTGTTTTATAGTTAATTTGTTCTGTCAATTGTTTGTTCTATCGTTCGTTTGTTCTATCATTTGTTTGTTCTATCATTCGTTTGTGCTTTAAAATGTTTGTTTTTTCTGTCATTTGTTTGTTCTCTCTTGTTATATATTTATCTATCTATCGTTTTTGTCATTTGAAAAGTACCTCCAACTTATAACTGAAAAAAATGTCAATGTAGTTACTTGTAAGAATTATTTCAGTTTGCTTTTGTGTGAACTGTTGCTATTTTTTTTAAGCTTTAGCATTTGTCAGTCTGCCAGGTAGATGGAGAGAAAGAAAAACAGTGATGAGAGATGAAGTGAAAAGCATGAGTGTCTCTGTTGTTACCTTGGATTGAAGAGGATTAGATGGTGTGTGAATGTAAATCTTGCCCATCAGGAGTTGTTCTAGCAGTGATTGTGTATGTGTGTGTGTGTGTGTGAAGGAGATCTGGTTTGATAAAGACTTTCTCTCCACCTCACCAATGCCTTTCATAAATAAAGAAGTGGACGGCGGCGCTTTTGTTAACATTTACTCGCACTGTGCCACATTGGCGCCCTTGACTTCCACTTCAGAAAATTGTTGGCCCATCAGACTCCAGGCAGAGAAAGCTGACAGGTAATGGTTAGCGTGATAAGCGCTCCGATTTCATCAACTGTCTGCTCCATCTCTGTCTCGTCGGCTTATTGTGGGTTGTGCTGTTTGGCGGGAAACTCTCAGAAAGATTACTCGCCGTGCAAGAAATCAGATGAAAACCGCGCTCGCTTCTCTGATGGAGGAGAAAAAGAGCGATATTTAGACATCACCCATCACACCAGCGGAGAGATGAAACGATGCCGTTCCAATCTGGCACAGCAATCGTCCTGGCCGCATATTTTTAGTGGCGTAGTAAAATAGATGGCATCAGAGCACTGTATTTAACTATGATCTACAGCGCTGTTGATAATCTGTGCGCGAGTCAAGTTTGCCAGTGCTCGTTTGAGTGACAGCTGCTCCATCGCCATGGCAGCGGATGCCGGTGGTGCTGATGCTGTTGTCATGGCACCTGGAGGAACACTCAACTTTTCAAGCAGGAATGCTAAAATTGAAAGGTGTCTAAACTGTTATTATGTGCTATTTGCTGGTTGAGCGTGTGCATCAAAGCGTAAAGAGAAGAAGAAAAAAACACACTGGAGGAAAAAAAAAGCAGATAGAATGCGATGGATCACGCTTAAGCCTTTCAATCATGCTAAAAACCATTACGCCACATACAATAATGACATAAAATAATAATAAGGCATACGTTATGACAGGCATGATTGTTGTTTTGATGCGATGGTTTCGAATGAGGCCCAAGGGATGGTTATTTGAATGTTGTTTACTAGAAAAATAGCTGTATCAGGGTTTTCACAAGATATCAGCACTGTTAAACTGTTTTCAACTTACAGTTAGTAGTTCTCACGCGTAGACTTTACTTGGGCTCGCCACCCATGTATATTACAGTTTTTCTCCATTGGTTTGGCTCAGTTCTTGAAACAGGAATTACATTATCAACACTTTAAGATTGTTTTGCAAAACAGTCTTACTGGTCAGCACAACACTATGGGCCCTATCATACACCCGCAAGGCGCGGCGCAAATGTTGTTTGCTAGTTTCAGCTGGACGCAAGTGACGTTTTGACATTTTTCACCACGCTGTTTATATAGCAAATGCATTTGCGCTCATCTGTGCACCCATAGGCGTTCTGGTCTAAAAAAGGAAGTGTGTTATGGTGCAATGCTATTTTGAGGAACTAAAAGACTGCACAATAGACCAGCTAAGAGGAGGTCTAAAGTCCAGCGCAGAGCACGTTAGATGTGCGCCTCGCTTAAACATTGCTTAATACACACAGGATGTAGAGCAATACGCAAATATCTTTATAAATGAAAAAGAATTAAAGGAATAAATTATTACAAAAATTATTATTTTCTACATAAATATAAAAATCACTGCCTTCATGCCTTCTTCATCTCGGGGGGCTTTTTCAGTTTATTCATGACAATTTATTTAATATATGCATATTTATATTTGTTTTAATAAAAACAAGCTTAGACTTGCCCACCTGTCAGGTTTTAGACCATATGGGGCATAGCATGTGTGTTTGGATAAAACTCAGTTGTTTGACCACACTTCATTATTATTGTTCATTTATTCGTTTGCTGGAAATTAGAACTGAATTTAGAAATAGTTTTGAAACAAATCTTTGCGCTTAACAAACTAAATTAATTATGTATAGGCTAATGGATGTCTGTGCGTACAACACCTTTCCTTATCCACGGAAGAGAGTGAAAGTGAAAGTAAAGAACGAGGAGGCTCTTCTCTCATTCTCACGCTGCAGATGCTCTGTTTAACTGTTTTCTCACTAGTGAAGCGTTCAGTTTTTCCACTTACAAAGTCCACCATGTAAATAGCAAATGCGCTATGGCGCGACGCAACTGACTCTTAAAGGGAATGTGAGATGAGACTGATTGGTTTATTCTCAAAACACACCTATAACTCATTAAGAGAATAAGCTCAACCCTGTTAGACCATGCGCTTCGGCTTCGGACACGCAATGCTTTTGTGCCCTGCACTTTGGACTTTGCGCCTAGATCGTTAAAATAGGGCCCTATAGCTCACTCGCAAAAGCTCATATCTTTCCCAAACTGTGAAAACTAAATTTCCTTCTCATTTAAACAGTCAGTGCCCCCAAAATCCTTTGTCCCTTTGGCATTGGGTAAGCACTGCAAGTCAAAGTGTTTAAATGTTTTGTCACTATGACAGAGGACCATTGAAATATCCCTCATGTCCACCTTTCAGTCTTAGCCCAGTTTTTGAAAATGGTTACTGAACAGTTTTTCAGTTTTTTCAGTCTTTTGTCAGAATGCAATTGTGTAAAAAACTAAATAAAATTAATTGATAAGATTTTAAAAATGATAAGAAATAAGGATTTTTCAGTCTGATCGCACGAGGGAACGTAACTATTTTACATTTTGTCAGTTCAATGGCTAATTCGAACATGTTCAGTCGTACGAAAATGTACGATTTTAAAAAGGAGCCGTGGCATCCAACCCAACCCCTAAACCTAACCATCATTGGGGGATAAGCAAATCATACTAAATTGTATGAATGAGCCTGTCTGGGATACGTTTTGGGTATTGGGGTTTGAATTTTTGTAAAACCTTGAAAAAAACTCAAAGACATGTTATACAAAAAAATTGTATGAATGAGATCGTACAGATTCATTCGACTTAGCCACTAAATCAAAAAGTTACGAATTGCCATGAGATAGTGTTGGGATTTTAGGTTGAGAGTGGCCTCCAAGGTTTGACATCACACATTGCACTCATACTGCCAATGAAATTGTAACTATTATCAATCACCCACATAATGTAATTAACATACATCAGAATAAAAAAAAGTACAGCATAATATACTGTAATATAAACACACACACACAAAAAAATGAAAATTATATACAGCCTAAGGTGCTTGATTGGTCATCAGAGATGTGTGAAATTCCTCCTTTGTTAGTCAAGTTCTAGTTTCTCCTGACTGTCAGTTGCTGTAATAAATGTATCAAATGTTCCACAGATTCACATTTGACATTCATGGTATTATGTTCTAGACTAATTTTGACAATTGAACAGACTATTGTGCATGTGATGACTTAATGAAATGACGCTGACACATTTTGGAGCGAACAACCATTGAACTGAGAATCAACAATCAGTTTAGATCAACTAAATTTAATTACTTGGAAATTGTGCTAAATGTAGGCTACCTGTACTTAATCATTTGCAAAGATGTACTTTGACATTTGCAATTTGATGAAATTAATGAGAAAAATCAATTCTGTTGTGAACAATTACCAAGTGGTTTGGAGGTTTGTCCATGTTGTTTTGAGAATGTAATTCCTGTTTCAAGAAATAAGCCAAACCAATGGAGAAAAACTGTAACCGCCGGCCAAATATATTTAGTGACTTATTTTGGTCACACTTTATTTTGATGGTCCGTTTGTTGAATTTAAGTTACATTGCAACTCATTCTCATTAGTTTATAAGTAGACTGTTAGGTTGGGGTTAGGGTTAGTGTAAGTTGACATGTACTTGCAAAGTTTCTTATAGTCAGTTAAATCTCTGTTGAAGGACTGTTAAATGTCAGTGTCAACAGATATTAAGCAGACAGTCTAATAATACTCAAATGGACCATCAAAATAAAGTGTTACCCACATTTTTTATCCTTTTACACTTTTTTTTATATCTGCCCAAAATGACCAAACATCCGCAATCGATTACGTAGTGGAAAATCTTCTCTCGTTTATCTGTTTCGTTCTGTGTGCTCAAGACCTGTCACTCCTACAGACAGTCTCACGTGCTCTGCAGACCCACAGAGACGTGCCTCCGGCTGGGGTTTCTAAATCTCCTAAAATGCCTGGGATTTGGCTTTTGCTTTCGCTTTCTAAAGCTAATCGTATGCGTTTTTGCATGAGAGCGAGAGAAAAATTAAATAATTCATTTAATCTAAACAACTCAGAAGAGCCTTACTATATACTCAGAGAGGAGGAAATGACTGGTCTAAACTGGCTGCAACATAAATGTACACCATTCGTAATGGTTAATCAACACATTTGCCTTATTAAAATAATCTACACATTTTAATCTTGTAATTATTATAATTTTTAGAGATATTGTCTGTTTCTCTTATTTATTAAGGGTCGCCACAGTGGAATGAACCGCCAACTATTCCAGCATAAGTTTTATGCACAGATACCCTTCCATCTGCAACCCAGTATTGGGAAACACTCATACAATACACACACACTCATACAGGACAGCCAATTTAGTTAATCAATTCCCCTATAGCGCATGTGTTTGGACTGTGGGGGAAACCGGAGCACCCGGAGGAAACCCACGCCCACACGAGGAGAACATGCAAACTCCACACAGAAATGCCAACTGGTCCAGCTGGAACTCGAACCAGCGACCTTCTTGCTGTGAGGCCACAGTGCTAGCCACTGTGCCACCTCAGCATCAGATACATACATCAAAAACATAATAATATATAGTAATATTGAGCCCAAAGCCCGACCTATAAAATCAATAGAAACTCAAACCCATACCATATAAGTAAGCCCATGTGGAATATGCTGGATATGCAAAGTCAGAATTATTAGCCCCCCTGTTTATTTTTTTTACTCAGTTTTTGTTTAACGGAGAGCAGATTTTTTTTCAACACATTTCTAAACATAATAGTTTTAATAACTCATCTCTAATAACTGATTTATTTTATCTTTGTCATGATGACAGTAAATAATATTTGACTAGATATTTTTCAAGACACTTCTATACAGCCAAAGTCACATTTAAAGGCTTAACTAGGTTAATTAGGTTAACTAGGCAGGTTAGGGCAATCAGGCAAAGCAGGGCTTTATAATCTAGGTATCACCTGCAGTTTAAAAAAAAAGGTTAACCAGTGTTTAAGTGAAGTGTTGGCTAATCATAACAGAGATTATTAAAATATACAAGAGTATAGGTGTCAGATATGAAAATGATCATAAAGAGAACTAAATTATGAGCGTGTCCAAAAAGCCTTCTGGTCTGATCAGCGAGCGTGTGTTAATCAAGCCGGACCAGATGTTTTGTGATGAGTCCAATCCACACGCCGTTAACATAAAAAAGTGTGCCAGAGAGATTATACGCCCAATTTCACCATCTGAAAGCACTGAAATACTTAACGCGTTATAAGGTTCCCACAGCTGTTTTTCCTGAAAAACACACACACACACATGCACACACTGTCATTCAGCGTCTCTTTTACCCTCTTGACACTGTTCTGCATGTTCTTAAAATGACATGTTTTATGTGATTCTATCAGAGTGTTTCTAATGCAATAATCACTGTGTGGAATCTGTCATGAATCTGCCAAAGTGCTTTTCTAAGTGCCTCTTTTGCTGTTCATCACTACACTTCTGCTTAAAATCAGCACAGGCTGAATTCCAGATCTTTTCTGCCGTCTATAATTTTCAACCTTCAAAACAGAAGGGAGTGTATAACTCAGGGATTATGTGCAGAAAACATTTACATGTAGACAAACATAGAGAAAGGCTACAGATGTACGTATTGTATATACCACGGGAATTATTGTTGTTGAGTATTGCGCTAAAAAAAGTTCTTATGATAGCCTATAACAAACGCTAATTTTTTAAACAGTCATGGTGCAAACATTTAGTCTAAAATACTAACAATGAGTGAAATCCTCTGCCTATTAGTGTTTATTTTCAGCTATAGATTCACTTTTGGGCTGCTCCAGCCAATAGCAGGACATCAACTACCAGGTAAGCGGGGCTAAAGACAAAAATGCCCCATCTGATTGGTCAAATTTAGAAAAAGAACCAATGCATAAAATGAATGTAATTTATCACAAATGTTTGCGATACATATACTGCATATACTATTATCGCGATAATGATAATATTGCCATATATTGTGCAGCCTTAGTACTGTATATTGTATATAGAGTTGAAAACAGAAGTTTACATACACATTTCTTAAAAAATGTCTGATGGCAAATCATACTAAACGCTTACTATTTTAGGTCCGTTAGGATTACATAAATCATTTACATTTGCTAAATTCCAGAATAATGAGAATTTTTTTTGAGAATTTTTTATCAATTTCTAGACAGTCAAAAGTTTACACACATTTCCTTGGTATTTTTTTTTTAGCTTTGCTTTTAAACTGTATAACTTTGGTCAAATGTTTTGGGTCTCCTTCCACAAGCTTCTCACAATAGTTTGAAGGAATTTTTAACCATTCCTCCTGACAAAATTGGTGTAACTGAGTCTGATTTGTAGGCTGTCTTGCTCGCACAAGCTTTTTCAACTCTGCCCACACATTTTCTATAGGATTGAGCTCAGGGCTTTGTGATGGCCACTGCAAAACATTCACTCTGTTGTCCTTAAAGCACATTTTAACTAATTTGGCAGTATGCTTAGGGTCATGGTCTGTTTGGAAGACCCATTTGTGGCCAAGTTTTAATTTCCTGGCTGATGTCTTGAGATGTTGCTTCAGTATTTCTACATAATGTTCTTTCTTCATGATGCCATCTATGCTGTGAAGTGGACCAGTCCCTCCTGCAGCAAAACAGCCCCACAACATGATGCTGCCGCCCCCATACTTCACAGTTGGGATGGTGTTCCTAAGCTTGTAAGCTTTCCCCTTTGTTCTCCAAATGTAACACTGGTCATTATGGCCAAACAGTTCAATCTTAGTTCCATCAGACCACAGCACATGTCTCCAAACATTATTCATTTTCCCAGTGTAATTTAGCAAAGTGTAATCTGGCTTTTTTGTTGAATCTGGCTTGTTGATTTCCCCATGTTGTCACACAAGGAAGCAGTGTGTTTGAGGTTTTCCTTAAATACTATTCTACAGTTGTGCCTCCAATTAACTCAAATGTTGTCAATTAGCCAATCAGAAACGTCCAAAACCTTGACACCATCATCTGAGCTTTTTCAGAGGCGTAATAATCTTATTGTATGTAAACTTGACTTTCAAGAAAAGTCTACCCCAACCCTAAACCTAACCGTCACAGTA
Source organism: Danio kyathit (assembly GCA_903798195.1). NCBI lineage: Eukaryota > Metazoa > Chordata > Actinopteri > Cypriniformes > Danionidae > Danio > Danio kyathit. The sequence continues at coordinate 3,678,146 of LR812537.1, forward strand.
ATGTAAAAACAGTCTGGATTTGGAGTCTTCTCTATTAGTATAGCTGATTAACCATGTGGACGGATGATAACAGCCTTCTGGGCCTACCAGTAGGCGCAAAAGGCACCTACTGGCTCATATCAATCAGCTGATAACCACTGACAACGGCCATTCGATTAAGTGATAACATTCGAAGTGGGTGGTATATACAGTTGAAGTTTACATACACTGTATAAAAAGGCACATAACCATTAAAAAAAAAGTCAGATGTGTAATGTGACTAAACTTTTTCTCTTTTTGGTAAGTTAGGATCATCACATTTGTTTCTGTTCTGCTTAATAGCAGAATAATGAGAGAGATATTTTTGAGAAATTGTTACAGGCAGCGAGCGCAGAATTTCAGAGTGAAACACTTAATGGTGTTTATCTATAACATGACATTTGTTGATTAAGTAACCTTTTTTTAAAGCCAGATCGACTATTGATCTATTATGTAATGAAGAAATCAGCAAAAGGCAAGTTAAATATTTGAGGGTTTGTACTTACCAGATGTGTGTAATGTTAAACATTTTTAAGTGATTCACTGAGAAATTCTGCGCTCGCTGCCTGTAATGTTAACTTACATTATCCTCGGCCCGTTCTTAATTTTGATTCTGTAAAATGTCCAAGAAACACAGCGAAAACGGACCTCATTAAGTCTCAACCTTTATTAGAGCTCCAGACGGACATTTCTCAAAAAGGGAATAACAAAAGTCATACCTGAGACGGTGTGTTGAAGCTCTAGTGTCCATTGTGATTGACGGCTCTCTCTTGTTTGTTAATGCCTGTGACAGCGGTGACGTCATTTTGACAGTGTCGCTTTTTGATTCGTACTTGTAATCAGGTTGTCATGTCCGTGGTAAAACTGTATTTCGTGTTTGTAAAGTACACCCATCGTAAATGTATCGGTCATATACAAACAGACGAAGAAAATATCGTATCTGTGTCTGTTCTAATCGCAGATTTTAGAATTGTACCCCTGTAAAATTATGAGTACGTTCCGTTTTCCTTTACGTTTTTATAATTACAGATGCGTGAATTTTATTTACGCACAAATTATTTATGACAGCGATTTTATTCCAAAGAAGCCTTAAATAATTTAAATTAAAAAAATTAACTTTGGAGGCAAACTATAGCTAAGCCTCTAATTTTAGTGCAGTTTTGAACATGTATTTCCTAGTGAAGGGTTAAAACAGTTCGCAGAGAGGAAAGTTGAGTGCAGAAAAGGGACAGAAAACTTCTGATCATGGTCATTTTGCTTTTTTGAGTGACGTCAAAACCACAAACTCTGGAAAATGTCAGAGCAATTGCCATACATTCAGCGCCTGAGGTATTCTGGGTAATTTCCGCAGTTGTTTCTTGTCCATATCCATACATACATCCATTTGCACAGATCCAGAGGGCTTCTCCTGCCTTTCTCTACCTCTTTCGCTCTCTGCCTTTCTTCCCCGTCGACGGTTGACTTTTTCGCGGTGACATTTGAGGGCCGTGTGTCTCGCATGGGCTGATATTTTCAACTCTGTGTCATTTGGCCTGCTCTGGCGTCAGCTCCACGTGGGTCTAAAAGCAGACAAATTGCACACAAATTGCATCAGATTGCCAACATGTTGAAAAGGTAAATTGCTTGCAAATCTATTAGAGCGCTGACCAGCTCCCCGGTGCGGTAGAAGTTGTGGTCTAATTGGTCAGCAGTCTGTGGCGGTAATGAGAGCAGGAGAGCACTTACTGGACCGGTTCTGCCTTTGTCCGGTTGAGTTAGTCTTTTCATATTGGCTGTTATTCCTGTATTGTCATCAAACACACGCCGAGACTCGCTTTTCATGCAGCGGAGCCACTTACTGTAAGTCTGATTGGTATGAATCAGAGTCATTAGGATTATACGCACACGTCTCAAACATATGAGTGACGTAGATGATGCTTTTAAAAAATATTATGTTTTTTATTATGTCATTTGTTCTATCTATCTATCTATCTATCTATCTATCTATCTATCTATCTATCTATCTATCTATCTATCTATCTATCCATCCATCCATCCATCCCTCCGTCCATCGTCTATCGTTCTATCGTTTGTTTGTTTGTTCTATCGTTTTATTGTTGGTTCGTTCTATATTTTGTTCGTTCTATCATTTGTTCTTCAATCATTCTATTGTTTGTTTGTTCTATCGTTTGTTCATTCTATTGTTTGTTCATTTTATATTTTGTTCGTTCTATCGTTTGTTCGTTCTATCATTCTAACGTTTGTTCTATTGTTTGTTCATTTTATCGTTTGTTCGTTCTATTGTTTGTTTGTTCTATTGTTCGTACGTTCATTTGTTTGTTCGTCCTATCATTTGTTAATTTTTTTGTTCTGTCGTTTGTTCGTTCTATTGTTTGTTTGTTCTTTCATTTGTTTGTTCTATCGTTTGTTTATTCTATTGTTTGTTCATTCTATATTTTGTTCGTTCTATCGTTTGTTCGTTCTATCGTTTGTATGTTCTATCATTTTATCATTTGTTCGTTCTATTGTTTGTTTATTCTATTGTTTGTTCGTTCTATCATTTGTTTGTTCTAACGTTTGTTTGTTCTATCGTTTGTTCGTCCTATCATTCTGTCGTTTGTTCATTCTATTGTTTGTTCGTTCTATCGTTTGTTCTACTGTTTGTTTGTTCTGTCATTCGTTTGTTTGTTTGTTCGTTCTATCATTTGTTAATTTTCTGTCGTTTGTTCGTTCTATCTTTTGTTTGTTCTTTCATTCGTTCATTTGTTTGTTCTGTCGTTTGTTAGTTCTATCCTTTGTTCGTTCTATCGTTTGTTCGTTCTATCATTCTAACGTTTGTTCTATTGTTTGTTCATTTTATCGTTTGTTCGTTCTATCGTTTGTTTGTTCTATTGTTCGTACGTTCATTTGTTTTTTTGTCCTATCATTTGTTAATTTTTTTGTTCTGTCGTTTGTTCGTTCTATTGTTTGTTTGTTCTTTCATTTGTTTGTTCTATCGTTTGTTTATTCTATTGTTTGTTCATTCTATATTTTGTTCGTTCTATCGTTTGTTCGTTCTATCGTTTGTATGTTCTATCATTTTATCGTTTGTTCATTCTATCGTTTGTTTATTCTATTGTTTGTTCGTTCTATCATTTGTTCGGTCTAACGTTTGTTCGTTCTATTGTTTGTTCATCATATCATTCTGTCGTTTGTTCATTCTATTGTTTGTTCGTTCTATCGTTTGTTCTACTGTTTGTTTGTTCTGTCATTCGTTTGTTTGTTTGTTCATCCTATCATTTGTTAATTTTCTGTCGTTTGTCCATTCTATCCTTTGTTTGTTCTTTCATTCGTTCATTTGTTTGTTCTGTCGTTTGTTAGTTCTATCGTTTGTTCTATCATTCGTTCTATGGTTCGTTTGTTTGTTCGTCCTATCATTCATTCATTTGTTTGTTCTGTTGTTTCTTTTTTATCCTTCGTTTATTTGTTCGTTCTATCGTTCGTTCGTTTATTCGTTCTTTCGTTTGTTCATTCTATTGTTCTTTTTTTTCATTCATTCATTCATTTGTTTGTTCTGTCATTTGTTCGGTTTATCATTTGTTTGTTCGTTCTATCGTTCGTTCGTTCTATCGTTCGTTCATTCGTTCTGTTGTTTGTTCATTCTATCATTCTTTGGTTTGTTCATTCGTTCCTTCATTTGTTTGTTCTGTCGTTTGTTCGTTCTATCATTCATTCATTAGTTTGTTTGTTCTGTTGTTTGTACGTTCTGTCGTTCGTTCATTCTATCGATTGTTTTATCGTTCATTTGTTCTATCGTTTGTTCGTCTATCTATCTATCTATCTATCTATCTATCTATCTATCTATCTATCTATCTATCTATCTATCTATCTATCTCTTGTTCTATTGTTCATTCATTCTATTGTTCATTCTATATATCTATCTGTCTACCCACACACTCATCCATCATTTTAAAGAATCCTCTGATGATTTTACTTATTTAATTAATTATTTTACCAGGAACGTCTGGGGTTACCTAATGTCCGTGTGGCATGTAGTGCTTTAGTGGTTTAAATCACTTGAATGTATAAACTAGCTTAGCAAGGCTTAACAAGGCTTTACGTGTGTAAACTGTGAATGCAGCAGTAATCCTTATTGAGCTCCGGAGGTTTAGTTGGCTAGGCTCTTTTCTGCTGCTAAGTACATCATTATTCATTCATTCATTCATTTTCTTGTCGGCTTTGTCCCTTGCGGGGTCGCCACAGCGGAATGAACCGCCAACTTATCCAGCACGATTTTACGCAGCGGATGCCCTTCCAGCCGCAACCCATCTCTGGGAACTTCCACACACACATTCACACTCATACACTATGGACAATTTAGCTTACCCAATTCACCTGTACTGCATGTCTTTGGACTGTGGGGGAAACCGGAGCACCCGGAGGAAACCCACGCAAACCCAGGGAGAACATGCAAACTCCACACAGAAACGCCAACTGACCCAGCCCAGCTGAGGTTCGAACCTACGACCCAGCGACGTTCTTGCTGTGAGGCAACAGCACTACCTACTGCGCCACTGGGTTGCCCAAGTACATCATTATCAAGATCAAAACTATTTATATTCAGTTCTAATTTTCAGCAAACAATATGAACAATAACAACAAAGTGTGGTCAAACACGTTATATCTAAACACACTTCCTATTCCTATACCCCCTAAATAGTGATGCATACCTCTCTAAAACCCAAAAGGTGGACAAATCTAAACCAAAAAATTTATATAAAAACAAATAATAATATGCATATAGTAAACACAACTAAGAATAATGACATTAAACAAATGTAAATTGTCTAGCTTCAACAGAGCCGGACTCCACCAAAGCCCCCAGAGGTGAAGAAGGCATGGATGGAGGTAGTGTTTTTATATTTATGTAAAAAATAATATGTTTTTTAGCATTTTAGTTTTTAAATTTTTTATATATTTAAAGTAGGGCTGGACAATAATTCGATATCAATATATATCGCGATAGAATTTTTTTCAATAACGATGATATGATTTTTGAACCCATTTCCGATATTTCGATATAAATTTGCATATATATAAATATATATTATTATTATTTATATAAGATCTTATACATGTATCACTTGTCACAGAATGACGTTCAGTGCTCAGCCGTCAGAAAGAGCGTGATCTGATGTCACTTCCGTGATGACGAACAACACAGACACGCTTCCAGCGCTCAGCACAGCAGTTGGTTTAAGCTGCGCCGCAGAAAATTTTAGCTACAAAATGAGTGCTCTGAATACAGATGCAAATGAACAAGCTTCCACAAGTAAGAATGCAGACGAAATAGTTGATAAGAAAGGAAAGACTAATGCAGTGGTGTAGAAGTGGTTCGGCTCTTAAAGTTCCGATAAACTTAGTTTCGGTGTTCTGCAAAGTGTGCCAGAGAGTGTAGCTGACTAGCGGCGGCAACACATCAAATCTGTTTCACCATTTGAAGCAGTTCCACCTGATAAAACATACTGAGAGTCAGAGTTCAGTAAAGTTAGCAACAGATTTGCAGATTCGTATTTTCCGGATCAATAACTCATGACCGAAACATTGTTCCTACACAAATAGCACATTTTTTCAATTGTCGCAATGTATACAACCACCTACAACCTTATTTTCCTAAAAATGAGCTTTCCTACGCGCTGGACGCATTATATTGATCTCTGTGCGCAGGCGGCAAAGAGACCGATGCTTAGGGACCGTCTACAAAGAGCAAAACGCAAAAACCAATACTACAAAAGCTGTCAATAACTTCCCTCTAACTCCATCAAAACTCAGATCACACGTCACTGCTGTGCTGCTGGTTAGACTACAACACTTATTTTTCTAAAAAACTATTTTGCATATTTTTTATACATTTTTATTAGGAAAAATATTCAATAACTTTACTGTAAATTACTGTACTCTCACCAAATTCTGTTCACACATCACTGCTGTCCTGCTGGTTATACTGCAAAACTTATTTTTCTAAAAAACTATTTTGCATATTTTTTATGAATTTTTGAGCTTTATTTATTTGATAGTTTATTTCGCATTTCTTGTTTGTATAGACTAAATACAAATAAAAAGTGAACAAATTTTTTTGTACTGTTTTTATTTAAAAAAAAAAGTTATAAGAGTCTGGAGGTATTATCGACTTTGCAAATTCACTTTGCAGACATTTGTAGGTACAGACATCCATTGTGTGCGTTCTTGGGAGTTTTTCCTTTCTTTTTAATATTGTCCATATCGATATCGGAATTATATCGTATCGACCGAAATAAAAATATATATTGTGATATAAATTTTTGCCATATCGTCCAGCCCTAATTTAAAGATGTTTGTGTACTGCTGTGCATCCTTGTGTGTGTAATAAGCGATAAGTGTGCGCGGTCTGGAACCAGGTGACAGTGTGCAATTGACTTTAGAGCAGCTTTCAGTTGGTCAATTGTGTAGTCTATTTCAGTTGCCTCATAATAGCAACCCACCAACAATTCTCTTTAACACACCTCCTTCTGAAACCAGTACACACACACATTGGTGAAGAAATGGGCGCAAATGCCTTTGCTATTTAAACAATGTGTCGCAAAACAATTAAAATAATACCTGCGCCGGGCTGAAACTAGCAAAAAAAACACTTGCGTGGCACCTGGCGTAGAGTGTATGATAGAGTGTGATCTGTGAGTGTGTGCTGTTGGAGCTGAATTGATGGTTTAAAGCAGCTCAGAGTAATCTAACCTCAGAACGGCTCGTTTTTATCTGTCTGTCACCGTGAGATTTCATCACAGAACACTCCACACATGCGACTCTGCACCATGTGTGTGTGTGTTTGTGTGTGATTTCTGTGTATCCTATTTATCTTGGCCATACTTGAGTTTTGGGCTGTAATGTGAGGTTGTTCTGCATCATTAGTGTCCCTCGAGAAGCATGTCACGCTCTCGTCCACCTTCAGATCGACCCCAGACTGATGACATTACCTATACAGGTCAGGAGGTCGCAACACACTAAATCTGTTGACATTGGTGTGTGATGCATTTTGTGTCATTTCTCAAGTTTATACACTGCAAAAAAATGTGTTTCTTACTTCAAATTCTGGCTTGTTTCTATTCCAAATATCTAAAAATTCTTAAAGCAAGAAGCATTTTCTAGACAAGCAAAACATATTGTCTTGTTTTAAAAAAATAATATGCCAAAATGAAGTGAGTTTTTTGCTTAAAAGAAGCTTTTTCATTCTAAAATAAGATTATTTTGCTTACTACTTTGGCAGATCATTTAGCTTAAAGCTAGTCAAAATGATTTGCCCTCCTGTGAAAGTTTAATTCTTTTAAAAATATCTACAAATCAGTGTTGGGGAAAGTTTCTTTAGAAAGTAATGCATTACAATATTGAGTTACTCCCCAAAGAAGTAAGTTGTGTTACTTTTTATGGTAAGTAAAGTGTTACGTTACTTTTGATTTTTTTATTCATAAGACTTAGGCGACGCGGTGGCGCAGTGGGTAGCACGATCGCCTCACAGCAAGAAGGTCGCTGGTTCGAGCCTTGGGTGGCATGGTCTGTTGGCATTTCTGTGTGGAGTTTACATGTTCTCCCCGTGTTCACGTGAGTTTCCCTTCGGGTGTCCGGTTTCCCCCACAAGCCCAAAGACATGTGGTATAGAAAAATAAAAATTGTTCGTAGTGTGTGTATGTGTGTGTGTGTGTGTGAATGAGTGTGTGGATGTTTCCCAGTGACAAAAGGGCATCTGCTGCGTAAAACTTATGCTGGATAAGTTGGCGGTTCATTCCGCTGTGGCGACCCCAGATTAATAAAGGGACTAAGCTGAAAAGAAAATGAATGAATGAATGAATGAATGAATGAATGAATAAATTATATAAAACAGTTTATTATATTGGCAGCGCGGTGGCTCAGTGGTTAGCACTGTTGCCTCACAGCTAGATGGTCGGTGGTTCGAGTCCCGGTTGGGCCACTTGGCATTTTCGTACGGAGTTTGCATGCTCTTCCCGTGTTGGCGCGGGTTTCCTCCGGGTGCTCACAGGGTTTCCCTCACAGTCCAAACACATGCACTATAGGGGAATTGATTAAGTAAGTTGGCCATAGTGTGTGTGAATGTGAGTGTGTATGGGTGTTTCCCAGTACTGGGTTGCAGCTGGAAGGGCATCCACTGCGTAAAAACAATATTCTGGAATAGTTGGTGGTTCATTCTGCTGTGGCGACCCCAGAAATATAGACTAATAAAAAAATTGATAGGAAATACTGTGAAAAATTCCTTGCTCTGTTAAACATCAAAACAAAACAGGAGGGCGAATAATTCTGACTTCAACTGTATGTCGCAGAATAACAAAATATCGCAATGTTAAATTTTCCCCATATCATGCAGCCCTACCCCAATCACTAAATCCGGCCCAGAATGTAGTCAGAGCAGAGACTCAGCTGTGTTTTTTTGGGGATGTGGAGTCCAGTTCTCTCTAGGAGGCGGAGCGGCAGGTGGCTGTCATGTCTCTAATTGGCCTCCGTGGTGTGAAATTGTGTTCATTATGTGCAGGAGAGCTGCACAAGAACCCCTGCGAGCAGCACAGAAAGACAGAAAGACAGAGCGCTTTCAGCAGAGAGCATTTGAGGAACTGATTCAAGGAAGTGAAGAAAAGAAAGAAATCTGGAAACTGCGTACATGAAGCTTTTCTAGCTCGCAATTGAGAATTGTTTCTACTTTAAATTGTAAATAATAAAGGGTAACTGGTCAGTATCTTTATCCAGTAAGTTATCATTTTCCTTATTCGTATGTCACTTTTGGCTTTAATCCAACAGTATAACAAGGAATCTGTTAAATTAAGGAAAATCACTGGATAAATGTAGATAATAGTAATTTAATTGTATTTATTCATTCATTCATTTTCTTTTCAGCTTAATCCCTTTATTAATCTGGGGTCTCCACAGCGGAATGAACCGCCAACTTACCCAGCATATGTTTTACACAGCGGATGCCCTTCCAGCTGCAACCCAGTACTTGGAAACATCCATACACACTCATTTACACACATACACTACGGTCAATTTTAGCATACCCAATTCACCTATAGAGCTTATGTTTGGACCAAGCGGCAACCTCCTGCTCTCCCTCGTGAGGCAAATACGGAAGTAACTGAAACTGCAATTCATCGAAATTCTGCTAGTCCTGGCTCCATAAGTAGCAAATTTCTATTGAGCCCACTGTTAAAATGGCCAACTTTACAGCAAAAAAAGGTGTTTACAGCCTGGTACAAAGAACGATTTTGGTTCATATAGCTAATATTACCCTTCATGACAACTGTGAGGGGGTGAATTTTTTATAACTCATCCGTTTCATTTATATTAAGTTATATTAAGTCTGCATAATTAAGGGTGTGGTCACTTGAGTGACAGCTAGGTCTGGCTGGTCACGTCACTTCACCTCCGCTGATTCCGGCTGATTAGCTGATGAACTCGGCGTATACATCGTATTTTTGTGTTGTTTTATGTGACTTTACACAGTCAGTTGCCCTTTGAAATAATTTCTTACAATTATCAGATGATATGGCATGCTGTGTGCACTTAATTGTGCTCACAAACAATTCACGTGGCCTCCATTTCCCAGGTGAATGAAATTATATACTTACAGGGAGTGCAGAATTATTAGGCAAGTTGTATTTTTGAGGATTAATTTTATTATTGAACAACAACCATGTTCTCAATGAACCCAAAAAACTCATTAATATCAAAGCTGAATATTTCTGGAAGTAGTTTTTAGTTTGTTTTTAGTTTTCGCTATTTTAGGAGGATATCTGTGTGCAGGTGACTATTACTGGGCAGAATTATTAGGCAACTTAACAAAAAACAAATATATACCCATTTCAATGATTTATTTTCACCAGTGAAACCAATATAACATCTCAACATTCACAAATATACATTTCTGACATTCAAAAACAAAACGAAAACAAATCAGTGACCAATATAGCCACCTTTCTTTGCAAGGACACTCAAAAGCCTGCCATCCATGGATTCTGTCAGTGTTTTGATCTGTTCACCATCAACATTGCGTGCAGCAGCAACCACAGCCTCCCAAACACTGTTCAGAGAGGTGTACTGTTTTCCCTCCTTGTAAATCTCACATTTGATGATGGACCACAGGACAGCATGCATAAAGAGGATGATGTGGTCAAAATACTCATTTGCCTAATAATTCTGCACTCCCTGTATACCATCTCTATAAATGTAATTGCTTTATTTAAGATCATTTATCATTTATAATGTTCTTTAGAGCTGTAATGCACTCCAGAATCTGACAGATTATTAGCTGTAGGCTCTAGAACAGTCATCTGAAGTGTTGTCATACAGTGTTATGCCTGGATTTCATCAATAGCCTTGCATTTACTAACACAGACTATATCTGAAGTGTTTAGAAGTAATTCAGGGTTTCCTCCTGTAGAAAAACGTCATAAGAACAATGTTTAGTGGCTCAAAGTGTTACAACAGTGTTTTTAAAACTCTAAACACTTTATTGATATAGTGTACAACTAAGCACATGTGGTCAGAACACAAACGAGTCGCAGGTAATGAAGTATTAAGCGTTTCTTCCTAAGAAAAGCCTATCGAAGCAAAATGCCAGCAGCCATCTGTAGCTCCACCTCTTTGCCCTTTTTTGGTAACCCCCGGTTGGTGCGATGACGCGCGAACAAAATGGCGACGGTTGGCCACGCCTACTGGTAGCTTCTTTTGGGTTCTTCGGAAACCTATGGGTGATAGGTTGACCACGGATACTACGTCCATATCTTTTGCAGTCTATGGTTTGGACTATGGGGGAAACCGGAGCAACCGGAGAGCTAACCACTGCGCCACCGAGTCGCCTAATTGTATATATAGCAGCTCTAAACCTAATTCTCAAACCGATTTACACTTAAAACATACAAAGATACAAAACCGTTATCCAGAGGTTATACAATGTTATATTATTCATTCATTCATTTTCCTTCAGCTTAGTCCCTTTATTTATCAGGGGTCGCCACAGTGGAATGAACCGCCAACTTGTTCAGCATATGTTTTACACGGCGGATGCCCTTCCAGCTGCAACCCAGTACTGGGAAACACCCATACACTCTCACATTCACACATTACCTGCTAACACTTGTCTCTGAAAACCTGGGGGGGGGGGGGGGGGGGGGTGTCTAGGTGTCGAGGGTGAGGTGTCTGAATAACACAGCTAACTGTACTATGCACCGGGTTTCGGGCAGCCACTGCGATCAGATACTATAGCAAAGTTGGCAACGCTGGGGGTGTTATATTATAGACTGTACCAAAAAGCTGACGACATAGGGGGGTGGCTGAAATTACGGGAGTTTTCCATGAGAAATAACAAGACGGGAGGTTGGCTGAAGATGGGTCTGAAATACGGGAGACTCTCTGGGAAAATGGAAGTGTTGGCAGGTATGATTCACGCACGCTCATTCACACACATACAGTGCGGACAATTTAGCTTACCCAATTCATCTATACCACATGTGTTTGGACTGTGGGGGAAACCGGAGCACCTGGAGGAAACCCATGCGAACATGGGGAGAACATGCAAACTCCACACAGAAATGCCAACTGACCCAGCCGGGACTCGAACCAGCGACCTTCTTGCTGTGAGGCGACAGTGCTAACCATTGAGCCACTGTGCCGCACCTAATTGTTTCATGTCCACATAAATTTGTAAATACTAATAAGTTAACTTAATTCCTCCATGTTGTCCCAACACAAATGGATCGTGTGAAACCCAGTGCACTAAATAGGGGTAGTTTTAGTGTGATGTTGACTTGAACACAGCTGTTAGCCGTCTTGCTAGCTTCTGTCAGATTAATACTGCGTTGCTTTCAAATGCAGGACATTTAAGAAATCCAGCCGTCAAGTTGTTTTATTGTTCGCTGCTCAGAAGATGATGTAAATGTCAGAGCTTCTGTTGGTTTGCAGGTGTTTGATTGTCAACAAAGTCATCGTCTAGAAGTCAGATTGCGGAGGATAAATGATACCGCGTAAAGCAATGCTAGCATTTGTTGTGCAGGTGTACGATAGACAGGTGTGATTTCTCAAGACTTCTTCACTGATGTCTGCCAGGAAGTTCCTGAAAAACCACTTACAGCAGCGCTCATTGATGTACTGATTTGTTTTTTGTGAGTAATTATAGTTAACTAAAAGCAAGGTTTTAAGAATTTGCAACAAAATTTAGATGAACTGATGTGAAATAAAATATTGCTTCATACGTCAGCATAAAATATTTCTGTTTTGTTTGATCAAATTCATGTAATAAGTAAAACTAGAATGAAAACTATTAATAAATGTAAAAAAAATCTTATTAAAAGGTAATACAAATAACAAAACATTTTAAAATGTAATTTAAATTTAATTAGAATTAAGAAAATATGTTTTTAATCTATTGAAAAATAATTAAAAAATAACAAAACAAATAAATAAATGTAATTAAAATTATGAAAAAAATATTTTTAATATATTAAAAAGTAATAAAAATAGCAAAGTATCTAAAATGTAATTAAAAATAAGAAAATATATTTTTAATCTATTTAAAAGAGATAAAAATAGCAAAAACTTTAAAATGAAATTAAAATGTAAATAAAATTAAGAAAATATATTACTTAATATATCATTTTAATAAAAATACCAAAATAAAAAATCTAAAATGTCTTTAAAATTAAAAAAAATATTTTTAATATATTAAAAAGTGATGAAAATAGATTAAATATAAAAAGTCATTAAAATTAAGCAAATATATATTTTAATATATTAAAAAGTGATAAAAATAACAAAAATAATCTAAAATGTAATTAAAATTAAGAATATATTTTTAATCTATTAAAAAGTAATAAAAATAGATTAAATATAAAACATTGTCATTAAAATTAAGAAAAAAAATATATTTTAATATACTAAAAAGTAATAAAAATAACAAAAAAATCTAAAATGTAATTAAAATTAAGAAAATATATTTTTAATCTATTAAAAAGGGATAAAAATAACAAAAACATTTAAAATGTAATTAAAATTAAGAAAATATATTCTTTAATATATCATTTTAATAAAAATAACAAAAAAAATCTGAAATGTCTTTAAAATTAAGAAAATTTAATTTTACTATATTAAAAGTGATAAAAATAGATTAAATATAAAAAAGTCATTAAAATTAAGCAAATATATATTTTAATATATTAAAAAGTGATAAAATAACAAAAATAATCTAAAATGTAATTAAAATTAAAAAAATGATTTTTTGCTATATTAAAAAGTAATAAAAATAGATTAAATATAAAACATTATCATTAAAATTATATATATATATATATATATATATATTAATATACTAAAAAGTAATAAAAATAACTAACAAATCTAAAATGTAATTAAAATTAAGAAAATATATTTTTTATATATTAAAAAGTAATAAAAATAGATTACATTTAAAAAATTGTCATTAAAATTAAGAAAAAAATATATTTTAATATACTAAAAAATAATAAAAATAACAAAAAAATCTAAAATGTAATTAAAATTAAGAAAATATATTTTTAATATATTAAAAGTAATAAAATAACAAAACATTTTAAAATGAAATGAAAATGTCATTACAATTAAGAAAAATATATATTTTAATATATGATATATATTTTCTTATAGGTGGGAATCCCACTATGTTGGGATGGTTCAACTTAAATTTTGGTCAAATATAGATCAATGCAATTTAAATTGATTTTGTGAAGGAGCTATTTCTTATTTTAATTTTAAACTAATACAAATGAATTCAATGCATATAACATGTTAAAAAACATACAGAAAAACGGTAAAAACACACCCAATAATGATCTAGGTTGATTATGAAATGATACCATAAAACAAAATAACCCTGACTTTCACTCAACATTTGTAAACATATATGTCTTTGTTACATTTTCACTATTTTAGTCTTATCGCAATTGAGTTTTAAATAAAAACATATTATATTATAATGTATAATTATATTATTCAGAAAAAATCCAAATAATTAGTCAGAAAATACAAGTTTACAATTTTTGTTTGCTTAAAATCTTCTTTAATATAAGCATTTGTAAGTCTTTAAAATCACTGGTTGTCTTGTATTTCTGTTGATTAATGTTAGTGAATCTGCTGGTCTGGAGGCGTGACGGGGAAATCTTCCGCCTCACTGCAGTTTCCATGGCTCGAGGCTCGGGCTGCTCGGGAACTCGGCTCAATGAGTTCAGAAAGTGAGTTTCAGTCTCAAATCATTCAGTCTGAAGAGCTCTTTCTTAAAAAAGCCTGCAGAAGTCACCTCCTCTCCTCCAGTTCACTTTATCTCTCAGTCTGTGGCTTGCCAGATTGGAGAGGAAGAGAAGCGATGGATTAATTCAGAGATGTCAAACTCATTTTCATTAAGGGCCACTTTTGCATTTCTGGCATAAATGTTACTACTTCTTAAAGGGATAGTTCACCCCAAAATTAATGTAGTTTATGTAGTTTCAAATCTTTCTGAGTTTCTTTCTTCTGTTGAACACAAAAGAAGATATTTTAAAGAATGCTGGAAACCTGTAACCTATTTATAGGAAATACTATGGAAGTCAATGGTTACAGATTTTCAGCATTCTTCAAAATATCTTCTTTTGTGTTCAACAGAAGAAAGAAACTAAGAAAGGGTTGAAACAAGTAAAGGGTCAGTAATTAATGACGGTAATTCAATTAGATTTTTTGGGTGAACTATAACTTTAACATACTGTTAAATAAGTAAGTAGGATATATTTTTATTAAGTTTAACTTGATTAAATAAGTAAAACTATGATGAAAACTAATTTAAAACAATAAAAATGTGAAGAATTATTTTAAAAGAATATTAAAAATTACTTAACTACTCAAATTAAACAAAAATTGTACTAAAATTAAGATGTCAATGAAAATATATTAAGATAAAATGAAATCATTTTGAGAGGTTTATATCATGTTAAGTAAAACTAATTTAAATCATACTAAATGTACACTCTGTGACATCTTGGGTTGTTTGCTCAAATATTGAGAAAAAATAACCAATGCAACTGTTGGGTTAAATTTATGCATAATAATACTTTTTAAATCAAATGTAAAATAGAGGAAGGGATGCAATGGATTAAGTCAACTTAACATACTGTTAAATAAATGTCATTTCATTATAACCTATTAAAGTAACAAATACAAACATATACAGTTGAAACCAGAAGTTTCCATACACTCTAAAAAAAGGAACATAACCATTTCTTAAAAAATGTCTGATGGTAAATCATACTAAACGCTTACTATTTTAGGTCCGTTATGATTACCTAAATCATTTACATTTGCTAAATGCCAGAATAATGAGAGAATTTTTTTTTTGAGAATTTTATATTAATTTCTAGACAGTCAAAAGTTTACACACATTTCCTTGGTATTTTTTTAGCTTTGCTTTTAAACTGTATAACTTTGGTCAGATGTTTTGGGTATCCTTCCACAAGCTTCTCACAATAGTTTGAGGGAATTTTGGCCCATTCCTCCTGACAGAATTGGTGTAACTGAGTCAGATTTGTAGGCTGTCTTGCTCGCACAAGCTTTTTCAACTCTGCCCAAAAATTTTCTATAGGATTGAGCTTTGATTTGAGGCTTTGTGATGGCCACTCCAAAACATTCACTCTGTTGTCCTTAAAGCACATTTTAACTAATTTGGCAGTATGCTTAGGGTCATGGTCTGTTTGGACGACCCATTTGTGGCCAAGTTTTAATTTCCTGGCTGATGTCTTGAGATGTTGCTTTAGTATTTCTACATAATGTTCTTTCTTCATGATGCCATCTATGCTGTGAAGTGGACCAGTCCCTCCTGCAGCAAAACAGCCCCACAACATGATGCTGCCGCCCCCATACTTCACAGTTGGGATGGTGTTCCTAAGCTTGTAAGCTTTCCCCTTTGTCCTCCAAATGTAACCCTGGTCATTATGGCCAAACAGTTCAATCTTAGCTCCATCAGACCACAGGACATGTTTCCAAACATTAGTCTTTTTCCCAGTGTAATTTAGCAAATTGTAATCTGGCTTTGTTGTTGATTCTGGCTTGTTGATTTCCCATGTTGTCACACAAGGAAGCAGTGTGTTTGAGGTTTTCCTTAAATACTGTTCTACAGTTGTGCCTCCAATTAACTCAAATGTTGTCAATTAGCCAATCAGAAACTTCCAAAACCTTGACACCATCATCTGAGCTTTTTCAGAGGTGTAATAATCTTATTGTATGTAAACTTGACTTTCAAGAAAAGTTATAACAATTTCTCCAAAAATATCTCTCTCATTATTCTGCTATTAAGCAGAACAGAAACAAATGTGATAATCCTAACTTACCTAAAGGAGAAAAAGTTTAGTCACATTAACATCTGACTTTTTTTAAATGGTTATGTGCCTTTTTATACAGTGTATGTAAACTTCTGTTTTTTAACTGTATTTATTCATAAATGTAAATGTTACTTCTTTGGGTTATTTTAACATGAATCTTTTTACCAGGTAAAGAAAGCTACATCATTCCACCAAAGAAAAATATCATCAGACAAGTCATTAAGTTTATCCAAAACCTTATCACATTTGAGAAAGCAGAATTATGGCAAAAACAAATCATTTTGAGCTGGGTTTCAAAACAAAACATGCATTATGGGAAATGTAGTTCATACTATTTACAATATAAAGCAGTGTGTGCTTTTATTATAATGCTGAGTTCACATCAAATGAGAAGCACCACCACGTCACTACATATGCTCAGCTCAGCTCAGCTCCGCTCAGCTCTCAGAACATCATAAGCATAGTTAGTGTATTCCTGCACACACACACACACACACACACACACACTATAGTTTGTTGTTTTACTCCATATCAAAGTCTTTTTTGCTCAGGCCTATCTAAAGGGTTAATTGTGCCAACTGATGATTGACAGCAAAAATAAAAAGTTTTACCTCTTCCCAATAAGGAAAAACTCCAACAATCTAGAATGCAGGATTATATGCTGTCATGGCTATGCAATCAAAAATGTGATTATAATGGAAGTCAATGGGACAAAAACAACCCCCAACATAACCAAAGGGGAGTCAATTTGAACAGTACACAAGGGTTAAGTGAACCCTAGCAGAAAAAAGAGTCGGAAATGTGCACAAAGATGTCAGGAAGGCTCTGAGGAGGATTAGGACGTTGTTTTGATGCTTCGGCGTTGACGAAGAGACAGGATGGCCGGAGAAGTGAAAATTCAGGCTCATAGGGTGCAGGGTGAATGAAGCGCAGGGCTCGTAATGCGCACAAATTGTCCCTGTGCTGTGTGACTAAAGGCTGGCGTTGAGAGCCGTATGGAGGGCTTTTGTTCGGGGGCAGTAATGAGTCAAAAGCCCTCAGGGGGTCAATAAAAAGAGGGAGGGGGGTTGTTGTAAAAGAAGCCAGGGAAGAGGATTTATCAATCACTCCTCTCTCTTCTTCTGCTGAATGAAAATCTGTTGCCGAAGCCCTTAGAGCCCTTAGTGTGGAGTGCGTTCATTCTTTGGCTGTGACGTGGGTGATGGACTGCGTTTCTGAGGGGTGAAACGGGTATTTTACTAAACCAGCCCATCGCATTATCATCTCAGCGTTTACCCTAAGTACAAATGAAATCAAAACTAACCATTTTGATTCAGTTAGCTCACATTGCTAGTTTTGTGGTGAAAATTCATCTGTGCATGTCATTAAGACAAAAAAGTTTCCTTTGTAACCTAAAATTAAAATCTGCCAATGCACTTGCTATTCGTTTTGAGTTAAATTCCCAGATTAGGTCAGTCTGAGGTATTGGGCGGGGCTAACATACTTAACCACGCCCCTCCAGCTGTCAGTTTTGACAACAAACATAAATGTTGAGCAGGATGAGTCTATTAGGTTGTAATAACTCTGCCCAAACCCTTTCCCCCATATTTTTGAATAAACTTTACTACATTCAATCTGCTCGCAGTAGAAAAAACAAGCCACGCCCACTGTTTTCTCATTTAATATTCCATTTCTGTAGGAACTGCGTCACAATAGGGACAATAGGGAGTCACAGTTTCCAGTTCATGCAGACTTTACCTAAAGATACTTGATGTCCTGTATGATCGGTGTTCTATGTTTGTTCATTCAGATGGCAAAGTTAGTTTGTAACGTCAGCAGTACTCTTTCAGTGTTTAAAGACACCTTAGACAAAATGATTTAGTTACTAAGTTTACAGTATGTTATTATCCCTGCAATATTATGGTACAATATTATAGACTGAAAGATCTGCTGTAAATGCTGCTCTCCGAATGTAAACATGTAAACACCTTAATCAAACTATTAACATCGTGTAGGATTTTTGCTACATTTTTTGATTTTTGCTTTCTGACTCTGCCTACCGAGTTACCGAGAAATGCTGAGTTTTTTTTCCATTTGCCGTGCGGTATTAAACATTCCATTAAAATTACACTCTTTCAGCAGTTCCTCGCATACAATATCTCATTTGTCATGGGGAACATGCATGAAATGTTTCTGAATAAAAGTGAAAGTGCCAAACTGCAGTTAAAGTCGACAAATTAACAATTTTGCAAATAATTTGATTACTGATGTCCATGTAAACACAGTCACTGTCTTTCTCGCCTGCGTCTGTGTGTTTGTTTTGCCTCTGTGAAAATCAGCTCGTGCTCAAACGGACATTCCCATTTTTATGCTAAACCTTCCCTCTTTCCCTCCCCCGACACTCCCACCTACACAGAGCTGGACACACCCACTTTCCTGACTTTTTATTTTTCAAAATAGAGGTGTGAAAACACCCTGCTGAGACGGGGATTTCGTGGCCCTTTAGGCCGTACTCACACCATGTACAGTTACCTTGAATCGGGCCAAAGCAGGCTTGTCCCCCCTCCCGTCTCCCCCGACGGCTCGCACTCACATTACAATCGGGCCTGGGTGCGCTTCCGTCATCGATGACGCACTGCTCAGTTAGCGCTCTCGCTCAGCACAGTGGAGATTTCTTTAGTTATATCGTTTAAGTCGTTGGATATGCGGTGACACGCAGTCTAATATTTCGCCAAACAGATCAGCCACTTTTGACGCTCATAAACAATCATAAAGTCCTCGTGCTGCAGGAATTAGGAAGTTTGCTGAAGGCGCAGCTGACGTGCAGTGAGGGGTTTGCGTCTTTAATAATCTACGACAGTTTGCGTTCATTGAACAGTACAAATGATTAATTAATCCATATGAAACAGTCCCTTAAAAGTCACGTCTCGCTTTCAGTTTCGGGCTCAAGCACGCTTGCACTCACACTGTAAGCATGCTGCATGAACCGCGCTCTGGCCCACCTCTTCCAACTGGGCCAGGGCCACCCAAGTGGCAAGTCGGAGCACTCACTGGTCCCCCGGGCTCTGCGCTGGTAGGGAAAATTCCAAATTGAACCAAAACAATCCATTACAATTGGCTTTAGATTGGCAAGCAAAATTCGGGACAATGCAACCTGCAGAACCTGAAAAAAAAAAAAACGGTTCTTGCAATTATATCACATTTGAGATCAAATGTCAAAACTTAGATACCCCTCAGTAAATGTGCAGTTGCGCCCCTGACTTCAACTTAGGCCCGGATTGTCTAATCGGGAGGACCCGGTGGGCCGGTCCGTTTTTTGGCTGCGAGGGCCAGTGTCCCTAGCTGCTTGCACACTCAGCAGTCGCACTTTTTTCATTTATTTATTTATTTATTTGACCATAGCCTCACTCTTGTTATTCATTATTTTGCCGCAGCTCTGCTCTTTTTATTTATTTTCTCGCAGCCCCATGAGCAAATTGCAGCCTGCAGGTTAATGATGATGTAACTATCATTTGACCCCAAACAGCGGCACCTTAGTGAATATAAGAATTCGAATAATTAATATTAATGAATATTACACCTGCTCAATGAAAATCAGATGATTCACTACATTAATAAATCTGACATAACTTGATCAGAAATCTAAAAAGGGGAGAAAAAGATTAAGCCGTCAATAGAAAGTACTTATTTTTTACACCAGCTTAACAGCGCTATTGTGGTCCAGTGGTCAACATGTTAAAATCAAAAAAATATAGATAAATCACTTTTATTGTCACGTCATCAGCAGCACGTAACAATAAAAGCGTTTTTTTTTTTTTTTTTGCATGTTGCGTTACGACGCCGCCGATCCGAGTTCGAACCTCGCCTGAGTAATTTTTTTATTTTTATTCATTTTTAGTGTTAAGACATATAATACTGTTTGGGTTACTTATGTAGGTGTACATATTTTATTTTTTGTGTGACCACTGTTACAAAGGACTGGATATCTATAAAGAATTTTGCACAGAATATATATTCAGATATTGCAGGAAAGGACATTGTGATGTTTTAAAGAATAGTGTTGGAGATTTAGCTCCCCTTTAATGTTCTCATATTTATAAAAATATGAAGTTCTAAAGCAGCTGTTTCCTTGAAAAAGACGTGATAGTGTCATTAGAAACTGAATTGGAAATGACGTTATTTTAATATAGTCAGTCATAAACTGAGGTGGGCCGGTCTAAGGCTTGAAACTCAAGGGCTAAAAAGGAGTCCCACTTCGGCCCTGCTTCAACTTAAAGGTGCAGTATGTAAGACACCCAGTGGTTGAGCTAGGTATTGCACTCCTAGATCAAAATAAACACACGCGTGGGATGCCAGATTGAGTACAGGAGCGAGTAATTTAAACTGTGTTCTAAATAAACGCAACGACACAAATATTTTCCATATTAAAAGAAGTTTTAGTTCTAACCAACACCTCGAAGTGTGGTTTGTTTACAAACTAATTTCGAGAGGATCACGTGCTTATGATTGAACACAGCTGGTATCGATTAACTCCGCATATTGCGCCAATCAGATGAACATAGACCACTATAAATTACCGGAGCACTTTGATCCAGTCATCTTCGTTTGAAGAACACACTGCTCGGCGCTACTTGCTACTGCATCTTCAACAACAACAACATCACAGCCTAAAAACATTCAAGCCAGCGATCAAAGCCAGTGCAAGGAAACTGAACCCTCACCGCTCTCTGCCAGCGGTACATCAGTGGTAACGTACATAGCACGCTCCAAAGGGAAGCCTCGCCTTAAAACAACCACTCGCAAACACAGACTAAACATTTTCAATTCAATTCATCTTTATTTTTATAGCACCTATACAACGTAGATTGTGCCAAAACAGCTTCACGTGAAAGAATATAGTGAATTGAATCAGAGTCAGTTCAATTTTCAGAGACTGTTCAATTCAGTTAGCTCAGGTCAGTGTGGGTTTATAATCACTACTGAGAGTCCAAACACTGAAGAGCAATTCCATCGATGCACAGCTCTATAGAT
>LR812537.1:3699640-3747140 GCA_903798195.1 Danio kyathit
GTTTCACAGTGTTGGGTTGCGGCTGGAAGAGCATCCGCTGCGTAAAACATATGCTGAATAAGTTGGCGGTTCATTCCGCTGTGGTAACCCCGGATTAATAAAGGGACTAAGCCAAAAAGAAAATGAATGAATGAATGTTCTAATTTATCATACTTTTTTCATATTTCCATAAAACTGCATTTTTAAAAGTCACTTTAGAACACTTCATTTCCCAGAATGCACTGTGATTGTGATGTGGGTGTGGCCAGTTCAGTCCAGTTGAATTCAGAGTCAGACTTAATGCTGATTTAAACTTCTGCGTCAAACGCATACGTATGGTCCGGCGCAGCCTGCGCGCGGTCGCATACCCCTCGCCGTGGCCAACACTGACCTCTCAAAAAATGTAACTACTTGTCGCAAAGATGCATAGTGCAAGATCTGTGATTGGTCAGCTTGGTAGCGCTGACAAGTGTGGGCGGGGGTGAGAGCCGCGTGAACCCATACACTCATACACTACGGCCAATTTAGCTTATTCAATTCCACTATAGCGCATGTGTTTGGACTGTGGAGGAAACCGGAGCACCCGAAGAAAACTCACACCAACACAGGGAGAACATGCAAACTCCACACAGAAACGCCAACTGACCCAGCCGAGGCTCTAACCAGCGACCTTCTTGTTGTGAGGCGAACGTGCTACTCACTGCACCACCGTGACGCCCTAAAATAATTTATAAATGTTGTAATTTATAATTGTAGTTTTTAAAAAACTAGTTTTTTAGAACATTTTATACAGCACTTTAGAAAACTTTGTTTCCCAGAATGCACAGTGATTGTGATGTGGGCGTGGCCAATTCAATACAGTTTAATTCAGAATTAGGAAGAAATCAGTTCAGATTGAATGTAGGATTTTTGAGTGCTTTACTGTGTGTTTGTCAGTGACGGTGTTGTATCTTCAGCTCAGGGATGATGATGATGAAGATGATGATGGTGATGAGAGACTGCGAGCTGATTTACTGTGGCTGTGTGTTTGAAGTGGAGGCTGTAATCGGTCTGTGTCTGTGATCAGAGCGACTCAAGAGACGGTAAACACACGCCTGCGGGAATCACACATCAAATATTGACACAGCTACTCACTGACTGACACACACACACACGCCAACACAGGAGAACATGCAAACTCCACATAGAAATGCCAACTGGCCCAGCCGGGACTTGAACCAGCGACCTTCTTGCTGTGAGGCGACAGTGCTAACCACTGAGCCATCGTGCCGCCTGAAATTTTAAAAATATATACGTATATTAAGAACATTTTAAATCTTGCAAGTCATTTAAAAGTTTCATTGATGTTGAAAGTTCTTGATAAAGCTACAGATGCCAGTAAAGACCCTTTATAAGAGCACAACCTAAACACATCAACAAATCCAGCACTCTCTCTGTCAGTAGTGTGTGTGTGTATGCTGGAGATCTGGACTCTGTGTGACTCCAGCAGACAGTGCAGAAGAATGCGTTTGCCGTTTGAAGTGTGTTTTATGTGTGTGTGTGAGAGATGAAACGCGTCCGGCCAGGGTTATAGTGCCTGTGGCCACTGCAGACAGACACACAGCAGAAGAGCTGGCGTCAGGACAGGCAAGACGGATCCTGTACAACACTTAAAAACAGGAGGAGGGGTTTTTCCTCACGCCGCCTTTATCTCACAGGAAATCTTTATTATACACACTGCACCTACCACTTACTGCTCCTGTAAAACATCTCAAACACACGCTCCATGACTCCATATCACATGCAAGTTGTCCTTTTTGACAACATCAAGTGTTATTTTTGATGGAATATTGCAGTGTTTGTTGATTTATCAGTGCACATCACTGTTATTTCAAGTTGATGTGTGCATGCGATATCTTCAAAACACCTCTTGTCTGATTGGTGTTCAGTAGTGTGTGGGCGGGGCCAAGCTGTCACTCCACCAATAAGAGATCAGAGCCATTCAATCAATCAACATAAAAATTAAGAGTATTTTCATTTGTCTAGTTTCATTTAGATGTACAGTTGAAACCAGAAGTTTACATACACCGTATAAAAGGCACATTTCACTGTATAAAAGGCAACCATTTAAAAAAATGTCAGATGTTAATATGACTAAACTTTCTCTTTTAGGTAAGTTAGGATTATCACATTTGTTTCTGTTATGCTTAATAGCAGAATAATGAGAGAGAGATTTTTGGAGAAATCGTTATAACTTTTCTTGAAAGTCAAGTTTACATACAATAAGATTATTATGCCTCTGAAAAAGCTCAGATGATGGTGTCAAGGTTTTGGACGTTTCTGATTGGCTAATTGACAACATTTTAGTTAATTGGAGGCACAACTGTAGAACAGTATTTAAGGAAAACCTCAAACATACTGCTTCCTTGTGTGACAACATGGGGAAATCAACAAGCCAGAATCAACAGAAAAGCCAGATTACAATTTGCTAAATTACACTGGGAAAATGAATAATGTTTGGAGACATGTCCTGTGGTCTGATGGAACTAAGATTGAACTGTTTGGCCATAATGACCAGTGTTACATTTGGAGGACAAAGGGGAAAGCTTACAAGCTTAGGAACACCATCCCAACAGTGAAGTATGGGGGTGGCAGCATCATGTTGTGGGGTTGTTTTGCTGCAGGAGGGACTGGTCCACTTCACAGCATAGATGGCATCATGAAGAAAGAACATTATGTAGAAATACTGAATCAACACCTCAAGACATCAGCCAGGAAATTAAAACTTGGCCACAAATGGGTCTTCCAAACAGACCATGACCCTAAGCATACTGCCAAATTAGTTAAAATGTGCTTTAAGGACAACAGAGTGAATGTTTTGGAGTGGCCATCACAAAGCCCTGAGCTCAATCCTATAGAAAATTTGTGGGCAGAGTTGAAAAAGCTTGTGAGAGCAAGACAGCCTACAAATCTGACTCAGTTACACCAATTCTGTCAGGAGGAATGGGTCAAAATTTCTTCAAACTATTGTGAGAAGCTTGTGGAAGGAGACCCAAAACATTTGACCAAAGTTATACAGTTTAAAAGCAAAGCTAAAAAAATACCAAGGAAATGTGTGTAAACTTTTGACTGTCTAGAAATTAATAAAAAATTCTCAAAAAAAAACATTTCTCTCATTATTCTAGAATTTAGCAAATGTAAATGATTTAGGTAATCCTAACGGACCTAAAATACTAAACGTTTAGTATCATTTACCATCAGAAATTTTTTAAGAAATGGTTATGTTCCTTTTTTAGAGTGTATGGAAACTTCTGGTTTCAACTGTATATACGAAACAATATATATATATTTTTTTTATTTTTTCCGGTAATATAAGACTGACTAATATGCATCATATTAAATTCATCGTTCATCTTTCAGTTAAACTTATAATATATATATATAAAAAAACTAAAGTTTGGTCACACTTTATTTTAAGGTGCAGTTCTATTAATAAATCACTAACTATGACATTAATATAATATGTAAGACCAGACAAAAATATTTTAAGGAAACATTTGGGGAATTTTTTTTAGAGTATCGAAACTGAAAACTTAACACATATAATATTACAGTATTTGTTGATTTATAAGTGCACATCATTGTTGTTTAGTCATTTAGTAAAAATGTAACTAAAATTTAGTATTTTAGTCGATGTGTGCTTGTAATATCTTCAAAAACACCTCTTCTCTGATTGGTGTTTAGCAGTGTGGGGGCAGGACCAACCTGTCACTCCACCAATAAGAGATCAGAGCCATTCAATCAACTCCACATCAACAAAAATCAGTATTTTCATTTGTTTTCAGTCTTGAAGCTGTTTCAATTAACTAAACTAAAAATGAAATGATAGATTTGTTTGGTAATGTATGACTGACGAATAGGCATCATGTTAAATTCCTTGGTCTCTTTAAGTTAAACCTGCATGATATAAATAAGAGGAAAGTTTAGTCACTCTTTTTAAATTTAAAGGTGCAATTCTCACTATTAATAAAGCATTAACTAAGACTTTTAGCTCAATAATCTCCTAATTTGCTGCTTATTAATAGTTATTAAGACAATGGTTGGGTTTTATTGGGTAAGATTAGGGATGTAAAATAAAGTCATGCAGAATATGTACTGTATAAGTACAGCCAATATCTTAATAATAGGCAGGTAATATGTTTATTTAAGACTAGACCAAAAGTAAATCTGAAATGTAAGAGGGGGGAGAGACTGTGGATTTAGGCAGAATGATTTTGAGAGAACAGAAGCCGAAAACTTTAAATGTAAAATAATAAAATAATATATTAATTAATGTCAGCAGAAGCATAACGCATTTACTAGAAAACTAAAAATATGACTTCACAAGCTGTACTCTAAGTAAATCATCTAAAATATTCATTAATATGACTAAGAATTAAATATACATCGTATGCATAAATATATGTTTAGACATTTACACAAGTCATTTAGCAGATGCTTTTGCTCATGCTTATGGTCTGGCGCAGCCTTTGCACGGCAAATGTAACTAAACGTTGTTGCGCAAGCTCTGTGATTGGTCGGCTTGGTATCGGTGATGAGTGTGGGCAGTGCTGAGAGCTGCGAGCCCAATGGAGCGAGTGTTTACAAGTGTCAAGTCCCGTGAAGGAGCTCCAGATAGAAACTTTTGTTTTGTGTTTATCTTATGATTAAATTTGTTGCACGTCTGTCGGTTCCCGCCTCTGAATGAGCGAGTTTGAGCTACTTGTACATTAAGGAAGTGTTCAGAAAAAACAAAACATTCATGGAGAAACTCGACAATTACGAGCTAGTTAGGAGAGGGGATGTTTTTTCATATAGATCAAATATTGTTTCTACAGGTGGTTTGTCAAACCCACTTGTGTGTGTTTTTTTGTATGAATGTAGTAATGAAATAGACTGAATGATGTATGATGAAATCAGTTTTCTGAGGGTGCAGATTTTGTGTGATTATACTGTAGAAATAAGCCACTAGTTAATAGTGAGAATTGGGGATTAATCTGATTGTAATGCATCAGTCTTTTTGAGTATGTACTCTTAGTAAGGTCTGAGTGTTTCCTCATAGCAGTAGTGTCCCTGCTTTGAACTCATCGGTGCTCTGATCTCTGCTGTTCATCTGAGAGGTCAAACACACTCAGGCCTTCAGGGCAGCAGATCACCTGTGTGTGTGTGCCATTCTTTAATATACAGACCTTGGCTCCTGGCTTCTCTCATGCTGCCTGCTTTTATATGGCTGTACACTTTTATTTAACCCTTCTGTGCTGTTGGGGATGTTTTCATCCGATCTGGGGTGATTTTGGGTGATAGTTGTGAAGTTTTGAGAAGTTGCTGAGTGGTGTTCTGGAGGTTGCTATAAAGGTTTGGGTGTTTACCAAGTGCTGTTGATCAATCTATGGTGTTCTGTGTAGTTGCTACATGGTTGATTGTGAGTTCTGGGTGGTTACTAAATGGGAAATCTTATTTGCGTTAAACAGAAAGTGGTGGAAAATATACATAATAATTCAGGAGGGCTAATAATTCTGACTACTCCAAGTGAAATTCGAGAATGAAGTTGTGACAACAAACAAATCAGGTCAGGGCACTAGAGTTGATCTGCAGCTTGTGTGCTTTAAGACCCAGAGGCCTCTGCTCTGTAATGTACATTTCCACTACTCGGTGTCTCCTTACACTGAGAGCCAATCTGCTGTCAGCGAGATCTGGGCCAAGTGTGCAATCCCAAAACAATGCGCTCTTTTCAGAAGTTAAGTGGCCATTGTGAGGCTAAAGGCTGGAGAAGCATTGACTAATTACACGCTCTTCAGCAGACACCTTCTGGTCCTCGGGCTGACGGGCAGGATGGAGGCCCGTCAAACTGTTAGTTATTTTACTGCGGTAATTTGAGCCCGGCCCACATCAAAAGAGCCGGAGAGGAAGAGAGTGAACTCGGGTCGCCTCCAGACCTGTCTCTGATCTCATAATGTTCACATAAACACTTGCTGAATAACTCTCTCGGCGCTGTATTAAAACGGCTTCATTTCTCGCTGTCTTCTGGCCATTTCATCCTCAGATAAATGGATGCCTCGGTAATCTCTCAGAATTCCTGCGCTCATATATCATCTAGAACTGTGTTTACAGGCATCGGATGTGCTTTCTATCAATCTTACATCATTCATTTTTTTTATTTTGACCATGTAAGCATTTAACCTTCATCCTGTGTGCAATGTCAGAATGTTGATGGAATCATCCGGATACTCTAGGTGAGAGATACCCAAAGTAGGGCCCCCGGACCAAAGTTGGCCCATGGTAACTTTTGATTTGGCCCACTGTCCCATCTGAGAGAAGAGAGAGAATGAAATGGATTTATTTATATAGATTTAACAGATATTGTCATTTCTGATTTACAGTAACTTACCATTTTGTTTGTTTTATTGTTACGCTACAAAAAAGCTAATTATGGTGGCTTGAGAAAGCCAAAATACTGTTATACTACATAAACTTATTATTCTTCCGTCTTCTTCTTCTTCAGACTACCAATCTGCCCATAGATATATACACTAGATGTCGCCTACCCTGCTATTGTCTATTAGAACGAATGCGTCAATAGAGCCGCCATTTTAGTACAGGGTAGCGCTCCTTTGAAATGAATGCGGGACCAAGGTGAAGCGGAGGACTGTGGCCATCCAAAGCCAGAGAAATACACATATACACATATATCTATGATCGGGAGT
Source organism: Danio kyathit (assembly GCA_903798195.1). Taxonomy (NCBI): domain Eukaryota; kingdom Metazoa; phylum Chordata; class Actinopteri; order Cypriniformes; family Danionidae; genus Danio; species Danio kyathit. The sequence goes on from LR812537.1 coordinate 3,706,342, forward strand.
TTTCCCCGGTGGTCAGTATGCAAATATTTCTTTCTATTACGAAATATTATAATTTTACATCACTTTTCTACATTGATGGATGTGACCGCACGGGCATTCCTGACAATAAGCGAGTGTTTGTGTGCATGGAAATGCATTACCCTCCTTCCCTGTTTAATTTGATCTAATCCGTGTCCTGAAACACCCCCCCTCTCCTGCTTTCACTTCTCATTCTGACGGAGGGAGCAATCCGTTTGTGAATGAATCTCCGTTATGAACGACTCGTTCACTTAGCTGACAATAATACAAGTTTCTAGCACGGCAGCATCTTCTTGTCATATTTCATAACATAGTTTGCTTATTTTATTCAACAAAACTAGCATAAGTCTAGAATTTAGTGCGAGTTGGTGCTACTTTGCCTTATGGTGAATGCAGAAAAGTGAACATACAAAAACATAAAAAACAAAATCTTACCTATGAAATGTTCTGCCTTTGTACTTTGTTTTCTTTGTTTGCTCGTTACTACAACGCAAACACAGCGCTAAAGTCCAGCATCTTCACATTGGCACACTGTCTTGACTAGTGTGGTTGAATGACGTTTGTCCTAAAAGCACTGTACCAATGTGGCGGCGCTATTGACGCATGCTCAGGGTCCCTATGCGATATCTAGTGTATATATCTATGCAATCTGCCAATCACTGATGACCTTTCAACTTACTAGCTACACCCTAGCAACCACTAACGGCACCCTAGCATCTGTCCCATAGACTTCCATTGTAAAAAACTGCCATTGCCTTTACATTGGACATACTAACGACATACCAATCCATACTAACAACATAGTAATCCAGGCTAACAACATACCAATCCATACTAGTAATATACTAACTAACATACTAGCAACATGCTAATTCATACTAAATTCATGCTAGCAACATGCTAATTCATACTAAATTCATGCTAGCAACATGCTAATTCATACTAAATTCATGTTAGCAACATGCTAATTCATACTAGCAACATGCTAATTCATACTAGCAACATGCTAATTCATATTAGGACCATGCTTATAACATGATAATGTATGCTAGAAACATGCTAGCAACATGTTAATTAATTCTGGAACCGTGAACTGACAAGCAACTACTCCAAACACCTTAGCAACACCTTAGCAACGCCCTAGCAACTACTCAGAACAACCACTTAGTAACACCTTTGCAATGACCCTAGAACATCTTAGCAACCGCCTAGCAGCACCTTAGCAACCATCTAGCAATGCCTTAGCAACCACTCAGAACACCCTAGCAACCGCCTAGCAACAACTTAGCAACCACCTAGCGACGCCTTAACAACCACCTAGCAACACCTTAGCAACTGCCTAGCAACCACTCAGAACATCCTAGCAACACCTTAGCAACCGCCTAGCAATGCCTTAGCAACAGAATAGCAACCAATCAGAACACCCTAGCAACCACTTAGCAACAACTTAGAACACCATAGCAACCACCTAGCAATGTCTTAGCACCTACCCAGAACACCCTAGCAACACCTTAGCAATGACCTAGAACATCTTAGCAACCGGCTAGCAACACCTTAGCAACCACCTAGCAATGCTTTAGCAACCGCTCAGAACACCCTAGCAACAACTTAGCAACCACCTAGCAACGCCTTACCAACCACCTAGCAACACCTTAGCAACTGCCTAGCAACCACTCAGAACACCCTAGCAACACCTTAGTAACCGCCTAGCAATGTTATGTAGTTTCAAAATACAACATATTAACATTTTAATGTAGAAAAAGTCAACGTGGGTGTCTTTATGAGCACAAATACAGCATATGGGCTTTTACATTGCTGTTGTGTCATCACTCATATTGCAAGTCATATCTCTCCGGCCCCTCGTTTGGGATGCTTTTCATGAACTGGCCCCCGTGACAAACTAATTGAATAACCCTGACCTAGACAATGGATACAACTTGACAATCACCATCTAAACACTCAGATGGCCCAGAGCTGGGGTCTACCTAAAGTTTTAGCACAGTTTGTTTTGTGGACACATGTATGTTTCCTCCAGGACTGAGCGGATGTCTGATGATTCTCCCAGTCAGAGTTCATTTTCACCTGGCCACCGCTCATCCTGCTGGGACTGTTAGCAGCGCTTCAGGTGCGTTTAGTTCCCACAGCAATTGACCAATCATGCCTTCACCTGGGGCTAAAAGGTGTCCCGGGGTAAAGACGCCCCCAGCCTGCGAGTGTTAATGGGTGGGGGAGAGCTTTTACCTCCGTGTTGGACTGCTTTAGAGAGTTTTGTTGTTTGATCTTAAAATACCTGCGCTGATGAGGTCGCCGTGGCGTAATTTGTGTGCTTAGATTGGCCTGGCGGGAGTAATGGAACAAGATTGAAGCGCGTTTTGCCGAGCGAGTGCTCTTTCACCCTCGGCGCGGCGCAAGACTTCAGGCCTGTGATTTTGAACTCATTTTGCTGATAAGATTGAAACTGGATGGTTTGCTGCACAAATGACAGAGCGGCATGGCTTCAGTTTGTGTTGATTTGGGAGGACACTTGCTGTACAAACTCATTAAATATGTATTAAAATAACTATTGTTAATTAGTTTTAGGGCAGCACGGTGGCTCAGTGGTTAGCTCTGTCACCTCACAGCAAGAAGGTTGCTAGTTCAAGTCCCAGCTGGGCCTGTTGGCATTTCTGTGGGGAGTTTGCATGTTCTCTCTGTGTTGGCGTGGGTTTCCTCCAGGTGCTCTGGTTTCCCCCACAGTCCAAACACATGCGCTATAGGGGAATTGGATGAATGTAGTGTATGAGTGTTTGTGTGAGTGTGAATGTGAGAGTGTATGAGTGTTTCCCAAAACTGGGTTGCAGGTGGAAGGGCATCCGCTGTGTAAAACATATGCTGGAATAGTTGGTGGTTCATTCCGCTGTGGCGACCCCTGATAAATAAGGCACCAATCTGAAGGAAAAAGGAATAAATTAGTTCTAACTCTGTAGTTTGATGACTTTCAAAGCACTTTTTGCTGAATAATACCTGTAAAAGTGTTGATATAATTATTTTATTTTTAATTAAATAAAAATTCTAAATGTTTATGTATATATAGTTCCAACTGTAAAATCTGCTTTAAGGGTTTGTACCTTCTTTGGTACAACATTGTACCATTTCTTCTGAGAGTGTAGGTTAATTGGGCAAATCATTGGACAACAGTGGTTTGTTCTGTAGACAATCAAAAAAATGACAAGGTGTTAATAATATCGAACTTAGCATTCGCTGCAACACAGGCTCATTCTGAAAACGTAGCCTTATATACACTTCTGGCAATCTCGAATTGTGTAGCCAGAGGTACGTATGGCTGCAGTTTTCTCAGTAGCTCGACATGTATGTCGGTGGACTTGACATGCAGAAATGAGTTGACCACGACAATGGGGTTTAAGTCCAGGCAAAGAACGGTTCCAGAAAGCAGGTTCCAGAAACAAAAACAAAAGCCAAAATAATAAAAAATAAACAAGTAAATAACAGGGTGAAAATATGGTGAATTCTGAAAACGTGGTAAAAATCAGGCGAGGGCTTTTCTTTTTCTGGATTGCTTTTAATAACACTGTCGGTTGGGTTTAGGTAAATTAGTGCTTTTGAAAACACTATTGGTTGGGTTTAGGGAAGAAGGAGGGTGGGTCAGTTAGTCAGTCGACAGCGGCCTCTGGTGGATTTACGAGAGAACAGCAGGCACGAATGGCACTCACAAGAGAAATTTGAGATCTGAAAAAAGCATACACAGCGCCCTCTGGTGGATTCGCGAAAACAAAAACTGCAAAAAAAAAAAACGTAGCTCCTGGCACATATTTGGCGCTCTCCAGAAATGTAAATAGGGCATGGTTTCCGCTACATTCATTCTTCCATGGCGGGGCGCCACACCAAAACTCATCCCGCCACGGCTATATTACAGCTTCCCATTCAAAACATTCAGTCATTGTTGTTGTTTTTAATAGCGGGTTATAATCGCACCAAAACGTATTAAAAGGTAAGTGAATTATAACAGCGCAAACTTTTCTTTAACCGTAGTAGTGCTGTGCGTTATTTGTTTAACCCTTTACGGTGACACGCTGGCTGACTGACAGGTGCGTGAGACGTGAGACCAGCAAACACGGCGTATAGCTTTCAGTTAAGATGAACACAGTTTCCATAATTACACTTTATAGATAAAGGTCTATGGCTCTGCATACAATGACTTTATCTGGCTGGAGTTTATAGCGGTTTCACTTTACTTCAGGACTGTTCAGCTACTTCAGCTGTTTCACTTTACTTCAGGACGCATTAATGCCGCTCTGTAGGTCTATCGGAGACATTCATAAATATTCCTAGCAAATCTAATAAATGTTGTAGATGTACTCGTCACATAAACGCACTAAATCGCACTTGAGCAGCGTATATTTCAGGGTGTGAAGTTGTGCACGAACAGAGGAAATCAGCGCGCAAGCAGAGATTCGCATGCTCGTATTACATAAATGCGATCTCGACGTGCAACACTGCGCTCACAACATGTGTCATTGAAATAACACCCATAGGTAGTTGGTACATCTGTGTAAAAGTCCTGCCGCCACAGCTGGAAAAAATCCTAGAGGGAACACTGTAGGGGTACATTTTCAGAATGAGCCTAAAAATATTTGTTTTTTTTTTATTGCAAAACAAACTAAAAGAAAGACTTTCTCTAGAAGACAAATATAATAGGAAATACTGTTTGTTGATAAAATAATAACAATTTCACAAGAGGGCTAATATTTATCTTCAACTGCAGTGTATAAACATAAAACACAGATTATTTATGTGTGCTCCAGCATGTTTTCTTCTCAGGTGTGTCAATGAGTCTGTGAAGCAACGCACACACACACACACACACACACACACACACACACACACACACACACACACACACGCAGCTTAAAAAGCAACAAAGTATCTGTGACTTATTGACAAGTGTTCTAGTGAGATAAAAACATTCCAGGCAATCATTGCGAGCCGCACCTCTTGGCCAGAATTCACTACAGGAGACAGAAAGCACTAAACATTTATGTTGGGCTGTTTATACGTCATTCAACACTCAAACATTACTCAGCTCAGACTGATCGGAGACAGACAGCAGACCATTCCTACACACACACTTTATATATACATATATATATATATATATATATATATATATACACAAACACACACATACACACATACATTATAAACACACCCGTTATGAACACACATCACGTACACACACATTATATACAGACATACTTTATAAACACACATATACACACACATCACATACACACACATTATACAGACACAAACATCATAAACACACATATACACACATCATAAGCATACATTACTAAAACACACGTCATACACACATTATAAGCATACATATCCAACACACACACGTCATACACACATCATAAGCATACATAACTAACACACACATCATACACACATCATAAGCATACATAACCAACACACACACACACGTCATACACACATCATACATAACTAACACACACACGTCATACACACATTATAAGCATACATATCTAACACACACACGTCGTACACACATCATAAGCATACATGACTAACACACACACACACGTCATACACACATCATAATCATACATAACCAACACACACACGTCATACACACATCATAAGCATACATAACTAACACACACGTCATACACACATCATAATCATACATAACCAACACACACACGTCATACACACATCATAAGCATACATAACTAACACACACGTCATACACACATTATATTCATACATAATCAACACACACACATGTCATACACACATTATAATCATACATAACCAACACACACACGTCATACAAACATCATAAGCATACATAACTAACACACACGTCATACACACATCATAAGCATACATAACCAACACACACACGTCATACACACATCATAAGCATACATAACCAACACACACACGTCATACACACATCATAAGCAAACATAACTAACACACACACACGTCATTTCTTACATCATAAGCAAACATAACTAACACACACACACGTCATTTCTTACATCATAAGCATACATAACTAACACACACACGTCATACACACATCATAAGCATACATAACTAACACACGTCATACACACATCATAAGCATACATAACTAACACACGTTATACACACATCATAAGCATACATAACCAACACACACACGTCATACACACATCATAAGCATACATAATCAACACACACACGTCATACACACATCATAAGCATACATAACCAACACACACACGTCATACACACATCATAAGCATACATAACCAACACACACACGTCATACACACATCATAAGCATACATAACTAACACACACACATCATACACACATCATAAGCAAACATAACTAACACACACACACGTCATTTCTTACATCATAAGCATACATAACTAACACACACACGTCATACACACATCATAAGCATACATAACTAACACACGTTATACACACATCATAAGCATACATAACTAACACACACACGTCATACACACATCATAAGCATACATAACTAACACACGTTATACACACATCATAAGCATACATAACTAACACACACACATCATACACACATCATAAGCATACATATCCAACACACACGTCATACACACATCATAAGCATACATAACCAACACACACACGTCATACACACATCATAAGCATACATAACCAACACACACACGTCATACACACATCATAAGCATACATAAATAACACACACACGTCATACACACATCATAAGCATACATAACTAACACACACACATCATACACACATCATAAGCAAACATAACTAACACACACACACGTCATTTCTTACATCATAAGCAAACATAACTAACACACACACACGTCATTTCTTACATCATAAGCATACATAACTAACACACACACGTTATACACACATCATAAGCATACATAACTAACACACACACGTCATACACACATCATAAGCATACATAACTAACACACGTTATACACACATCATAAGCATACATAACTAACACACACACGTCATACACACATCATAAGCATACATAACCAACACACACACGTCATACACACATCATAAGCATACATAACCAACACACACACACGACATACACACATCATAATCATACATAACTAACACACACACAACATACACACATTATAAGCATACATAATCAACACACACACGTCATACACACATCATAAGCATACATAACCAACACACACACACGACATACACACATCATAATCATACATAATCAACACACACACGTCATACACACATCATAAGCATACGTATATCTAACACACACAAACATGTCATACATCATAAAAAGACATATCTAACACACACACACACACACGTCATACACACATTATAAGCATACATATCTAACACACAAACGTCATAGACACATCATAAGCATACATAACTAACACACACACGTCATACACACATCATAATCATTCATAACCAACACACACACATCATAATCATACATAATCAACACACACACATCAAACACACATCATAAGCATACATAACCAACACACACATGTCATACACACCTTATAAGCACACATCAAAAGCATACATAACTAACACAAACGTCATATACACACATGATAAGCATACATATTCAACACACACATCATAAGCATACATATCCAACACACAAACACGTAGCACACACTCATTGTTAAACCCACACGCATCAACACAATACACATGTAGCATCAAACACTCCTCATCTCCGTCAGTGTGTTGTGTTGATGTGGTGTGTATAGTGCTGTTCCTCAATAAATCACCACACTGATTGCTGTGGTTCATGTCTGGAAGTCTTGTCTCTCAACACCCGCGCTCTCTTCATCTGTCTGTTCAGTGTAAAGTCAGATTTGAGCTTTCCACAAGCCTGAGGGACATTACACACATCTTACATCACAAACACTCGAGCGTTTACTGCTGCAAAACAACACACACTTCAGTAAAACACTGCTACACTGGAACAAACAGCACAATTCAGGGGAAACAGACTGTTGGAGTACAAGAAAAGTACATTGCAGAATTATTGGAATGTAATAGAAGATAAAACGTTTGGATTTTGAATTTTTAACCCAACCACTGGGTTAAAAGTTGTTTTCTTAATGACTTTTTTAAAGCTTTTGGCATAGTTTATTTATAAATGACTATTTTCTTTGCTTTGCTGTAACAAACACACATGCACATACGCACACACACACACACACATGCTCAAACATATACTGCACAAACACAAACACATACAAGCATATACTACATAAACACACATGCAAACACATTGCATGAACACACACACACGTCATACACACATCATAAGCATACATAACCAAAACACACACGACATACACACATCATAATCATACATAACCAACACACACACGTCATACACACATTATAATCATACATAACCAACACACACACGTCATACACACATCATAAGCATACATAACTAACACACACGTCATACACACATTATATTCATACATAATCAACACACACACATGTCATACACACATTATAATCATACATAACCAACACACACACGTCATACACACATCATAAGCATACATAACTAACACACACGTCATACACACATTATAATCATACATAACCAACACACACACGTCATACACACATCATAAGCATACATAACTAACACACACGTCATACACACATCATAAGCATACATAACCAACACACACACGTCATACACACATCATAAGCATACATAACTAACACACACGTCATACACACATCATAAGCATACATAACCAACACACACACGTCATACACACATCATAATCATACATAATCAACACACACACGTCATACACACATTATAATCATACATAATCAACACACACACGTCATACACACATCATAATCATACATAACCAACACACACGTCATACACACATCATAATCATACATAACCAACACACACACGTCATACACACATCATAAGCATACATAACCAACACACACACGTCATACACACATCATAATCATACATAATCAACACACACACGTCATACACACATCATAATCATACATAACCAACACACACACGTCATACACACATTATAATCATACATAATCAACACAACACGTCATACACACATCATAATCATACATAACCAACACACACACGTCATACACACATCATAATCATACATAACCAACACACACACGTCATACACACATTATAATCATACATAACCAACACACACACGTCATACACACACTATAATCATACATAATCAACACACACACACGTCATACACATTATAATCATACATAACCAACACACACACGTCATACACACATTATAATCATACATAATCAACACACACACGTCATACACACATCATAATCATACATAACCAACACACACACGTCATACACACATTATAATCATACATAACCAACACACACACGTCATACACACACTATAATCATACATAATCAACACACACACACGTCATACACATTATAATCATACATAACCAACACACACGTCATACACACATCATAAGCATACATAACCAACACACACACGTCATACACACATCATAAGCATACATAACCAACACACACACATCATACACACATCATAAGCATACATAATCAACACACACACGTCATAAGCATACATATCTAACACACACACATCATAAGCAAACACACACGTACTACACAAACACTGCATAAACACACATGCTCATACACACACACACACGCACAAACACATACTGCACAAACACACCCACAGAAACATATACTGCACAAACACACACAAACTACATAAACACTGCATAAACATACATGCTCATACACACACACGCGCGCAAACCCATACTAAACAAATACACACGCACAAATACATACTGCACAAACACACACGTACTACACAAACATTGCATAAACACACATGCTCATACACACAAACACATACTGCACAAACACACCCACACAAACATATACTGCACAAACACACACGTACTACACAAACATTGCATAAACACACATGCTCATACACACACACACACACGCACAAACACATACTGCACAAACACACCCACACAAACATATACTGCACAAACACACACGTACTACACAAACACTGCATAAACACACATGCTCATACACACACACACACACACACACACACACACACACACACACACACACACATGATCAAACACATACTAAACAAACACACCCACACAAACATATACTGCACAAACACACATGTACTACATAAACACTGCATAAACACACATGCTCATACACACACACACACACGAACAAACACATACTAAAAAAACACACCCACACAAACATATACTGCACAAACACACACGTACTACACAAACACTGCATAAACACACATGCTCATACACACACATGCACAAACACATACTGCACAAACACAAACGTACTACACAAACACTGCATAAACACACATGCTCATACACACACATGCACAAACACATACTGCACAAACACACACGTACTACACAAACACTGCATAAACACACATGCTCATACACACACACACACACATGAACAAACACAAACTAAACAAACACACACGTACTACACAAACACTGCATAAACACACATGCTCATACACACACACACATACACACACATGAACAAACACAAACTAAACAAACACACACGTACTACACAAACACTGCATAAACACACGTGCTCATACACACACACACACACACACACACATGAACAAACACAAACTAAACAAACACACACGTATTACACAAACACTGCATAAACACACATGCTCATACACACATATTGCACAAACACACCCACACAAACATATACTGCACAAACACACACGTACTACACAAACACTGCATAAACACACATGCTCATACACACATACTGCACAAACACACCCACACAAACATATACTGCACAAACACACACGTACTACACAAACACTGCATAAACACACATGCTCATACACACACACACACACACACACACACACACATGAACAAACACAAACTAAACAAACACACACGTACTACACAAACACTGCATAAACAAACATGCTCATACACACACACACACACACACACACACGCACAAACACATACTGCACAAACACACCCACACAAACATATACTGCACAAACACACACGTACTACACAAACACTGCATAAACACACATGCTCATACACACACACACACACACACGCACAAACACATACTGCACAAACACACACGTACTACACAAACACTGCATAAACACACATGCTCATACACACACACACACACACACGCACAAACACATACTGCACAAACACACCCACAGAAACATATACTGCACAAACACACACGTACTACACAAACACTGCATAAACACACATGCTCATACACAAACACACACACACACACGCGCAAACACATACTGCACAAACACACCCACACAAACATATACTGCACAAACACACACCTACTACACAAACACTGCATAAACACACATGCTCATACACACACACACACACACACACACACACACACACACATGAACAAACACAAACTAAACAAACACACACGTACTACACAAACACTGCATAAACAAACATGCTCATACACACACACACACACGCACGCACAAACACATACTGCACAAACACACCCACACAAACATATACTGCACAAACACACACGTACTACACAAACACTGCATAAACACACATGCTCATACACACACACACACACACACACGCACAAACACATACTGCACAAACACACCCACAGAAACATATACTGCACAAACACACACGTACTACACAAACACTGCATAAACACACATGCTCATACACACACACACACACACACACGCACAAACACATACTGCACAAACACACCCACAGAAACATATACTGCACAAACACACACGTACTACACAAACACTGCATAAACACACATGCTCATACACAAACACACACACACACGCACAAACACATACAGTACTGCACAAACACACCCACACAAACATATACTGCACAAACACACACGTACTACATAAACAATGCATTAACACACATGCACATACACACACACACACACGCACACACACACATGCACAAACACCCCCACACAAACATATACTGCACAAACACACACGTACTACACAAACACTGCATAAACACACACACATGCACAAACATGCTAAACAAACACACACGCACAAACATATACTGCACACGTCATTCACACACCCACATGTGCAGATACTAAACAAATACACACGCACAAACATACACATACTACACAACACACTGCATAAACACACATGTGCAAACAAACAAATACTAAACAAATACACACACACAACACAAACATACTACACAAACACATGCATATGCACACACACACACACACACACTAAACAAATAGTAGTTCATTGATGCACCTGTAGATAAAGTCAGCGGCACATGTGAAGATTTGACAGTCATCTTTCCAGTAAAGGGAGGGTTAAAAGATGCTTGTGTCGGCCTGTCAACACCTTCCAGAGTGAGTACACACACACACACACACGACACATGCACACACACACACACACACACACACACACACACGCTTTACCAACAAGAGCAGAGCATGCCAAAAATCTCATTCAGTAAAGGCAGTAAATCTGTCTTACCTTCAGCCGCAGGACACAGAGACACTGAGACGCCTGTCACACACACACACACACACACACACGTACACAAATACACATGCACAAAAACACTGCACACACATACATACTACACAAACACACATGCACAAACACATTCTATACAAACACACACTGCGCAAACACATGCTCAAGCACGCACTGCGCAAACAAACTCAAACACACACATCTGCAAACATACAACATAAATACGCATGTGTACTACACAAACACACACACACACACTAACATGCTCAAACCCATAGACACACATGCAAACACATAATACACAAATACACACATACAAACACATGCGTAAATGCATATTACACAAGTAAACACCCACAAACATGTACTGCACAAACATAAACATACTACACAAGCACACTACATAAACACTGTACAAACACACATGCTCAAGTACACACCACACAAACACACATGCCAAAACACCATCTTCTCAAACACAAATATACACACAGACATTCACACCCACATACTACACAAACACACATGCTACAACACCATCTTCTTACACACAAATACACAAACAGACATGCAGACACACATGCACAAATGGAATGAACTATTCCGGCATATGTTTTACACAGCGGATGCCCTTCTAGCCTCAACCCAGTACTGGGAAACACCCATACACAATACACACTCATTCACACACACTCATACACTACAACCAATCATTCGTTCATTCGTTTTCTTTTCAGCTTAGTCCCTTTATTAATCAGAGGTCGCCACAGCGGAATGAACCGCCAACTATTCCGGCATATGTTTTAAACAGCGGATGCCCTTCCAGCCTCAATCCAGTACTGGGAAACACCCATACACACTTATTAGCACACACACTCATACACTACGACTAATTTCATTCATTCATTTTCTTTTCAGCTTAGTATCTTTATTAATCAGGGGTCGCCACAGCGGAATGAACTGCCAACTATTCCAGCATATGCTTTAAAAAGCGGATGCCCTTCCAGCCTCAACCCAATACTGGGAAACACCCATACACACTCATTAACACACACACACACACACTCATACTCTACGACTAATTTCATTCATTCATTTTCTTTTCAGCTTAGTCCCTTTATTTATCAGAGGTCGCCACAGCGGAATGAACCGCCAACTATTCCGGCATATGTTTTAAACAGCGGATGCCCTTCCAGCCTCAATCCAGTACTGGGAAACACCCATACACACTCATTAACACACACACACATACACTACGACCAATTTCATTCATTCATTCATTTTCTTTTCAGCTTAGTCCCTTTATTAATCAGGGGTCGCCACAGCGGAATGAACCACCAACTATTCCAGCATATGCTTTAAACAGCGGATGCCCTTCCAGCCTCAATCCAGTACTGGGAAACACCCATACACACTCATTAACACACACACACTCATACTCTACGACTAATTTCATTCATTCATTTTCTTTTCAGCTTAGTCCCTTTATTAATCAGGGGTCGCCACAGCGGAATGAACCGCCAACTAATCCGGCATATGTTTTAAACAGCGGATGCCCTTCCAGCCTCAATCTAGTACTGGGAAACACCCATACACACTCATTAGCACACACACACACTCATACTCTACGAATAATTTCATTCATTTATTCATTTTCTTTTCAGCTTAGTCCCTTTATTAATCAGGGGTCGCCACAGCGGAATGAACCACCAACTATTCCGGCATATAAAACATAGCTGATGCCCTTTCAGCTACAACTCAGTACTGGGAAACACCCATACACACTCATTAGCACACACACACTCATACACTACGACCAATATCATTCATTCATTCATTTTTTTTTCAGCTTAGTCCCTTTATTAATCAGGGGTCACCACAGCGGAATAAACCACCAACTATTCCGACATATGCTTTAAACAGCGGATGCCCTTCTAGCCTCAACTCAATACTGGGAAACACCCATACACACTCATTAACACACACACTCATACACTACGACCAATTTCATTCATTCATTCATTCATTTTCTTTTCGGCTTAGTCCCTTTATTAATCAGGGGTCACCACAGCGGAATGAATCGCCCACTATTCCGGCAAATAAAACATAGCTGATGCCCTTTCAGCTACAACCCAGTACTAGGAAACACCCATTCACACTCATTAACACACACACACTCATACACTACGGCCAATTTAGTTCATCAATTCCCCTATAGCGCATGTGTTTGGACTGTGGGGGAAACCGGAGCACCTGGAGGAAACCCACGCGAACACTGGGAGAACATGCAAACTCCACACAGAAATGCCAACTGACCCAGCCTGGACTCAAACCAGCAACCTTCTTGCTGTGAGGCGACAGTGCAAACCCCTGAGCCACCATGTCGACCCTCTCCATCTCAGATGGGATGGTGGACCAAATCAAAGGTTACAATGGGCCAATTTTGGCCCACAGGCCCTACTTTGGCCATCTCTGCACTACACTGTAACAATATCTGTAAATTAACAATTTTCTATATTTTGTGATTGATGTTTTGTTTTTATTATTGTTTATTTATGCTTTTTAATTGCATTATGGTGCCTTGATCTTTCCTCCAACAACTTTTGATGTTGAAAAGTTTGATAAAGTGACTTTTATTGACATTTTTATTAGTTTGCTGTGCTATATTGTCTGTGTTGGTGTTGTATATTACGCTACAAAAAGCTGTTAATAAACCGCCAGTACATTTTCTGTTATTTCACAGACTTACTGCTCTCTAGATATTATTTCTTATACATTACCTTATTTCAAACTCCTAAAATGTCAATAAAAGTCACTTTGTTAAACTGTAGAGTGGAATTTTCAACATTAAAAATCGACACAGCAGAGATCAACATCCCATAATGCAATTCACAACCATAAATAAACAGAATTAAATACAGAAACTGTTAATTAATATTATATTTTACAGTGTACTTATATAAATGCACGCACACACAAATTTGTTTTTGTGAATTGTGGGGACATTCCATAGGCTTCCGTTGTTTTTATGCAGTATTGTATTGTCATCAGCAATGTCCCCATAAGTCACCTTCTCCTTATAATACCTGCGTCATACCCATGACATTATTTACATTTGTCCAGATATGTCGCAAAAACACATTCATTTGACCATTTGTCACATTTCTCAAGTGACAATTGCTTCATTCTCTTGGTGTCAGTCAGTACAGGAAAGCATGAGTGTCGCCTGCAGACTGATGTTCAAATGAAACACATGCGCGGGAGTTCACAGATCAACATTGTAGGAATTCATATCTGATGCTGTTTTACACATGCAAGAGAGAAAAGAAAAGTTGACTAGAATAGTTTGCTGAGCTACAGTTGATTCACAGTTCATCTACTGCCCCCTGCTGGATTGATTGAAGACTCCAATAGTAGACGCACGCACGTATTTAAAATAACAGCTCATTTCCCTGATTGTCTGTATCTGTATGTACAACACCAGTCCATGCAATGTATAGTTCCAAATTAATAAAAATGGCAACAGTTGTGGAGATCTAGGCCCCATTGTGGTCAATTCAGATACACTAGGAAAAAAAAGGTTCA
Organism: Danio kyathit; assembly: GCA_903798195.1. NCBI lineage: Eukaryota > Metazoa > Chordata > Actinopteri > Cypriniformes > Danionidae > Danio > Danio kyathit. The sequence continues at coordinate 3,722,723 of LR812537.1, forward strand.
AAACAAATCGATGAAGTTTTTACAAATTTAAGTGTGGTGAACATAAAACAATTAAGTAACAAGAATTGTGTTGATTCAGCTCATTTTTTATAAGCAGCTTGAACAAGTAGCATAAATCATTTCTTGAGTGCATGTCGGGACACTTTTTCTGAGTCATCGCAAAGACAAATTGTCCCAATGTAGGACAACAAATGGCAGAAATTGTACAGATTGATACTCAACTTAAATGCTTCTGACATAATTAAGAGCACAAATAAGTGCTTTGCTTGCAAATGCATTTAAATACAAAAATCTTTCTAATGTTATTGACTAATAATGCTAATTATATAATGCAAAAAATGCTATTACAAAACTGCTTACTGATTTAAGTGACTGGTGATGCATAAAAAATGCAACCAATTACAAAAATAATCTTCCTAACGCAAATGACTTATAATAAAAATAATATAATGCAAAAAGATTAATTACAAAAATATTAGTAGTTTATATGATTGATAATGCAAAAATGCTATCAATTACAAATACCCTTTCTAATGCAACTAATAATTCAAATTTTATAATAAAAAATGCAATTAATCATAAAAAGCATCCTAATACAAATGAATAATTATGCAAATACAATATAAAAATAATGCAATTACCAATATCTTCCTAATACAAAATACTAAAGCTCAAAAAAGTAAAAATAGGTTGTACACACACTGAGATTTCATAATACTGTTATTCATACTATTTTCGCCATATTATTTTTGTGACTTCTTGCATTATCTGTGATTTTCTCAACCACCAGAGGGCATCAGTGACTCCGAGCACATCACCTGCAGAAGAAGAAGAAAAACAGCACAGCTGATTAAAGTGCGAGTCGTTAGTGTGAGTCTGACTCTGAACCCTGGTCTGAACACTTCACAGTGTGAATCAGCATTTTCTCAGTGCTGAGACACATGCGAGGTCAGTCTAAATCTAAAATCTAGATGACAGTACTATATGTAAAATGTGGAAGACATGTATATCCATATAAATCCACCTAATGAATCTAGAGAAACTGATAATTGTCTCTTAATAGTTTCCAAAGCTGTTTATAGGCCTATGGTACTTCACACACACACACACACACACACACATATATATATATATATATATATATATATATATATATATATATATATATATATATATATATATATATATATATATATATATATATATATATATCTTTATTAAGATACAAACATAAAATATGATAAATATGCACACAAATTTTTAAACAAAATTATTTATTCAAGCAAAAGTCAGTATTTAATATGACTTCCTTTTGCACCAAGTAGGTCTTGAACTGCATGGACTCTCCTGAAGTTTTTCTGAAATAATGTGCTCTGTAATGTTTCAGCACTGATCAAAGGCCTTCTTTAGATTTAGGCTGTCAAATTTTTCTTTCTCTATCTCTGTAATATTCAGGTCAGGACACTGTGGAGGCCATTTTATGACAAATAATAAAATATGGTAATTATATTATCACTAAACAATGTAATGGTGGCCTAAACGTTTTGCACAGTACTTTATATAAAGTGCAAAGTATTTTAGTTATACCGCTGAAAATAATGTGCTCTGTAATGTGTTTCAGCACTTTCCAGTGTCCTTATGATTTAGGCTGTGAAATATTTCTTTCTCCATCTCATAGTGCCTCTGCAATATTCAGGTCGGGACACTGTGGAGGCCATTTCATGACAAATAATAATAATATGATCATTATACGTCACTAAAACAATGTAATGGTGGCCTAAATGTTTTGCACAGTCCTTTATTTAGTATTTTAGCTACACCACTAGTATTTTCACCAACAACAATTGTTTTAAATCAGTTATTTCTAGCTTTTTTGGTTTTCTGTGGGAAATATCAGTTTACATTTCCAAACAATATTTTGATGTGATATTTTTGTCTGACAGAAAAAAAAACTGCAAAGCTATACGTAGAAAACTACGTTAAACCTGTTCCAAATCACCTATAAGACATTGCAACAAGTGTCAGTGGGGCTCAAATTAAGCCGTTTTCTCGACTAGCTTTTCATCATTATTAGATTTACATTGAACAATTTAGCAGACACACTTAAAGTGACTTACAAATGAGAAGCATAACATTCAGCTCGTCACAAAGGCCTACTAGCTATATTAGCTATATTATTGTGGTAAAGTTGGTTTTCTATTCGCACATTCGTTCATTTTAACGCGCCCTATATGTTTAACATGCTAATTTGAATACTCGGTCTGAAATAGCATGTAGCCTATGACTTCAAAACATTAGCACTATATAACTGAGGTAAACAATGTCGTACTTTTGATAGTCATTGACTGCTCATATGATTTCTCTATTTAGAAGTCGCCAATAATACTTTTCCGAAATTATATTATAGGACAAAGTCTGAATGTGCGATTGTAGAACAACCTAACTTCACCTCAATCAACTCTGGTGTTTTCTTGATGTCTGTTTTGAAAGCTACATCCTCAATTTAAAAGCTAATAAATGTATTCATGTTAAACATTTTGCTTAGAAGGTATGCTTGCTAAAAAAAAATAACGCCTCATAGTTTGATGTTGTTATGTAATAGATTGACATTCACGCATTTTAAGTGTGACAGAAGTGTCAGAATACTTTTTGAAGCCTGTGAGGTGCAGCCACGTTAAAAATCGCCACGCACTTAGCGGCTACTGTACATGTATCATAACGGCATGCATGTATACATGTTTATCATGCTCTGTAATCGTGACAGAAGTTCAGGGCGTGTGTTAGTGAGTGGGCCGTGCGCTCGTGAAGCCGAACTGGGCCGGTGGTTCGTGTTTCTCCACCCGTTTCCATTCGCCCAACCCCCACATACCACAAGAGCCCGCCCTTCTTCATTCCGAACAACCGAACGTGATAACACCCCCTAACGAAACGTCACTCTCTCCGGCGCCGAGCATCATGGGAGCAGTAGTCCACAACGTGTGAAATCCAAAGGATTTGGTGCTCACGCAAAACTACAAGCCCCAAACGTCACCACGCCCACCATCCAATCTGAATAAGTGGGAGGCGAACATCCGCCCACAAAAGCCACAGCAATTTTAGTGTGCCTCAAATGCAATTGTGCATCAAAAAAGTGAATTTCGGAGAAATGTCGTGTGAGTGAATTCCCGACGAATATCCTCACGCGCACAAAAAAGAACGGAGAGAAAAGGAGAGCGAATACAGAGCATGATGGTTTTGGCATTCATAGATATTTAAATGGGAGTGGGTGGGCCTTCGCTCAGACGGAGATCTCTGACAGACCTGCACATATTTCCGCGGAGGAACATTATTTAATTCCGGATCCAGCAGCACATTTGGGCCAGCTTTAAACACGTACGGGACCGCCGCTCTTCAAGCCGACCTGCTCGGACTCTCTTGGCATTTTGTTCTCCGTTATTGAAGGGTGTTTTTGCATTGGCACCGCCCTTCCTGGCGGGGTGGGTCCGTGCGTCAGAGCTGCGCCACAGTCCGCGGCCGCTGGAGAAAATAGGCCGTCCTTCTGCTGGGCTTTTGCCTGCCTTCTGCCTGCCTTCCACGGCGTCCGGCCTTTTTTCTCTTAAACAACTCCTCTCCGGGTTTTATTAATGCGGAATGAGTGGTACGTACCCTCCCCTCCTTATGCGTCTCCACCCCTTAATTCTCCATGCGTGCGTCTGTGCCATCTATCCATCGCTGTCCCCCCACTTTCATATGCGATCTGCTGTTTATTTGCGACCATTGATCACTTTTGGCTCTTGTGCAATGTCTGTGAGCGACAGGAAGCCCTTGCTTGACGTGTTTAGATTCTTTTGCATTACAAAACCCGATCTGTGTGTGTTTGTGGTGCAAGTGTAATGTGTGGCATTGCATTTAATTCATCCAGATGTTTTAGGTTTGACTTTTTTTGTTGCAGATCAAAAGAAGGAAGCCATGGCCACTGATGGGGGGAAAGCCAGTGGAGGTGATGGGGGTACGAAAGGGAAAACTTCTGGATCACAGGTATCAGATGTGTGAAGTTTGGCTTGAATGGGGTTTTGTGGTGCCCACTTGTTTCTGCAACTGAAAAAAAGCACTTCCTGATTATTGCAGGGCTCTCTGGTGCACAGTTACACGCATACACACTGTTCCTGTCTAAACCTGCTGTTTGAGTTTGATAAAACATTGGTGAACTGTGTTGGGTAACACTTTTAATCTTTAGCACTTCAGAATCTGAACAAATATATCATTATAATGAATTTGCACTAACACACAGGGGAGTCCAAAAGTCTGAAGCTATATTTTTTTGGTTTGACATCTGAAAACTGACAAAGACAAAATACCAAATGAAGAACAAACAATTAAGAAACGTGTGTGTGTGTGTGTATATATATATATATATATATATACACAAGTTGAAGTCAGAATTATAAGCCCTCCTCTGAATTTCTTTTTTAAATATTTCCCAAATGATGTTGAACAGAGCAAGGAAATTTTCACAGTATGTCTGATAATATTTTTTCTTCAGGAGAAAGTCTTATTTGTTTTATTTCGGCTAGAATAAAAGCAGTTTTAAATTTTTTAAACACCATTTTAAGGACAGAATTATTAGCCCCTTTAAGCTATATTTTTTTCCGATAGTCTACAGAACAAACCATCATTATACAATAACTTGCCTAATTCCCCTAACCTGCCTAGCTAACTTAATTAACCTAGTTAAGCCTTTAAATGTCACTTTAAGCTGTATAGAAGTGTCTTGAAAAATATCTAGTCTAATATTATTTACTGTCATCATGGCAAAGATAAAATAAATCAGTTATTAGAGATGAGTTATTAAAACTATTATGTATAAAGGTTATATATTATTAGGGAAGCATCATTTAGTAAATATAACAGGAGAACAACGTTTTGTTCGTGTCAGCAGTCATTAAAACAATAATGTATGAACTATTTGAAAATATATTTATAAATAAAACAATATTAATGTTTACTTTACTTGTGGAGCCCAAACGTCTGAAGCTATATTTTTTTGGTTTGACATCTGAAAACTGACAAAGAACTAAATGAAGAACAAACATTTAGGAAACTGGGCTGGTTTTTGGTCACTAATTAAATGTAACCAAATTTATGACAACAAAGTGAACATGATAAAAAAAAAGTATATTAATAACAGTTATTTAAGTAATTATATTACAATTAACATTTGTTCACATTTTGTGCAAAGCTAAATATACTATATATATATATATATATATATATATATATATATATATATATATATATATATATATATATATATATATATATATATGTGTGTGTGTGTGTGTGTGTGTGTGTGTGTGTGTGTGTGTATATATATATATACACACACACACAGTGCTCAGCATAATTGAGTACACCCCATTTTGAAAATTAATATTTTTTCTTAATTTCTCAGTGAAAATAGGCAATGTATTTTGGTGCATTTTAACAAAACAGATTTTTTTTAAAGATATATTTATTAAAATAATATTTTGTTCACCAAACTTATTTAGAAATTGAAAGATAATACATTTAAATTCAAGCAAAACATCGCAAAACGAATTACAAACTACAAAATTTCAACGAAGTTTTTCCATTTTTTTGCTTCTATTTTTCCTCTTTTTTTAAATTTGTATTTAATATTTTTCTATAACTTATACATTTAGATGTACTAGTTTTTGGACCGTTATCGTAGGTTATTTTGTTAGATTAGCTCCAGATTTGGCTTCAGTACTGACTAATGTATATGCACAAATATAATGTTGTATAGCTTCATACTAAAATATGAATTTAAAAGAGAGATGTGTTGTTCATGTCAGCAGTCATTAAAACAAAAATATATAAACTATTTGAAAATATAAAACTATATATATATATATGTACAGTTGAAGTCAGAATTATTAGCCCCCCTTTGAATTTTTTCCCTTTTTTTATATTTCCCAAATGATGTTTAACAGAAAGGAAATTTTCACAGTGTGTCTGATAATATTTTTTCTTCTGGAGAAAGTCTTATTTGTTTTATTTCAGCTAAAATAAATGCAGTTTTAAATTTTTTAAAACCCATTTTAAGGTCAATATTATTAGCCCCTTTAAGCTATATATTTTTTCGATAGTCTACAGAACAAACCATCGTTATACAATAACTTGCCTAATTACCCTAACCTGCCTAGTTAACCTAATTAACCTAGTTAAGCCTTTAAATGTCACTTTAAGCTGTGTAGAAGTGTCTTTAAAAATATAGTCAAATATTATTTACTATCATCATGACAAAGATAAAATAAATCAGTTATTAGAAATGAGTTATTAAAACTATTATGTTTAGAAATGTGTTGAAAAAATCTCTCCGTTAAACAAAAATTGGGAGAAAAATAAACAGGGAGCTAATAATTCTGACTTCAACTGTATATGTAAATAAGTGATAACAGTAAAAACCTTTTGCTGTGGTTTAAGCAGATAATATATAAAATGCTTTTTTTATTTTTACCTTTTTCTGTTAAATGTCATTTTTAATCTAATGTGATATTAATAACATTAATAAATATGAAAATGATACTTAAGTTTTGTTCATGTCAGCATCAGTGCTGCTGTAATATAATAGTAATAATAACAGCAAATACAAGCAAAATATACATTTTCACTCAAATAAGTAAATAAATTTAAAAAACAGCTGCCAATCATGACTTATGATGACTCCAGTGCTGCTGACTTTACAGCAAAACATCTATAATGTGAAGTATTATGTGTAATAGTGATTCAATAATGATTTCAGACATTTTACAACCCACAGTACCTTATATGTTTGTGTGTACAGTATTCATAAGATATTTTTGCAGACATCACAAAAGGTATCTCAAGATGTAGTATGATGTAGTTGTATAAAATGTCTGGTAACCGGAAATACAAAAATGCTTTAACAACACACAAACCCCAAATATAAGATAGCTTTAACAGAAGAGCCTCAGAATTATTTTCATATTTGTCATGTTGAGTTTCTCTCAAGCCCTTGATCGGGAAATGGAGAGACTGTGGTACACACACACGTACGCACACACACTTACTCTTCCTGTGAACCCGCCCACATGTGCTGACACTGACATCTCGCTGTTTATGTGTGTGTGTGTGTGTAGGATGCACAGCCGTCTCCTCTCGCATTGCTTGCAGCGACGTGCAGTAAAATCGGAGGTGTTGGCGCTGAGGGTCAGGCGGCTGCACAACAGCAGATAATAATCGACCCGAGCCAAGGTCTGCTTCAGCTGCAGAACCCCACACAGCAGCTGGAGCTGGTCCCAGCACAGCTCACCGGAAACGGCTGGCAGATCATCGCCACCTCCCCTGCAACCGCAACCAAGGACAGCATTCAACAGGCCGGCGCTAATGCAGTGTCCAGCGAAGCTGCAGCCGGCCGGAAAGTCAAGGCTGTCGGCTCCAATAATGCAGCACAGCAGCAGCAGTTTCAGATCATACAGGTGCAGAACCTGCCCAACTCGTCCGGCGGGATTCAGTATCAGGTCATCCCGCATCTTCAAACCGCTGACGGACAGCAGATCCAAATAAGCCCCAGCAACCCCGCAGCCTTAAGCGTTCAGCCTGAACAGATCCAGCTCATTCCCACAGGAAACAACCAAGCCATTCTGGCCACGCCACAGAGGACGGGATCCGCCAGCATCGTCCAAAACCAGACCATCCCGCTTCAGATCAGGCCGTCATTTCCTCTGCAGCTGCAGACCATTCAGGGTACGCAAGCACCAATGGTTACTACATTACCCATAAACATTGGCGGCGTGACTTTGGCTCTGCCGGTGATCAATAACGTAGCCGGAGCTGGCGGTTCTGTTCAGCTTCTCCAATCCAGCGATGGCAGCATCTCCAATGGAAACCAGCTGTTCACGACGACCGTCACAACAAGCACAGCAGATTCCACAGGAAGTTCAACCTCCACCACGACCGCCACAGGAAGTGATTCGGTCGTCGTTACTTCAGCAGATGGACTATCTACGACGTCCATAGTGTCCGCTGATAGCCCAAAGGATAATGAAGCAGATTTAACCCAATCCAACGGCCTTCAAGCCACATCTGAGCAGGCCGGACAAATCCAGCAGTTCCAGATTGTGGGTCACCCGGTGCTCCAGCAGATCCAGATCCAGTCACCGCAGCAGCAGGTGGTCCAGGGCTCCATACAGATCCAGCCCGGGCAGACTTTACAGCCGGTCCAGCAAAACCTCCAGCTGCAGGCCTTCCAGAACCCAGCGCAGGTGCTGATCCGGACGCCCACGCTCACGCCGTCGGGGCAGATCAGCTGGCAGACGGTGCAGGTGCAGAACGCAGGCATGCCCCAGCAGCTGACGCTCGCCCCAATGGCGTCCAGCGCGGGCGGTGGGACGTTTGCTCAGATTGCTCCGCTGACGCTCGGAGGCTCACCCATCACGCTCAGCGCGGCGCAGCTGCCCGGGGGCTCAGGGGTGCAGACTGTCAACATCGCAGGTCTGGGGGCGGCTGGAGTGCAGGTGCAGGGCGTCCCGCTCACCATAACTGGTGTACAAGGTAAGACCCTCTGACCCCTTGGAGTCCCGCTGATAAGAGAAGAGTGTTTTCATGTAAAGCAGGAGGGCTGGAATTGATGTTTGATTCATGTTTAATTTAGGTGTGTGTTTTGACAAAGCAGTGATGTATAAATATTATAATTTTTTGGAATAGTTCAATTATAATGTGCAAGCAAATTAATCCTTTTTTTAGGACTGTTTTTGCGTATACAGAATGACAGTGAAGCATGTTTTTAAGATTCATTTATTTATTTTCGATTTTTTATTTACTCTTAAGCCTGGTTTATACTTCGGCGCAAGCCTCGCGTGTAGCCGTGCATTTATACTTCTGCGCGCTGTTTCTGTTTCTCTGCAATACACTTCCGAAACGCTAGCTGGCAGTAGGTGTTTATGTTTCTCTGTGTCGAGTTTCTTCGCTGGTTTGTCGTTTTTTCTGAACACTTCCTTAATGTACAAGTGGCTCAAATTCGCTCATTTTGAGGCGGGAATCGGCGGACGTGGAACAACTTTAATCATGAGGTAAACACAAAACAACAGTTTCCATCCGGAGCTCCTTCACGGGACTCCACACTTGTAAACACTCTCTGCATCGGGCGCACGGCTCTCACCTCCGCCCACACTTGTCAGAGCTACCAAGCCGACCAATCACAGAGCTTGCGCTACGCCTACGCGTTACATATTTTGAGAGGTGCGCGTCAACGACGCCGACGGCCACGGCGAAGGGCTATGCGTCCACGCATAGGCTGCGCTGTAGCATACGCGTACGCTTAACGCAGAAGTATAAATCGGCCTTCAGAGGTGATTTTAGCTGGCACCTAGCTCTCTGCAACTCTCACATGGTCTCCCACTGAAGCGAAGCAGGGCTGCGCCCGGTCAGTACCTGTGGGAGACCACATGGGAAAGCTAGGTTGCTGCTGGAAGTGGTGTTAATGAGGCCAGTAGGGGTCGCTCAACCTGCGGTCTGTTTGGCTCCTCACACCCTAGTATAGTGAAGGGGACTCTATACTGCTCAGTGAGCGCCATCTTTCAGATGAGATTCGGACCGAGGTCGTTAAAAATCCCAGGATGTCCTTCGAAAAAGAGTAGGGGTTTAACCCCGGCATCCTGGCCAAATTTGCCCACTGGCCTCTGTCCATCATGGCCTCCTAACCATCCCCATATCATAACTGGCTTAATCATTCTGTCTTCTCTCCACCAATCAGCTGGTGTGCGGTCTGGTACAATACAACTGCCGTCACGTCATTCAGGTGGATGCTGCACACTGGTGGTGGCTGAGGATATTCCCTCTATTAATTGTTAATGCTCTTTATAAATGTAAGGATTTATTATTATTATTATTATTATTGGATATTATAAATGGATATTTATTAAAACTAATATCCATATTGCAAATGTTATTGCAATTTAAAAAATATATTAAAAAGTATTGCCTGTATATAAGCACAGCTACATTAAAACTAGACAAACATTAGGATAGTTTGCTGTTTAAATACTGTACATTTTAAATACGTTAACAATTAAAAATAATACTTACATTTTTTTTTTTTAACGTTTCCAAAATATCAGATTATATTATAAATAGGTATTTATTAAAACTAATATCCATATTCCAAATGTTATGAAATATTGCATTTATATCAGCACGACTACATTAAAACCAGACAAACATTAGGATGGTTTGCTGTAGAAATACTGTAGGTTTTAAATATGTTAAAAATAAAAATAATACTTGAATAAATCGTACTTAAACGTTTCTAAAATATTTTTGGGGGGTGTGAGGTGGCTGCTTAAAAAATGCTATGGAGCATTACAGTCTAATGGTTAGAAAACTTGGCCTCATTCAAATACAATGTTTTACTTAGCTATACTTTTGAGGTGAAATATAATCTGAAAAAAAAAAATGTTTTCAGCAATTACCAATATACTTTTACCCATATATTAAAAATGGTTAAATCTGTAAACATATTATAGTATTATTATTATTATGTATTATGTTTTCTTATTATAACTATTTGGTATTTAATTTGAAATTTGAACCATTTTCCCCAAACAGGGAGTGGAACAGTAGCATGAAATGCAGTTGTTTGTCCAAAACATTTTATTTCTCATGAAATAAAATAGCAAGTTAAGGCGTTTATTTTGTATGAGTCAGAGTCTGAATGTTATTTCCTAATCCTCCATAAAGTGTCAGATTTAAATTTTTTATTTTTTTTTTTGGCCTTTTTGCCTTTATTAAGCAGATAGGACAGTGATTCAGACAGGAAGCGAAGTGGGAGAGAGAGAGGGGGTAGGGACGGGAAATGTCCACGAGCCGGGATTCGATCTCGGGACGCCCTGAAGTGCTACTGCACCATATGTCAGTGCTCTAACCACTAGGCTATTGCGCTGACAAAGTGTCAGATTTTAAACTCTTTGTTATTGGCCTTTGCAAGTTTACTCCAGCAATTTGTTTGGACAGAATCTTCTAGAACTACAAGGACTCACTTAATTTAATCACACTTGCTTATTGAGCTCTAAATCTATTTAGATGCTCAAAGTAGGACCCTCGAGCCAAAGTTGGCCCATTGTAACATTTCATTTGGTCCAACATCCCATCTGAGAAGAGAGTGGGAATGATGGAGAGGGTTGGGGTGAATGCCTTAAAAAGAGATCGTCATTTCTAATTTGACGTAACCTTTTTTTTTGTTTGTTTGTTTTATTGCTGAGCTACAAAAAAGCAAACCGAAATTAAATTCAATTAAAAATGATAAATTAATCAGATTTTTAAAATGTAAATACTGTCGATGGATAGAGGACTATGCAGAAGACATCAGCGTGCAAATCTGTTATAAATTAGATGTTTTTGCTGTAATAAGTTCATTATAAAATGTACAAAATATACTGTATTATTTAATATGAAGCAATGTTTTCTTGATTATTTTTAATTATTATTAAATAAATTATTAAATTACCCATGGTAACTATTTACATTCAGCCCACTAGCCTCAATCAAGTTTGGTTTTTGGCTCTTCATAAGAAGAAGCTTGGGCACCCCTGCTCTAGTGGTCTATCTTTTGTATCCTAAAATTTATTCCACATCCATTAATGTCCTTGTGCTGAGTATTTTTTCTATCTGCTGTTCATAGACTGATATAATCACCAGTGCTGTTTGTGGATCCCCCCCACAGGTCAACAGCAGGGTCAGGATGGGGTCAAAGTTCAGTCCGCTCCAGTGACGGTGACCGTTGGGAACATCAGCAATGCTGTGAGTCCCGAACAGATGGGCCAGGTCCAGAGCCCGTCCGACCAGGAGGGTCAACCCAGCAAGAGGTTGCGCAGGGTGGCCTGTTCCTGCCCCAACTGCAGAGACGGAGAGGGCAGGTATGCACGAACACACCGACACAGGAGGAGGAGTGGAAATCATAGTGTTAAAGGGATAGTTCACCCAAAAATGAAAATGTACTCACTATTTACACTCCCTCAAGTGGTGCCAAAGCTTTATGCGTTTCTTTATTCTATTAAACATTGATTCTACTGAACATGTACACATAGACATCACCTACAACCAGTGATGGGAATAATGGCGCTATAAATAAACGGCGTTACTAACTTACTTTTTTCAGTAACGAGTAATCAATTGAATCACTGTTTCCCCCATTACAACGCCATAACTGTTACGGACAATAAAACGCGCATTACTATAATTGAGAACACTGAAGCATAGGGATAGGCGATATGGCCTAAAATCCATATTGCGATATACATTGCAGCCTCTTGCGATAACGATATATATTGCGATATATAAATTATAATAGAACCATTTTAGAACAGGTAACAGAGACCCTTAGGAAAGCCAAACTGCTATTTTTTTTTAAGAAATAAAGAAACGTTGCATGTCATTTTGAGAACATTTATTGTGCAAAAGCAAAACTGTAATTAAACAACACAATGTTGCAGATAAATAAACTAAATGTAGTGCCTTTTAGAAAGAAAGACTTTTCTTTTAAGTCCTTGGTTCCTAAATGCCAAGTTGCAGAGAACAAAAAAAACTGGTGTCTTTTTAGTTAAGGAACTTACACTGTACTGAAATTACTTCCAGTTTTAATTAGTCAAATAAAATTGTGTATTGCAGATACTTTAAATAAAAACAAATTTCAAACCTGCAGCCTAAGGTAAAGCATTTGGTTTTTAAAAATTTTGATCTCCTAATGAAATTAAAACTGGTGTCTTGTTAATAAAGGAACGGACACTGTGAATTAGGGCTATACTTCCAGTATTAGGCATGGCTATTTTAAATAAAGAAAATTCTTTCATTCTTTCCTTCTGCCCCAAAGTAACACCATCTTTTCTATATAACTTTAATGACCTTCAGCAACAGAATAATTTCTTATTGATTTCTTATTCTTATTTAACAAACAAATTTTAAAAAAAGTTTGTTTCTTTTCAGTGAGCACCACTGACAGATCAAATCTGCTTTCTTTCTCTCCCTCTCCCTGCTGCTGTGTTGGTGCTGCTGAGAGATTGAGATGCACCAGCCAAAGTTTGCTTATAAATTAATGCAAAAATGAATACAATTAATATCGAAAGCAAAAGCAGAATCTCGGACATGTCTGGTTGGTAAAGTCTAGATTGGATAGGCGGCCGGCCGGAAATGCGATATGCACATTAATATAGCGGCATTTTTATTTACTTTCCCGTCAAGCGGTCTTTACATTGTTTTGTATACGTTGCTAAGCAATGCATGGCACCGAATGGGGTAAAGTCTAGATTGGATACGCGGCCGGCTTTGCTCTTAATTTCGCGGGTAGATTACGTCATCAAACATGCATTATCGCGATAGTGCAATAGAATTAAAATCTCTATCGTAGGCCAATTTTGTATCGTTTATATCGCATATCGTTTATATCGCCCATTACTACTGAAGCAGTTTTCATGCAAGCAGCGTCTCTCTCAGCCATGTGGCCTCTCTTTCTCTGGGGTGTATGTGTGTGTATTCGGGGCTGGGGTGGGACACACAACCAACCAGTGATGATGATTGGTGTGTCTGTGAACGTGGTGTGACTGTGAACATGATGATTGGCTTAGATAAAGAATACATTTCCATCGTTTGCCAATCAGAGGCAGAGTAGGGCGGGTGTTCACACAAGCACACGCACGGTCAGTCGCACACACCAACGACGAAGAGTCAGAACGATGGCAAATCCAACAAGTTCAAAGGTACTGTTTGCAAACTGGAAATATAAGCACTACTTTTCCCTCATTGAGGTGAAAGGCAAGAATGTTTATGTATCGTGTAAAAAAAAAAGAGTCTCTCTGCGTGGGTGACGAGTAAAAGCTGATTTATAGTTCTGCTTCTAGGCGGGACCAAGAGCTGCGCGAACCCGTTGGAGGGTTGTTGCTAGATCGGATATGGTTGCGGCCGGAAGTTAACGAGAATTATTTATATTATTTATTAAATTACCTAATAAATTACCACCCCAAGCGTTAGAGTACTGTAAAAATATTAATTATTGTTATACATTGGCATAAAAAAATGCTGCTATATTAATGTGCATATCGCACTTCGGCCGGCCGCGTATCCGATCTAGACTTGACCCCATTGGAGCGAGCGTTTACGAATGTCGAGTCCCGTGAAGGAGGTCCAGATGGAAAGTTTAGATCTAGATTGTTTTCTGTTTACCTTATAATTAAAGTTGTTGCATGTCCGCCGGTTCCCGCCTTAAAATGAGCGAGTTTGAGCCACTTCTACATTAAGGTAATGTTCAGAAAAAACAAAATACCCACGAAGAAACTCGACACAGAGGAACATAAAAATCTCACTGCCGGCTAGCGTTTCTGAAGTGTTATTGCAGAGCAACACAAACAGCACGCTGAAGTATAAATGCACGACAACACCACGACATGCGCCGTGGGTCACGCCGATCACTTCATGCAGAAGAATAAACCAGGCTTAATTCTAATCTAATGAAGCACCTCACGTTGTCACATGACGCCAACAAGTGATTGGCTATGCAGGTGATAAAGTGAGCTCTGCTAGCAAACGAGGAGATGAAGCCGTGACGTCAAAGCAAATAAAACTTCATTTTCTCCACCGCACTTCTTCAGAATTAAAGAAAATAATACCTAGATATATAGATGAGGACATGCTGCTGTTGTCTCTCACATTGTCCCACAACAGCATTAGATTAGTGTACAATGTTTTATATTTATTTTCAAGAATTCACACTTAGCTGATGATTGATTATAAAGCAAGTTTGGCATGCTGTCCCGGGAGAGAGCCCTGAGCCCAAAAGGTCCTTGAGCCCTGGGCTCCCTCCCGTTTGCAGGGCGAGATGGGAGCTTTGGGCTCGGGTAGATCTCGAGAACTCCCGCCTTTTGACAAGAGTTGATGACAGAAAATAGTTGCTATAAAGACATATGCTGATTGATAAAAGTTTGACTAGTGCTAAATTTTGATTGATCAATTAACTTGTGGTGCATGTTTTTGGAATGTGGGAGGAAACTGGAGAACCCGGGGGAAACCCATGTGCGCACGGGAAGAACATGCTAACTTCGCACAGAAACGACAGCCAGTCTGTTAAAGGACGAGAACCAGTGACGTTCTTGCTGTGAGGCAACAGCGCTAATCACTGGGCCACCGTGCCGCCCTATGAAAGGAAAGGTGGAGGAGTAGGGGTGGAAGGGGGGGATTCTTCAAATCGAAGATGACTGTAGTAAGAAACCCTGGCTCTTTATAGTGGGTTAGGGATCGTCTGATTGGTTGGTCGTACATGGTTAATGCGTAACCAGCCGTGTTCAATCATAATCACGTGATCCTCTCGAAATTAGTTTATAAATAAACTTCACTTATAGTCATTTAACAAAGTGAAGTTTATTCAGAAACTAATTTCGAGAGAAGCAAGTGCTTATGATTGATAGCAGCTGGTCCCGCATTTTGCTAATGCATGATCCACCAATCAGATGATTCCTAAATCACTATAAATAACCAGAGTATCTTAACTTAGCCATCTTCGTCTTGAAGAATCCCCCCTTCCACCCCTACTCCTTTCCTTGACAGGGCAGCATGGCATTAACACTGTGTTGCCTCACAGCAAGAATGTCACTGGCTTAGGTCTTTACATGGCCAAGTTGACATTTCTGTGTGGAGTTTGCATGTTCTCCATGTGTTTGCGTGGGTTTCCCCGCTCTCTCCGGTTTCCTCCCACAGACCAAAAACATGTAACATAAGTAAATTGACCAAACCAAATCAACACCATAGACGAGTGATTAATCAGCAATGTTTCTCTCCATAGTTATTCACAATTTACATTCACCCTCATCAAGCAGGGGAGTTCTCGAGACCTACCTGAGCTTAAACTCCCATCTTGCCCTGCAACGGGAGGGAGCCCTGGGCTCGAGGATCTCATGAGCTCAGGGCTCTCTCCCGGGACAGCATGCCAAACACGCTTTATAATCAATCATCAGCTAAGGGCAAACTCTTGAATTAGATTGTTTTTAAAGTAACACAATAGTTACATTCCCTGGTGATTAGTTACTTTTATAATTGTGTAACTCAGTTACTCTTTTAAAGGGTCACGAAACACCAAAACATGTTTTGAGCTGTTGACAGTCATATCTGTGTCCCACGCTGCTATAAACACTATTAGGACACATATATTGCACTAAAAAGTGAAAATTGGTTGTTTTTGCGTTATTTTGAGCAAATTCGTTCTTCCGGTTTGAAACGAATTTTTGAAGCTGCGTCACGACCATGAGCTACTTAGGTGTAAATCCAGCTGGAGAGTGGCTGTCTGTCTTTTCGAGGACGTTCTGACGTATCTGAGTGTGCGGCTTTAATTCATGAGAAAGACGTGCTTCAAACCAATCAGCGCGCTCTATTGTGTATGACGTGAAACTTCATTAATATGCATGATAGCTCCGGAGACTGTTTACCAGTTTACACTGTTCAGACGGCAGAGAGACGCCACGTTGTGTTGCCAAAACAAGTGAAAGTGCAAGAATTTCAAGACAAAATTCGTAGGTGTTATTAGTGTGTTGCAACAAAGGTTTTGTTTTCATTTTCCCTTTATGAGAGAGCAGCTGGACTCACGTGTGGATTACAGTGCACGCGACAGAAACGCGTTTGTAAGGAACATTTTTACCCGAGAGCTTTTTCTCATCTGGAAATGGTGAAATCCGGATTTGCCGCTCGTCTCCTTTTAATAAAAAGACACAGCTCCAGTTTGATTGTCTGTCTACAGATTTGGTAAGTGTTTGCAGTGCAGTGCCCTTTGTTTAAATGCTGCTCTCCGAGTGTAAACATGTAAACACAAACTATTCCCGTCGTGCAGGATTTTCGCCGCATTTTGTGACAGGATAGTCTATACACACACGGCTTTCTGACGCTACCTACCAAGTACATAAGTTACAGAGAAATGCGGAGGATTTTTTCCTCTTATTCGCCGTATCAAATCAGCCTCTGTGTGTTTGTTTTTCCTGTCAAACTTAGCGCGTGCCCAAATGTTAACTCCCTTCTATGCAAAATCTTACCCCCCCCCCGACACTCCCACACTCCCAGAGCTGGACACGCCCAACTTTCCTGACTTTTTTCAAAACAGAGGTGTGAAAACACCCTGCTGAGACAGGGGGTTTCGTGGCCCTTTAAAGGAACGTGCCCAACACTGCCTATAACTGCAGGTTAACCATGCTTATATATTATAACTTTAATTATGACTAATTAACTGTTACTGCTACTGTTACTATAACTAGTTAACTGGTTTTTATTTAAGAATGATTTATTTAAGACACCTCTATTGATGGGTTTAATTTTTGTCAAAGGTAAAGCATTTTCTGATCATCAGTCTTTTGTATTCTGACAGAAATAACAGTGACCCGTCAAAGAAGAAGCAGCACGTGTGTCATATGGAGGGTTGCGGGAAGGTTTATGGGAAAACGTCTCACCTGAGGGCTCACCTGCGCTGGCACACAGGAGAACGACCCTTCGTCTGTAACTGGATCTTCTGTGGGAAACGCTTCACGCGGAGCGACGAGCTGCAGCGGCACCGCAGAACACACACAGGTGACAAACACACACACAAAGACATTAAAGTCACACAACTGACATTAAAGTCCCACATGCACACAGCAGGATGAAAAACAGCCACAGGACACTTATAAAATGAACACGTTTTTCTCAACCAGGGTCAGAAATTAACTGATTCATCACTGCATTAATAAGAAATAAATAAATATTTAGTTTTTCTTCTGTTTGTTCTTCAGTTTTATTAGTGCTATCAGAAATGTGCACAGATTTGTGAGGGGTCTGGATGCAGACCTGGTGCAGTGCAATCTGAGCTGCATCCAATGCTTTTTAATGTGCTCACCTAACCCCACCCCTAACCGTCACAGTGACATCACTCACTCTATTGAGTCTATTGTGTCTGACATTGCATCGCTGAGTGATGCAATCTCAGCTTGCATCATAAAGGCTGCATCCAGATACTATTGACAGATTTTGCAGATTTTGTCCCCTCAGCTGTTACAGGGATATTTGAATTCAGTTCTATCTTAAACTTGTGGCTCATTTTTGTTCATTTCTGACCATGATATCAGCCAAGATGATTAACTCACCAAAGCTCAAGTTAGCTCCAAAAAAAAAAAAAAAAACACAGCACACACAAATATGGGGGAAAACCAGTTACTATTAAGCTGACAATTAAGATTTCTTGGTGTGGAACAAAATATCACTTAAAAAAATTGTATAGTACAATAATTTATTTGAAATGGGTAGAACTGTTTTATAAAATGTGTGTGTGTGTGTGTGTGTGTGTGTGTGTGTGTGTGTGTGTGTGTGTGTGTGTGTGTGTGTGTGTGTGTGTGTGTGTGTGTGTGCATTTTTTTATTTATTTTGTATTACTTAATTAATTTTTTTTAATGCAAATATAATTGTTCAAAATAAAGTATTTTTTGACAATTTTAATTTTGTATACATGACATAAATATATTTTATACTAAACATATATTAGATAACTGTTCTCACACTTTAATAGACTTTATTAGACAACATTTCACTACGTATTCATATGATGTAGTATTTTGTGTTCATTTTAAGGTGTATGAATTTCAGATTTATTGTAAATATTTCAGTCATATAAATAAATGTTCACACTTTTATTTTTATATACAGTTAAAGTCAGAATTATTACCTCCCCTTTTAATTTGTTTTTCTTTTTTTAATATTTCCCAAATGATGTTTAACATAGAAAGGAAATTTTCACAGTATGTCTGATAATATTTTTATTTCTTATTTGTTTTATTTTGGCTAGAATAAAAGCAGTTTTTAAATTTTTAAACACCATTTTAAGGTCAAAATTATTAGCTCCTTTAGGCTATTTTTTTTTCCAATGGTCTACAGAACAAACCATCATTATACAATAACTTGCCTAATTCCCCTAACCTGCCTAGTTAACCTAATTAACCTAGTTAAGCCTTTAAATGTCACTTTAAGCTGTATAGAAGTGTCTTGAAAAATATCTAGTCAAATATTATTTACTGTCATCATGGCAAAGATAAAATAAATCAGTTATTAGAGATGAGTTATTAAAACTATTATAATTAGAAATGTGTTGAAGAAATCTTCTCTCCGTTAAACAGAAATTGGGGGAAAAAATAAACAGGGGGGCTAAAAAATCACACTTCAACTGTGTATGTATGTATGTATATATATATATATTCTATATATAATAGTTTCTGTTAATACAAATATACTTGTTCAAAATAAAAAAGTATTTTTTATACATTTAATGCCAAACATATTTTAATTAACAGTTCTCACATTTTAATAGACTTTATTAGACAACATTTCATTATGTAATCATATGATGTAGTATTTTGTTTTCATTTTATTTCAAGGTGTATGAATTTCAGATTTAACGTAAATATTTTTGGTCATATAAATAAAACTTCAGTTTCTTTCTGTGAAGTTTATTTTACTTGACCAAAAGTATTTACGTTTTATCAGGGCTTACTTTGTGCCGGAACACCTCTGAAATCTGATCCGGCACCTCATTTTGCCGATCCCCCTCCTCAACCACCCTCCTCCCTCGTCTGCTGTTCACTTTCACTTTCGTCCGCAACGACCCCCAGTTCTTCACTTCCGTCCTGGTCTGCGATATCCAACATCACCCAATCGCCCACCCCAATATATATATATATATATATATATATATATATATATATATATATATATATATATATATATATATATATATTGCCAGAATTCTGAGTGAACATAACATTTTTTAATTTACTGGTAACGTCACAACTTCACATTCCACAAAAAGTAGCTGGAACTAATGTGGTATTTTAAAAATGGCTAATTCACACATTATCTCTTTGACAGCAGTTATCTGGAAAAGTTTGTGTCTGAAAAATTATAAATCTGGTTTATATTGCCAATGGTCAGTCCTGGTTTTTAGAAATAGTGACGTTTTTTACTCAAATCTGACAAAATGAACGATTTTCTCTCTTCCAATCAGGTGAGAAGAGGTTCGAGTGTCCTGAATGCTCCAAGAGGTTCATGCGAAGTGACCACCTGTCAAAGCACATCAAAACCCACCAAAACAAGAAAGGTGGAGCGGCTCTTACCATCATCACCACAGACGAGATGGAGGAGGAGGTGGACGAGGTGCTGGGCTCGCCGAGGATCGTTACCGTGGCGACGCTATCGCACGATTCCAACCCGGCCACGCCCACCACTTCAAACAATTTAGAGGAGGAGTTTGAGTAGTTTTCCCTCCAAAAAAAAAAAGATTATTGGCTCAAAGCACCATGATATTGTTTTGTTTGTTTGTTTATATATGTTGATTTTACGTTCTTCATTCTTTTTCTATGGACCGCTGTTTGAGCGTACTCGATTTGTTTTGTTTTTTTTTCATATGGAAATTTATTACTATCAAATATTATGATAATAATCTAAAGGAAATATGGAAATAGTTTGAGCTGTTAAGAGACGTAACGTGAGCGATGAACGAACGGTGTTTTGATTCATTTCGAGTAGCACAAAAAGTACTAAAGTATCCTAATGCTCCTGAAGATGTCGCTATGCACAAAAATGATCTATATATATGTGTTTTCAAAGTGGTTATGGATTGAATTTACAGTCGGGGATGAGTATCTCGTTGGTCTGTGGTTTTGCATACGATCAGGCTTAGCTAACAGATCTTTAGTACACATTTAGAGCCTCAGCACAAGCTAAAAATAGCAATGGCGTTTGTGATCGGAGCATCGCGAAGCGTCAGCCAATCACAGCCTCGCGTACAGAATGATACGTATATAAATATATATTTGGCGTTCGATGATTCATCGTGTGCAGATTTTTGAACTTTTATGTAGGAGATTATAGAGACGGGCTATTTAAAGAAAAGCACATTAGATTTACAAACAATGCATTCCAGTTTAGAAATAAAAAAAAAAACGTGAACGGAAAATAATAATAAAAAGAAAAAACAATCTAGCTTTCTAAGACATGCTATGTTAAATGAAAGCAATACTATAAAGACAATCTTTGTAAAACCATGTTTACATTACCGAGGGGTAGAATAGGTTTAAAGAAGAAGAAAAAAACACCTAGAGAAGTTCTCTCTTATCTCAAGTCATATAAACTGTACTCCGATGCCTTAACAAACACTGCAGTACCACTATGTTACGGCTGGGTCATTAGGGGGACGCGGGGCTGTTTTTCAGACATGTTTTTTCGTGTGCAGTAGTGCCCAGGTAACCGCATTTTCATCTTTTTTCTTCTATATATATATGATGGTGAACACTGTGGCCATGTTTGGAGCGCGATGATCCAATTCAGCCCAGGTCAAGATCCTCCAGACCCATGTCAATAATGTGTCCTCCTGTCACCCTTTGACTTTCGTGCATCCTCCAAAGAGATTCGACCTCGTCCCGTGCACAAACCCCATGCAAATCTGACTCCCCTTTCCTGAAAAACCTGTTCTGATGAACTCTACAATCAAATAATAACTCCATTTTGGTTTATATGTGGCCTTTTAAACCTGTATTTGTAGGGACGGTACATTTAAATGTACTTTACTTTTGTATTTGATACTTTTAAGACTATATTATGGACTAAATATAAACACAAAACCAAAAAATCTTGAATAAAAGCTGACAACAAATATAAATAACAGAATTCTGTAGTAAGGAAGTAGGCTACCATAATGGGATGTTTATTTGAAGCAACTTCTGTAGGTTAAAAATTGAATTAAATTCATTGCATATTGATTATATATTGACATTAAAGTACACATTGAAGTCTCATAAATGGTGCAAATTGATTTAAAAACTGAATTGAGACTTCAATGTGCACTTTAATGTCATTATATAAAACATTTGCTTTGAATTTAATTCATTTTTTGTCCAACTGACCTACAGAAATGGCGTTAAATAAACATCCCATTAAGGTAGCCTACGTCATTACTATTGAATACTGTTATTTATATTTGTTGTCAGCTTATATTCAAGATTTTTTGGTTTTGTGTTTATATTTAGTCCATATTATAGTCTTAAAAGTATCAAATACAAAAAGTAAAGTACACAAAGTCTCATTTAAATGTACTGTCCCTACAAATACAGGTTTAAAGGGCCACATATAAACCAAATTTATGCTGATTTTATTTGATTGTAGCTTCATCAGAACAGGTTTTTCAGCAGAAGGGAGTCAGATTTCGGTGTAACACCGATACCGGACGTTCCCAGGTCAGGTCAGGGTGGAAAAAACACACCCTCAAGCCACTTCGATGAGTTTGATGTTCAGAAATCTGTAATGTGGCGTTCTTATTCGTGAGTTTTATGTTCTCCCACTCTGGTTCTTGTTTCATTTTTAGGCCCATTTTTGGTTCCCACACAGCACAAGTACATGCCGCTTGTGTGTGAGTGTGTGTGTATGTGTGTGTCTAATTTATTATTTATCCTTCTATTAGTATTTGCTAATGTATATTGTGCGCTGTTAATGCAGAGATGACGTGCTGCATGGTTCATTTCCGCTAACGATCTCTATTTAGTAACGATCTGTTATTTCTAAACGTGGTCCTTTTAGAAGTAAAACCATGGCTTTTAATTTATGACGTTTCGCACCATGACGTGTTTGAAATGGGAGAAAAAAAAAGTTTCAAAAGAAATGGTTGATACCAAACAATTATAAATAGATGTTTTTGGTAATATTTTCTGTGGCGACCGATTTTTTTTCTTTAATATTTTCTAGTGACACCTCATTTGTAAATCATTTTTCTAAGATGTTCCTTTGTCCTCATGGCATTTGATAATGGGTTTTTTGCCAGGTTAGCCTGAAAGGCTGCAGTTTATTGCTATTTTTAAAATAACTTTGTACAAGCGTGTTATGTTAATGGGTAAAAAAACAAAAAGAGGAAAAAAAAAAAGAATAAATCTTTGCCTGCATAACACTTGAAATTAAAGTGAGTAATTCTGTCTTAAATGTTCCATGTCTAAGTCTTTATTTCAATCTTTGCTTACAGTTTAATGTCTAATATGCCCATTTTATCATAAACTCCACCCTTGTTGTCCCAGGAACGCATAGATTCCTGCAAAATCAGGACAATATTCAAACTACTTACTTAAAATGAGTTGAAACAAGACAATTCTAGAGATTTTTTGGGGAAAATTCATCGTTTTATGTTCAATCTACTTAAATTAGTTACTTTAACTTAATTAATGGTGGCGCAGTGAGTAGCACAATCACAGCAAGAAGGTTGCTGGTTTGAGCCATGGCTGGGTCAGTTGGCATTTCTGTGTGTAGTTTGCATGTTCTCCCCGTGTTGGCGTGGATTTCCTCTGGGTGCTCCCCCACAGGTCCAAAGACATGCGCTATAGGTGAATTGATTAAGCTAAATTGTCCGTAGTGTATGTGTGTGAATGAGTGTTTCCCAGTAGTGGGTTGCAGCTGGAAGGGCATCCGTTGCGTAAAACATATGCTGGATAAGTTGGTGGTTCATTCCGCTGTGACAACCCCTGATTAATAAAGGGACTAAGCCGAAAAGAAAATGAAATGATGAACTTAATGGATTTTTGTTAAACGAATTGTGTGCAACTCAACATTTTTTACAGTGCTGTATATGATGGACATTCTACCAGAAACGTACATTTTCACTTAATAAAAAATGACTTGACTTAAGCTTGTCGTCCTCAAAAAAAATCATACAAAAACAAGCATAAAATCATACAATTCAATGAGAGAACGCATCCTTAATCACTGTCAGCTTCTTCTCTGTCAAATGATGTCACTTCCGAGTCATACTCATAGCGTACAACATGTATTGCACGCATTTTAAATTAAATTTAATGCAAAGTGACAAGACTGACAGAAGCATGGGGACAATTGTACATTTATTTGTATTATATATTTGTAGAATTTATGTATAATTTCATGTTTTTAATAAATTGATGTGAACGATAACAGCTTAAACTTGCTATTTCTGAAGTATGTTTTCTAAAATATCCATTTTTAGCATAACAAAACTATTAAAGCTACGTTCAATTAGGCTAAGGATAAGGAACATGACAGGGTTTGTACATTTGTAAAGTGTTTTTTTATAAAGAACAAAAATCTGAGAACCAATTGAATGACATATTCCCTTACAGAACAACTCACAGAAATCAACAATCAGTCCATTTTAGATCTTTTTGGGATGAAATACTTTTTATTCAATGTATTTATGTTGTTATTTTGGGGACAGATAATGTACGTTTCTGGTAGAATGTCCCATAAAACCGACCCTCGTTCACTCAACACTAATATAATCCACTTGAAAGAGTAAATGAAACTGAATTGAATTCGAGTGCACCGGAAGGGATGCCATTTTGTTTGTGTTTTGCTGTTTGAT